>JAHRHZ010000089.1:2537322-2583827 GCA_024137785.1 Ginglymostoma cirratum | reverse complement strand
TCATCAGAAAATATTTTCTGATGAAGGGTTTAGGCCCGAAACGTCAAGTTTTCCTGCTCCTATGATGCTGCTTGACCTGCTGTGTTCATCCAGCCCCATGCTTGTTATCTCGGATTCTCCAGCATCTGCAGTACCTTTTATCTCCTATCAAGCAGCACCTGCTCAGCAATAACCTGCTCAGTGACGCCCAGTTTAGGTTCTGCCAAGGCCACTCAGCTCTTGACCTCATTACAGCCTTGGTTCAAACATGGACAAAAGAGCTGAATTCCAGAGGAGAGGTGAGAGTGACGGCCCTTGATATCAAGGCTGCATTCGACTGAGTGTGACATCAAGGAGCCCCAGCAAAACTGGAATCAATGGGTATCACAGGGCAAACTATCTGGTAGCTGGAGTCATACCTGACACATAGAAAAGTGGTTGTGGTTGTTGAAGGTCATCATCTCAGCCCCAGAATATCTCTGCAGGAGTTCCTCAGGGTAGTGTCCTAGGCCCAGCCATCTTCAGCTGCTTCATCAATGACCTTCCCTCCATCATAAGGTCAGAAGTGGGGATGCTTGCTGATGATTGCACAATGTTCAGCACCATTCGCGACTCCTCAGATACTGAAACAGTCCATGTTCAAATGCAACAAGATCTGGATAATATCCGGGCTTGGGCTGATAAACGCCAAGTAACATTTGTGCCACACAAATGCCAAGTAATGACCATCTCCAATAAAAGATAATCTAACCACTGCCCCTTGACATTCAATGATGTTACCATCACTGAATCCCCCACAATTAACATCCTGAGGGTTATCATTGACCAGAAACTCAACTGGACTTGCCGCATAAACACAGTGACTACAAAAGCAGGTTAGGGGTTCAGAAAACTGCGGCGTAAACTCACCTGCTGATTCCCCAAAGCCAATCCACTGTCTACAAGACGTACATCAGGAGTGTGGTGCAATACTTCCCACTTACCTCAATGAGTGTAGCTCCAGCAACACTCAAGAAGCTTAGCAGAGGACAAAGCAGCCCACTTCATTGGCACCATAACTACATACATCCACTTTTTCTACCACCGACTGTCAGTCGCAGCAGTGTGTACTATCTACCAGATGTGCTGCAGAAATTCACCAAAAATCCTTAGACAGTACCTTCCAAACTCATTACCACTATTATCTAGAAGAACAAGGACAGCAGATACATGGGTACACCACCACCTGCAAGTTCCGCTCCGAGGCACTCACCATCCGACTTGGAAATATATCACTTTTCATTCAGTGTTGCTGTGTGAAAATCCTGAATTCCCTCTCTAACAGTATATGGACTGTAGCAGTTCATGAAGGCAGCTCACCACCACTTTCTCAAGGGGCAACTGGACACAGACAATAACTACTGGCCCAACCAGTGACACCCACATCCCACAAGTGAATAAAAAAAATCTGTAACTCTGAACACCCCCATCTGCTTTGCTTGTGTTCAAAGCTAGGATGATGGTGTTGTACCATGCCTGGAATTATCATACCCCACTCTGTACACTGTGCAGTATCTGTATGGGTGTCCATACTCAGACTCATTTCTTGGTTCAGGAAAGATCAATAATTTCCTGTTCCTCCTGAATGTCGCCTCAGGAATTCTGACAATATAAGATCTGGCAGATCTATCTCTCTGACAACCATGGCTCTGAATGTCTGTCCCTTAACTAGACTTTCTGCCCTGCCTCTAAGGTCAACAGAGTTACAAATTTGCAAGGACAGTACTTGAGTATTGCTGAAAAAAGTGGATTTTGGCAAAGCTTTCATCTTGCACTTTTCAGGACAATTCACAAGAATAAGAGGAGAACAACATTTAGATTATATTTTCAAAAAGAAACACATATGTCAAAGGTACATATGTCAGAAGCCATGAAAAATATTCCTGCAAAAATATTCATTCCCAGCAGCCTTCATGCCTGAATGGCTGCTATCACAGAAAGGAGTAGCGATTCTCTGTAAATAGCTGATGTAAAACTCTTTATCAGTACAAATATCATGTCAAGTGAATACCCTTGCTGTTGAGCAGGCTGTCTATGAAAAAGGCTCAAATGGAACTGTACATGGTACACAAGACAACTATTTGTGGGAAGTCAGTAGACTTACAGTTCATACAATCTAAACATTGTATAAAAACCGAAAGAACTGTGGATGCTGTAAATCAGGAACAAAAACAGAAATTGCTGGAAAAGCTCAGCAGGTCTGGCAGCATCCCTGAAGAAAAAAATCAGAGTTCATGTTTCGGGTCTGGTGACCCTTCCTCAGAACATTCTAGACCTGCTGAGCTTTTCCAGCAACTTCTGTTTCTGTCCCTGAACATTACTGTGTTCCTTTAATAATATTCAAACTCTCTAATCAAAATATCACGCAGTTATTACTGGAATCAGGAGACAGCTGTTTAAAGGTGAAAAAGGCTTAATAACTAAAACTATATTGGCTGTTTGCCCATCAACCTTTTCAAAGGTTAAAAATCCTACTGAGGATGCAGGCATAAGGGATGAAGTGTACAGTAAACTTAAATAAGAGATCAGTGATAAATTATATATAAAAAATAGGAGGACAATGTCACCCCTCATAGTGAATCTCCCATTAGCAGGAGACTTTAACAAAGTTGTAGCAATGGACTTGAAGGTATGTAATAAGGGGAAAAAATCATTCATTAAGGCTGAGGTTGTCGTAAATACATTTTAATCCAAGGGCCATAGTATATTAGAACACACAGGGCAGACAGAGTGAGAAGGTCCAGTTAAAGTGAGAAAAGCTTACCCATGGAATGTTATAAAGGTACTTAGCAACAGCCAGATCTCAAGCACTTTTCTGGTAGCAATGTTTTAATGGAGTTGGAAAGCCAGAATTAGCATCGAAATTTGGGAACAGGAAAAATCTCGGCAATAAGAGCTTTTCAATGATAGGTCTATCGCAAAAGCCATCCAACTGAGCCTTTCTGGGCTGAGAGAACTGACATGGTGAGTGTCTATAAAGCCACAAAAATACAACATAGATTTGGAATTTCTTATTTTGAAAAGCAGCATACTTAACATTTTCCCCAAAAAATGTCTTTCTGGAGAGATATATATTCATGTTGCCCCACTTCATTAAAGAATATTGTTAATGTAAAAGTGTTCATTGACTTTTCCATCTTTACTTTCATTTTCATATGCAGTGTTTTTAACATGCATCTCTGCTCTTGCAACTCTGCTACAGCAGCTGTGATAGGAGTCTTCAACCAAAACTTCAGCAAGTGAAAGCCCACTGAAAAAAGCTTTGCAACTGGACTGGTCCATATACTGAGTCCTATACACCAGCTTCCAAGCTTCAGTTAAAATTTAGAGGACACAAACATCTGCTCTTTGCCAAAACATCAAATTTGTTCAAAAAGCTGTTGGTAGACAACCTGGAATTATTTAAAACTCAGATTAACATTGCATTGCAACTATTTGACCTTGTACTGAACTTGTACCAGCTTACCAAGACATACATGATCCAGATTCAGGAGTCAGAGGAAAGCAATGAGCCTGATACCTAGTGCTGGAAGGATGAGGTATAGCTCAGAAAATAGTTGACTCAGAGGGAACTTTGCAAAGGTACATAAGGTACGAAGATAGAGAAAGGAAAGCCAATATATTTCTTTCAGATAAGACACAGGTATAGAAGAGGGCAAAGATTCACATTTGTAAATGGTAAGTTTAGAACTGGTGCCAGGGTAACGTTTCTTACCCTGAAAGAATTATCAACAGCTGGAAGATTTCCAAAAGACTAGTTAAGACCAGGGCATTAAACTCATTCAAGAAACAGCTAGAGATGATAGGGTTAGAATTCTGGAAGGAAATCAAATGGAATTTCTTCATTTCATATTATTTTTGATGTAGGAACAAAGAAACAGGAGTGGACCATTCATCCCATTGAACTTGCCCCACCAATCAACAGTAGATCAAATACTTCAATGCATTTTACTCGACCCATCCCCATAACCCTTTATGCCACTAGTAATCAGAAATCTATCAATCTCTACTTTAAACATACTCAAAGACTGATCTCCACAACCCCCTTGTGTGGACAACTCCAAAGATTCACAACCCTCTGAGTAAAATAATTTTTCCCCACCTTGGACTTAAATGGCATCCCCCTTATTTTTAAATGTGCCCCCAAGCAGGGGAAATTTCCTGCACCTGCCCTGTCTATGCCTTTCGGTATTTTGTAAGCTTCGATGAGATCACCTCTCATTCTTCGAAACTCTAGAGAATATTGGCCCATTTGCCCAATCTCTCTTTGTCAGACAGTCCTGCCATCCCAGGAACAAATCTGGTGAACCTTTGTTGCACTCCTTCTAAGACAATATCTTTCCTGGGATAAGAGAGACCAACACTGCACACGGATCTCCAGGTGCGGTCTAACCAAACACAATTGAAGCAAGACTTCACTACTCTTGCAATAAAGACTAATATTCCATTACCCTTCCTAATAGCTTGCCTTACCTGCATGTTTGCCTTCAATGACTTATTAACAAGGATACCCAAGTCCAATCATACATCTACATTTTCCAACCTCTCACTATTTAAGAAATACTCTGGAAATCTACTTTTCCTACCACAATCTCACAATTTTCCAACTTATATTCCATCTGCTATGTCCTAGCCCATTCACTAAGTCTGTCTAAATATTCTGAAGCCAGATTACATCGCCCTCACAATGCACATTCCCATTCAGCTTTGTGCAATCTACAAATATGGAAATATTATATTTGGTCCCCACCTCCAAATCACTGACATATATTGTGAACAGTTGGGACCCAAGTACAGATCCTCACAGTACCCCATTAGTCACAAACTGTCAACGTTAGACTGAAACATTTAGTCCTACACTCTATTTTCTGTCTGTTAGCCAATCATTAACCCATGCCAGTACATTACCTCCTATCCCGTGTGCTTTAATTTTTCTAATCAGCCTCCGGTGGGGGACTTTATCAAAAGCCTTCTGAAAATCTATGTATACTACATCCATTTGCTTTACTTTAACACTTCTGCTTGTAACATCTTCAAAGAACTCTAACAAGTTAATCAAATACAATGCCCCTCTTGCAAATCCATGCTGACTATGCTCAACATATCATTACAAACCAGCTGTCTATTTATGCTATAGAGCTGGATGAACACAGCAGGCCAAGCAGCATCAGAGGAACAGGAAAGCTGACGTTTCGGGTCAGGACCCTGCTTCAGAAATGGGGGAGGGGAAGGGGATTCTGAAATAAATAAGGAGAGAGGGGGAGGTGGATAGAAGATGGATAAAGGAGAAGATAGGTGGAGAGGAGACAGACAGGTCAAAGAGGCGGGGTTGGAGTCAGTAAAGGTGAATGTAGGTGGGGAGTTAGGGAGGGGATAGGTCGGTCCATGGAGGACGGACAGGTCAAGGAGGCAGGATGAGGTTAGTGGGTAGGAGAAGGGGGTGGGGCTTGAGGTGGGAGGAATGATTAGGGAGGCGGGGACGAGCTGGGCTGGTTTTGGGATGCGGTCGGGGGAGGGGAGATTTTGAAGTTTGTGAAGTCCACATTGATACCCTTGGGCTGCAGGGTTCCCAAGCGAAATATGAGATGCTGTTCCTGCAGCTTTCGGGGCTTGGGGACTGCTTTGCGGAACACCTACGCTCAGTTCACAACAAACAACTACAACTCCCAGTCACGAACCATTTCAACTCCCCCTCCCACTCCTTGGACGACATGTCCATCCTGGGCTTCCTGCATTGCCACAACGATGCCACCTGAAAGCTGCAGGAACAGCAGCTCATATTTCGCTTGGGAACCCTGCAGCCTAAGGGTGTCAATGTGGACTTCACAAGCTTCAAAATCTCCCCTCCCCAGACCACATCCCAAAACCAGCCCAGCTCGTCCCCGCCTCCCTAACCATTCCTCCCACCTCAAGCTCCACCTCCATCTCCTACCTACTAGCCTCATCCTGCCTCCTTGACCTGTCTGTCCTCCCTGGACTGACCTATCCCCTCCCTAACTCCCCACCTACACTCACCTTTACTGGCTCCATCCCCGCCTCTTTGGCCTGTCTGTCTCTTCTCCACCTATCTTCTCCTCTATCCATTTTCTATCTGCCTCCCCCTCTCTCCCTATTTATTTCAGAATCCCGTTCTCCTCCACCATTTCTGAAGAAGGGTCTCGACCCGAAATGTCAGCTTTCCTGCTCCTCTGATGCTGCTCGCCCTGCTGTGTTCATCCAGCTCTGCACCGTGTTATCTCAGATTCTCCAGCATCGGCAGTTTCCTACTATCTCTGTCTACTTATGCTATCCTTTGTAAAAACAAATTCTAGCATTCTCCCAACTCCTGATGTAAGGCTAACATATCTGTTGTTTTCTCTATCATTTCCTTCTTAAATAGTGGGGTGACATTTGCTACCTTTCAATCCACAGGAATCATTTCAGAATCTGTAGAATTTTGAAAGATAATCACCAATACATTGACTGTGTCTATAGTCACCTCCTTCAACGGTCTGGGATGGAGACCATCTTGTCGTGGGGATTTATCAACTTTTAGCCCCATTATTTTCTCCAGTTCAACATTCTTATGAAAGTCTAATCTCCTTTAACTCCTCATTCTCCCTACTTCTCATCTATTGTCCTTGTTATGCTTTCATATCCCTTGCCAATCTGACTCCCAAGTTACACCACTGGTTTAGCGTTGATGTACCTTCAAAACTGCTTCAAGTCAATGAAAAAGCAATCACATAGCTGGTCAATGAGTAATGTCAGAAGGCTCAGCAACCTGTGAATCACAAAGAGTGGTCGAATCCCCAGTTGGTGACAATAACATGAAACCTTGGGAAATTCTGCATAAAATTTATTTTAGGAAGGGGGGTGAAAATTTGAAATTGTGCAGTATGATAGCAGTAATGAATACATTAATGTATTCATGTGAAATTCCTCTCTATATTATTTTAATGAAGATGAGTTAATGCCTTAAAATAGTGGACAAAGGAATGCATGAATGCATTAATTACCAACATCTTGCATTGTCAGGCACTTAGTAATTTTAAAACAGCAGTCAAGGTTTCAGCGATAAGCTCGCCATTTGTCAGCAGATGTTTGATCTAATTGTTACATTTCTTGTACATTAGATTACAAGGTGCAGTGTGCACTAATCAGGGCTGAAAATTAAAGCAATTTCTCAGCTCCGTGCTTTCTGATTGCACTAGCAGCATTTCCTGTACAAAAGGGATTGAAGTATTGAAAACACATTGACTGCCTGATTATGATGAGTGCATAAACATAGACTGCACATATCATACAACAGTTTCCAACTCTGATGTTACTCTCTTAAAAAAAACTCCTGATTATCAGGCCATTATCTGATGACTGATTATGGGATCTTGCTTTGTGCAAATTTGGTAAAGGAGCAGAATCTGTTTAACCAGCATTTAGCCTCGAACATTTAACACCAGGGAAACAGAAAAGGGACAAGGGTTAGACAGAAGTAAACTTGGATTTACAGCACAGAAGCAGGCCATTCAGTCCAGTGTGTCAATGCCAGCCTGATGGATTTGGACATGTCAAATCACTGTCAGCTCATGGTGACAGCAGAGGTGAGTGAAAGAGTCAATAACAACTTGCATTTATATAGTGTTAAAGTGTCTCAAGGTATTTCACAGGAGTGATAATCAAACAGAATTTGACACATAGTCACAGAATGAGATATTAGAAGAGATGAAGAAAAGCTGGGCAAACAAGTAAGCTTTAGGAGAAGAAAAGAAAGATGGAAGAGTTTACAGAGAGAAATCCAGAGGACAGAATGAGGTGAATGAAGGCACAGCTGCAATATTTGGATAACCAAAATTAAGGATGCATGGGACACCAACTGTTGAAGGAGCACAGATATCTCAGAGGTTTAAGATGAGATGACAAAGTTAAGGAGGGATGTTTTGATTTGATTTATTATTGTCACATGTACCTAGGTACAGTGAAAAGTTTTTCTTGCGTGCAGTATAGGCAGCTCATACCATGCAAAATGCATGAGGGTAATAGAACAAAGCAAATAATGTACGAGTTGGAGGAGGTGACAGAGATAAGGAGGAGTGTAGGGGATTGGAGGGGGGATACAGAGATAGGGAGGGGGTGCAGGGGCTGGAGGACATTACAGAGATAGTGAGGTGTACACGGTTATAGGAGATGACAGAGACAGGGAGAGGTGTGGGGGGCTGGAGAAGGTGACAGAGATAGGGAGGGGTGTAGGGACTGGAGGAAATGACAGAGGTAGGGCAGGGTGTAGGGGCTGGAGGAAGTTACAGTGATAGGGAAGTGTGTAGGGCTGGAGGAGATTACAGAAATAAGGTGGGATGTAGGGATTGGAGGAGGTTACAGAGATAGGGATGGGTGTAGGTACTGAAGTAGGTGACATAGATAGAAAGGGGTGTAGGGCCTGGAGGAGGTTACAAAGATAGGGAGGGGTGTAGGGGCTGGGGGAGGTCACAGAGATAGGGAGTGGTGTTGAGGCTGGAGGAGGTTACAGCAATAGGGTGGGATGTAGGGATTGGAGGAGGTTACAGAGATAGGCAGGGATGTAGGGGCTGGGGGAGGTCACAGAGATAGGGAGGGGTGTTGGGCTGGAGGAGGTTACAGAAATAGGGTGGGATGTACGGATTGGAGGTTACAAAGATAGGGAGGGGTGCACGTACTGAAGTAGATAGCTCAGCGAGCACAGTGGTGAATGTCTCTTGGTGTGAGTCAACATAGAACATCGAACATACGATGTTGTGCCGAATATGACGCCAAATGAAACTAATTCCTTCTGCCTGTCCTTGGTCCATATCCCTCCATTCCTTGCATATTCGTGTGCTTATCTAAAAGTCCCTTAAGTGTCCCTATTGTATCTGCCTCCACCACCACCCCTGGCAGTGCGTTCCATACTCATACCCCTCTCCGCGTAAAAAACTTGCCCTCACGTCTCCTTTGAACTTTCCCTCTCTAGCCTTATAAGTATGCCCCCTAGTATTAGACATTTCAACTCTGGGGAAAAAATTCTGACTGTCAACCCTATATATGCATCTTGTAATTTTATAGACTTCTGTCAAGCCTCCCTTCAGCCTCCACTGCTCAAGAGAAAACAAGCTGAGTTTTTCTAGCCTCTCCTTATAATTCATACCCTCTTATCCAGACAGCATCGTGGTAAACATCTTCTGCGCCCTCTCCAAAGTCTCCACGTCCTTCCTGTAATGTGGCAACAAGAACTGAACGTAATACCCTCCATGTGGCCTAACCAAAGTCTTATAGAGCTGCAACATGACATCCTGACTCATGTACTCAATTCACCGACCAATAAAGGCAAACATGCCTTAACATTTGATCTCCTAAAATGCAGCACCTTACACTTACCTGGATTAAATTCCATCTGCCAATTCTCCACCCATTTCTGCAATTGATCTATATCCCACTGTATCCTTTGAAAACCTTCTACAATATCCACAACTCTACCGATCTTTGTATCATCTGCAAACTTACTAACCCACCCATCTATATTTTCATCTAAGTCATTTATATATATATCACAAACAGCAGAGGTCCCAGTATGGATCCCTGCAGAACACTACTAGTCACGGTCCTCCAGCCTGCAAAACACCCTTCCACCAATACACTCTATCTTCTATGGGCAAGCCAATTCTGAATCTACGGCCAAGTCACCATGGATCCCATACATCTTAATCTTCTAGATGAGCCTACTATGAGGGACCTTGTCGAAAACCTTACTAAAGTCCATGTAATCTATCCACATCGATCACCTTCATCACCTCCTTGAAAATTTCAATCAAGTTAGTAAGATATGACCTGCCCTGCACAAAGCCATGCTGATTGTCCCTAAATAGGCCATGTTTTTCCAAATGTATGTAAATCCTATCCCTGAGAATTCTTTCCAATAGCTTCCCAACCACTAATATGAGACTCTCTGGTCTGTAGTTTCCTAGATTATCCCTATTTCCCTTCTTGAACAGAGGAACAACATTTGCTGCTCGCCAGTCCTCTAGGACCTCTCCAGTGGCTAGCGAGGATACAAAGATCTTGGTCAAGGCACCAGCAATCTCCTCTCTTGCCTCTCTCAACAACCTGGGGTAGATACCATTGGGCCCTGGGGACTTGTCCACCTTAATGTTCTTCAAGAGATCCAACACCATTTCTTTCTTGATCACAAAATGCCCTAGCTTATTAGCATGCTCCACACAAATCTCACTATCAACATCCTTTTCCTGTGCGAATACCGATGCAAAGTACTCGTTTAGGATCTCACCGGCATTCTCTGCCTCCAAGCACAAGTTCCCACCTCTATCTTTGAGTGGTCCTACCTTCTCCCTAGTTATCCTGTTGTTTTTAATGTATCTATAGGATGCCTTTGGATTCTCTTTAACCCTACTTGCCAAGGTCATTTCATGGCCCCTTCTTACTCTCCTAATTCCCTGCTTGAGTACTTTCCTGCTTTCCTTATTTCCTCATGGGCCCATCCGATTTTAGCTTCCTAAGCCTTACATATGCTTTTTTTTCCTTTTGACTAAATTCTAAGTTTGACTAAGTTATCTTTTAGATAACGTAGAATACAGGCAACAGAGCTTTGGGGAAGCAGTGGTGTCATGACAGTGTCACTGGCCTAGTTATCGAGAGGCCCACAGTTGTACTCTGTGGAGAGGAGTTCAAATCTAGCTGGCAATAAATCTGGAATATAAAGATAATCTCAGGAATGGTGCAATAAATAACTATGGACTGTAGTAGAAAGCTACTGAAATTACTCTTCAGAGGCCAGCATCCCATCACCCATCATCCTTTATTTACATTCGCATAGCCTTTAACAATAGCAGTAAGTCAGACATTCAGCAACTCAATATCCCTGACATTCATCCTGTTTATATCTGTCAGCCATGTCTCCCTGATTGGACCAAATTAACCGCTCCAGTGAGAGAACTCATATTCTGTGAGGTCCAGCAGGCTGACGTTGTTACAATCACGACACCCATCTGACTCAATAATGCCCCTTAGGGAAGTAAACTGCCATCCTTACCCAATCTAGTCTAACTAGACCCTAGACCCACAGCAATGCGGCTGACTTTTATCTGCTCTCTCAAATGACATGAGCAAGCCACTCAGTTTGAGAGTAATTAGGGAAAGATGCTGGCCTTTCAGTGATGTCTGCAACAAAGGAAGCAATAAAGAAAAACACTGTTTACATAGACTGCAAACCGGTCAAGAGAGTATTGGAATAATTAAATCTTGAGGTAACAAGTGGACAATCTTAGAAAAACAGGGAAAGTTAAGTCAGGAAAGATGCTTACAAACTTGGTTTAGCGCTGGAAAGATCACTGCTTGGGCTCACATATTTGCAAAATATACTGATAACATAGGTGAGGGTCCAAGCATAAGATATCTACGTTTGCTGGTAATACAAAACTAAATAGGCAAGTCCTTTGTGACATGGGTGCAAAGAAGCAGCAAGAATATGGCTGGTGGAAAATAACATGGAGAAATGTGAAGTAATCCATTTTAGTAGGAAAAGTAGAACAGCAGCACGTTTTTTAAAATGGTAATAGATGAAGGCATCAGAGATAAAAGGTACTGCAGATGCTGGAGAATCCGAGATAACAAGGTGTGGGGCTGGATGAACACAGCAGGCCAAGCAGCACCTTCTGATGAAGGGTCTAGGCCCGAAACGTCAAGCTTTCCTGCTCCATAGATGAAGACATGTTGGTATTCAGAGGGACCTGGATGTCCCTGCACATTAATCACAGAAAGTTAACATGCAGCTACAATAAGCAATTCAGAAGGGATATCTTATGTTGGTTTTAATTACAAATGTTACGTTAGTTTTTACAGTCATAGTCATACAGCAATGGAAACAGATCCTTCAGTCCAACTCGTCCATGCTGACCAGGTATCCAAAAGTGAACTGGTCCTGTTTGCTTGCGTTTGGCCTATAACCCTCTAAACCATTACTGTTAATGTACCTGTTCAAATGTCTTTTAAAAGTTGTCCCTGAAGTCCCTTTTAAATCTTTCGCCTCTCACCTTAAAACTATGCCCTCTAATTTTGGACTTCCCTACTCTGGGAAAACGACCTTGGCTATTCATCTTACCTATGGTCCCCTCATGATTTTATAAACCTCTAATAAAGTCACCCCTCAGTCTCTGATGCTCCAGGCGAAAAAGTCCCAGCCTATTCAGCCTCTCCTAATGACTTCAGTCCTGGCAACATCCAGGTCATTTCTTTTCTGTACCCTTTCTAATTTAACAATATCCTTCCTATAGCAGGGTGACCAGAATTGTACACAGTATTTCTAAAAGTGGCTTCACCAATGTCTTGTACAGCCGCAACATGACCTCCCAACTGCTATACCCAAAGCTTTAACCAATGAAGGCAAGTGTGAGAAATGCCTTCTTCAACACCCTGTCTACCTGTGTTGCCACTTTTAAGGACTACAAACCTGAACCGCTAGGTTTCTCTGTTCTACAACTCACCCCAGGGCCCTACCATGAACTGTGTAAGTCTGCCCTGGATTGCCTTACCAGAATGCAACAACTCTAAAATTATCTAAATTAAGCTCCCTCTACCACTTCTTGGGCCATTGGCCCATCTGATTAAGATTTTGTTGTAGTCTTAGATAACATTCATCACAGTCCACTATACCACCAATTTTGGTGTTATCTGAAAACTTACCTACCATACCTCCTATATTCTCATCCAAATCGTTGATGTAAATGATGAACAACCATGGACCCAAAAATACTGGAGTATAAGAGTAAGGAACTCTTACTACAAGTATACAGGTCCTTGGTGAGACATCATCTGGAATATTGTATACAGTTTTTGTCTTGTTAATTACAGAAGAATATGTTTGACTTGAAGAGAGTGCAACAAAGGTTCAAGAGGAAGGGTCACCGGACCCGAAACGTTAACTCTGATTTTTTCTTCACAGGTGCTGCCAGGCCTGCTGAGCTTTTCCAGCAACTTCTGTTTTTGTTCATGAGACGGATGTCTGGAATAAGGCAACTGTCCTTTGAGGAGAGATTGACAAGACTTGGCATATATTCTTTGAAGATTAGAGAATGAGAGGTGATCCTTTTTAAAGTGCAGAACATTCTTAAGGGGCTCGGCAGGATAGATGTTGGGATATTAGGCAGCACAGTGGCTCAGTAGTTAACACTGCTGCCTCATAGCACCGGAGACATGGATTTAATTCCAGCCTCAGGAGACTGTCTGTGTGGAGTTTGCAAGTTCTCCCCAAGTCTACTTGGGTTTCCACTGCGTGCTCCAGTTTCCTCTCAGAGTCCAAAGATGTACAGGTTAGGTGGATTGGCCATAGTGAATGTGGGGTTACAGGAATAGGGTAGGGTTCCGGGTGAGATGCTCTTCTGAGGGTTGGTGCAGACTCAATGGGCCAAATGGCCTTTTTCTGCATTGTTGAGATTTGATGAAAATATCATACCTGGCTTGAGAATCATGAATACAAGTCGTGGTCTTAGAATAGAGGGTTGTGAGATGGAAGTTGTGTGATTTATATATATACAAATATTATTTGTTTTAAAGTTTCGATTTTGAATGTAGTTTTGATCTATGTAAACGAAGGGATCATAGTTAACTTGCCAGTTTATCTGGATCACTGATTTTTAAACTACTTTGTGGCAATGAGCAGCTGACTGGATTCTCTTCCAGGAGTGATAATGTGAGCTTATTTGTGTTGTGAGAGTTTTGCAATTAGGGAAAGAAAACATTGAAGGACTTTTGATTTAGAAGAAGCAAGAACAGAATTTTTGTTTCTGAAAATTCATAGATTGGAAAGCTTTTGATTTTCAGTTTGAAGAAGACATGGCTGGTGTCACATATGAGAACAATTTATTCTGGAGAAAGGAGTTAGGTCAGAACAGTTAAGAAATAGGTTATCTCAGTCTAAGAGTTTCAGGTTGAAAATTCCAGAGCAGAAGTGTTTAG
The DNA here is from genome assembly GCA_024137785.1 of Ginglymostoma cirratum. Classification (NCBI taxonomy): domain Eukaryota; kingdom Metazoa; phylum Chordata; class Chondrichthyes; order Orectolobiformes; family Ginglymostomatidae; genus Ginglymostoma; species Ginglymostoma cirratum. Next base: position 2,569,853 of record JAHRHZ010000089.1, on the reverse strand, counting down.
TTTAAACCCTGAAGGGTTTGAAACTAACAAAGTCTGATATCAGTTGTGTGAATAATTGAGAGAAAGGCTATCAAATCTAAAAAAATTAAACTGAATAAAACAGTTATGTTAAGTTTATAGATGTGATAAGGAACATTTTCACTGGTACTTGAGAACTATATAGTAATGGTATTGTGAAAGATGAGATTTTCTTTTTGCAAATTGTTTTGAAAGCTTTCAAATTGTGTTGTATCACGGAACTCCCTCCCTAATGGCATTGTGGGTCTACCTACGGGTCATGGACAGCAGTGATTCAACAAGGCAGCTCACCACTACAATGGCAACTCAGGATGGGCAATAAATGTTGGCCAGCAGCAATGCCCACGTCTCACGACCGAATAAAAAAATGTAAATAGATGGTTAGAGATAGTAGGAACTGCAGATGCTGGAGAATCTGAGATAACAAGGTGTAGAGCTGGATGAACACGGCAGGCCAAAAGCTGCTCCTCTGATGCTGCGTGGCCTGCTGTGTTCATTCAGCTCTACACCTTGTTATCTTAAATAGATGGTTAGTTCTGGTTTATTCTTTCATTTAAGTAATAAACTTCTGTTTCATTGTTAAAACCAAATTGCGGCATTTTGTGCTTATGTTTCAGCGAAAGACTACCATGATAAATAAAAAAACACAGTTTATGATTAATCAAGCCAGAGTTCAGTTAGGATCTGACTTGTCCAGTCAGCTTGGATCACAACAGGTTGCCATTCAACTCTGAGATGAGGAGAAATTTCTTCAGTCACTGAGTTGAGAATCTTTGGAATTCTTTACCCAGAGAGGTGCGGATGCTCAGTTGTTGACTAGACAACGGTTGATAGATTTTTGAGTTACAGGGAATCAATGGGTGGCACGGTGGATCAGTGGTTAGCATTGCTGCTTCACAGTGCCAGGGACCTAGGTTTGATTCCAGCCTTGGGTGACTGTCTGTGTGGAGTTTGCACATTCTCCCCATAACTGTGTGGTTTCCTCCCACAGTCCAAAGATTGCTAGTTAGGTGGATTGGTCGTGCTAAATTGCCCTGTAATATCCAGGGATATGCAGGTTAGATGGGTTAGCCATGGTAAATGCTGGGTTACAGGGATGGAGGGGAGGGTTGGGATGCACGTTGGAGGATTGGGGCAGACTTGTTGGCTGACTAGCCTCTTTCTGCACCGTAGAGGATCTATTTTTGTATTTAAAAAATGTTGTGGATGCTGGGAAAAGATTCTTTGAAGTCAAAACATAGGGTGGAATCTTATCAAGACACAAACAATATGGGCTATGGTGCGAAGTAGGGTAGAATTGTGCAAGGAGTCCAGTGAGGCCTATCTCAATATCAGGAACAACTTGTTCCATCTTTCAGCTAGGTTCTGGGCATTGAGGCAAGATTTTTGCAAGGTATGGATGAGTTGCATATTAAGGGAGATTATTGCTTGTTGATGTACTTACTAACCACACATCTTGCCTCATTAATATGCAGCTTCCTATCTTACAACCTGCTGCGAGCAAACTAGGTCCTCCATGGGCATTGGCCACATGCACCCCACATCTACAGACGCTGACATCAGACATGTGGCAGCCTCCAAAACCCCTCGTAGCACATTTCCGATCCACTTACAGGACACTTCTGTCCTTCAGTGCTGCACCTCAGGCTGCCCTGGGAACTCTCATTGTAATGCTGCAGCAAGGGACACTGTGCTCATGGACACGGCCCCAGCTCATGGCCTGCACCAGGTTGGATCTCCGGCCCGTTCACTCGCTCTCTCAGCGTTCCCTCACTCTGAGCCCACCTGGATACTCACAACATTGCCTTGCCTTGTCCCTCAGCCAGAGATACCAGGCTCACTGGACTGTTGCCTTTCCTTGCCATTTAGTGCAGACACAAAGGCAGGAAGCTTGTCCTGGCTGTCAGCAGGCCTCAGTCATATCAAGGGAGACAGCCTTCGCGCGGGGGGAAGGGAGGGGGCTCCCGGCAGTAAGTCAGGGGCAGCCTCCAATCCCAGTCCAGAAGTTTGGACACGGTCAGTCAGCCACTCGGGACCTCCCTTCATAAGGGCTGAGGAGCTGAATGTCAGGCAGCCCATCACCCATCTTCAGCCTTTCTGCCTTTTGGGGGCTGTTTTCCTCCTGGAGTGAGAGAGGGGCAGGGATTACGGGAGATGAAAGTAGGTGGTACAGCAGTTACTGTTGCTACAGGTGCCCTCAGTGAGTGAGTGGGCAACACAGAGGGCATGGAAGGCTAGCAATGTCGGGGATTAGGGTGGGTGACAGTCAGTGAGCGAATGTCTATATGGCTGTACAGCTGGAACTATGTGTACATGCCACCTCAAAACCCTTGAGAAGTACCAACAACGTTGTTTGAGATGGGTTCTCCGCATCAGCTTGGAGGACAGGCGTACTAACATCAGCATCCTTGAACAAGCTAATAGTACCAACATCAAGGCCAAGGTCATCCAAAACCAACTGTGTTGCATGGGCAATGTGTTTAGGATGCTCCAATTCTGACTGCCAAAGCAAATAATCTTCACCCAGATCAAAGAAGGCCTCAAATGAAAGGAGGATAAAGGAAGTGTTTCAAAGACTTCCCTCAAGAAATACAACATTGATGTCAAAGCATGGGAGACCCTTGTTCGGAACAAACCAACTTGGAGGAAGCTCCTGTATGAACAGACACAATTCTTTCAAACACCTGCCTGCAAGGGGATGTTTGGAAAAGCACCTGGAGAAAGGAATGCCAGTGATCTCAAGGCCAAGGACCAATTTCACCTCCCAAAAACACCTGCCAAAAATGTGGTCAGAGATGTGGCTACAGGACTGAGTTTATCAGCTGTGTAAGGACCCACAGAATCCATGACTAGTGACACAGAATTTCTAGGTGGTCAATGATACTCGTTAGGGAGTGATTGCTGCTGCTGGACATTAGAAGTACAACACAACACTGCCTCCTAAAACTAGAAGCAGGAGCATACAACCACTAGAACTGAAATATCTGTAGCCCTATCTCATCCAGTACACTATGACCAAATGATGGAAAGATAAAGCCCCATGATAATCTCCATCTTCAACTATGATGAAACCCAGCATGAAAGTTCAAATGGTAAGGCTAAATTATTTGCCAGTAACTCCAAGCAATTGTGCAAGCAGTGAATCCCATTTGACCTCCTGTTAAAGTCCTACAGATGCCAATGCCTAGCCAATTTGATTTCTCATTGCGACATAAAGTGGCTAAGTGCACAAACAGAGTGAAGATGGTTGTCTCAGATAGCATCCTACCTGTAACGCTTAATAAAATGAGTCAATTTCCTTGTCATGCTATTCCAGTCTACCTGTTAATAATAAACTACTTGTGTATGTTCATGTTCCAGACCTTATTGCAGCTTTGATTGAGATATGGATTCAAGAGCTGAATACCAGTGTCAAGGCAAGGGAAGCTGCCCTGACAAAAAGCAGCAGTGGACAAGATTTAGCATTAAGGAGTCTGAGTGAAAACTAGATCTAAGGGTACACTGATAAAATTGCCCAGTGGCTAAGGTTATAATATACTAGCTTTGGTTGTCAAAGGCCAATCGCTGCAAACACAGGGCAGAATTTTACAACCAGGCTCACCCATCATTTTCCTATCCTTATAAGATCAGAAGGAGGCTGTGCCCTGATGATTCCACACTGTTAAACTCCATTCCCATTCTTCTCTGATAATGAGAAAGCTCATGCCAACATTCAGATTTGGGCTGAGACATTCATGCCATGTAAGTGCCACATAATAACCATGCCACTCTTCTTCCTTTGGTTTCTCCAATTTTACATGGAGTTGCTGGTTGACTATTTCTTCTTCATTTCTTCCTAAAGACACTCATTCCTCTTCTGGTCCCACTGTATTTAAGTTACTCACCACTGCATCTTTCCATCTGGTCTAGGTCTTCCTCTTCTTCTTCTTCCTGGCAGTTCCATCTCCATCAGTCATCCCACCACATTTCTTCTCTCTCTCTCTCTCTCTCTCTCTGCAATGGATGACCAGACCATGTCAATCTCTTCTCAGTTACTTTCTTCAATGCTCCCACGATCTTCACTGACACTCTGATGGGGTAGTTCCTCATTTTGTCCTTTCTTGTTACTCCATGCATCCATTACTACTACTGTATCTCATTATCCAATCATCATTCCTCTCTTCTTGATGTTGTCCAGGTTTCTGCATGATATATAAGAAGGCCAGTCTCACAACTGTCTTGTAAATTATTCTTTTTTATTTGATATAAAGTATGTGATTTATATGTCTTTTAATATTATTTTTAAATTTGGATTTTTGAATTTGAACTAGTGGCATATGGGTTTTCTGTATGTCTGAAGGGTTTAATGTTTAACCTGTATTTCTGTAGCCATGGTAATTTCTTTTAAAACACTGTGTGAGGGAAAGACTCTCTGGAGAATAATAGGATTTTGTTTACAATGTGAAAATTTTATGAGCGAACAAAGAAAATAATTGTGCATTATGCTCCAGTTTAGAAGGTCAGAGGTTGATTATATTCCTTTGATTAAGGGAAACACTGACAGCTTAGGAAAAAGCTGAAGCTAGATATGTAAAGTAGTTGCTCTTGAGAAAAGCAGAAGATAGTTTAGAATTATTAAAGATAGGTTTTCTTGGGATCTGACTTGTTAGTAATAACATCATTTGGGATCATAAGATCTGTTTCAGTGATGTTCTTCTACTTTTCTATGACATCATACTCCACTGCACTTCTTCCAATCATTCTCATCCTTCTATCTTCTGCCATCACTGACCCCAAGCACATAAAACTATTCACTTTTTCCAAGTCTTCGCCTTGATCTCCATACCTTCACTCTGATCCTCTACCCAGGCTTAAACTGACTGTCCAGACTGGGTGTCTGGTCTACTGATCTTCATACTGGTCTTCCATTGCTTTTCTCTAGATACTTGACCATGTTCTCATAATCCCCACTACACAGCTCAATGTCAGCTGCAAACATCATTGACCATGGTGCTTCCTTTCACACTCGCCCAGTTAGAACATCAGGAAAAGGAAAGCGCTCAGTACCAATCACTGGAGTAATCCAACTTTGGCTTTGAAACACACTCTTATTCACACTGGTTATTCACCTTGTCTGGTACTCCTTGTACTTGTCTTGTAAGAGTTGTACATACTTCTCAGGCACTCCTCAAATTCCAGAACATTTCTAGACTTCCTCCCTTAGCACCTGGTCATAAGCCTTCTCTAGATTGATGAACACAATCTTCATATTGTATTGGCATTCCCACAATTTCACTATCACCTGTCTCAAAACAAAAAGACCAAACTGACCTTCATGGATTTCCACTATTTTTCATAGTCTCTGGTCCATGACTCTCTCCCTAAGGGCACTGTGTGTCTACCTATAGAATGTGCACTTCAGCGGTTCAAAAGGCAGCTAACCACCAGCTTCTTGAGAGCAACTAGGGACAGGAAATAAATGTTGGTCCAGCAGTAACACCCATGTCCCACGAGCGAATAAAAAAAGTCTTGAAGCTATGCAGTAGGAGTTTAAATCCTAGGCAATTTATGCAGTCTTGACTGTCTCCCTTCTCTTTCAGAATTGGTATCAAAATGCTTCATTCCTTCGGGGGTTCCCTCTCTCTCAGTGTAACACAATTGAGTAATTTGTTCAGGACTTTATCAATACCAAGTATCTTAACTGGACCAGCCATAGTGATTGAGATGGAATATTCACCTTTTGTCTGAATGGATGCAACTGCAAAAAGGTCTACTGCTAAAATGAAAACAGCATAGCCTTCTTGATTGATCCTCCTGCCTCTAAACACATTATCACCTCCTCCAAAACTGCCGCACTGTGGCTACACTATGTATTAACTAAAGGATGCACTTCAAAAACTCACCAAGGTTACTTCAACAGCATTTTCTTGGTCTCATGATCTCCACTCAGAAGGAGGACAGCAGCAAATTTAATGGCAATAGAATCACCTCCAAGTCACACACTATTCCTGGCTTAGACATGTAGAACCATTCCTTTGTCATCACTTGGTCAATTCCTTCATATACCTGACTGAGCAATACTGCTATAAGAAATGCTTTGGTTTTTGGAGAAGGCTGATGTTATATTTTCAGGCCATCAGCAAGCAATGTGGCTTTGTCCACATCCCAAGAGGAAGTTAAAAGAAAACTGCTGAAAAATGCTGAACAAGCACATAACTCGTGGGAAATGGAAAAATAAACACAAAATGCTTCAAATTGTTTACTAACAAAACCTCTTCTTATTTTCAAGAGGTGTTTTTGCTCTATTCCTGCAGCTTCATTCAGCTGAACCTCAGGTCCAAATAATTTTCTGTCCCTTGTCACTGCTTTCTTCAATTTTCTACTGTCCTCCACAATGTGCTGCACCTTCCTGTAGGTCCAGTACTGTAGTACCTTCAAGTGCAGCCAAAGTGCTCAGGATGTGATCACCATATCATGGCACGTGACCAAATGGTTTCAAGCTCTCAGTCTTCATCTCACTGAGTTCTGTCTTTTTGGAGCATGACATGCTGATCAAAGTGTGCTACAGAATATCTGAATTGCTTAGCTCGAGCCCAGACACACAGGTGTCAGTGAGCGCAGTGAGTATGTGTAAATACAGGCTGTGCTAAAAGTTATTGAATTCTTCAGTACTACATGATATGTGTCTCATTTATGCAACTGGAGTTAACACAAGTATCACAGCATGACAGCTGCAGATTATCAGATTGCCACCTCACGTCACAATTTTTTCTATTCCATAAAACAAATCAAGTTAGAGATCAAAGAGAACTATCTTTTCATGATTTTATATGAGTATACTGTTTTGAATTTCACTAGAGCTTGCAATTCTACTGCACTATTGATCTGAAGTCAGAAACTATGGAGGTAAAGGCTAGGTTTATTACTGTAAACTGAACTGCAATGTGCTAGTCTGGAGAAGGCTCCATGATCCTACTGACTATTAAAGTTAAACGAGTGAACTGGGGCGGGGGGGTGATTCTAATTTCTCATTGCATTGAAGCTCCAGCTGTATTGTTAGAAAGTATTCAGGTATCTAAGAGACCACACAAGCACTTTATAAGCCGTGCTGCATGCCAGATTTCAATTCTACTCCAGACAGTGCCAAATTAAAGTGGTACAAGACTGCCTCCTGGAGAGGGAATCACATTCCATGCCTTAATAAAAGAGCACAGATAAAGAAAGATCAGCTACAGTGTCTCATCCTATTCACTATCCAGTGACTTCTGATTGTAAATCCAGGTGAGCTAATAGAATGGGCTCTGTACGGTTACAAAGCCTGCCAACATAGAATTCTTCTGTCTCTTTAACAGTTCAGCAGCAGTGCTGAGGCAGAGGACAGAATGATGTTTCACTTGAACTAAGCTTATCTAATCTTTCCTCCTAGCCAAAATGCTTGCCATTTGAGATTCTGCTGACTCCATTTCTTTTCATTCTCTTCTCTTCCTTCTAGTCCCTTTGTCCATTACAAAAATACCCACCACCATACCTTACCAATTCTTCAGCACCATCACCCTTGCTCCGATGTCCTTCCTGCCATCATCCTAAACTCATCTCTCTTGAAGTTGGTATTCCTTGCCACGTGCACTGCAGTATTTATCAATAGCTGCAATGGAGCTGCAACCCTACCATCTCACCCTCAATCCTCTCTGGAGTGGTCCCAGTCTTCTTCTGCGAGGGCCAATATTCTCTCCTCGTAGCGGGTGAGGAGTCTAATGTTAGGCACCCCTCCACCCATTTGGGCTCTCTCTGCCCAACTGTGGGCTGACATCTCCTGGAATGAGAGAAAGGGAGGGATTGAGCGAGGTGAAAGTGGACAGCACAGCTGTTGGTACTGGTGCAGGTGGGGGAAAGGCAGGGAGGTGTCCTCAGAGAGTGAGTGGGCAGTGCACAGGATACGCAGAGTTAGTGATATCGGGGGTTGGGGTGGGTGAGAGCGAGTGAGGGAAGGTATTGCAGGCAATAGTGAAAGTGGTGGACCATGAATCTTGATGGAAAGAGGGCGAAGTAGCAGACTTACAGTGAGTGTGAGGTAGCAAGGAGAAGAATGTGGCACCCACATTGACCTTCTTGTGGCACTGGTTGTTATTTCTCTGCATCATGGAGATCTCACAGACCCAAGTGGTGATCTCGGACTGCCTGGGTCTGATTGTGAGGCCTCCTCTGCCGGTCTTCTGAGAAGAGGATGTCCCTCATCTCCCCCACCCACTCTACCAGGACCTCTTATCCCTGTTGGAGAATCACGGTGCCATCTTCCCCTTCTTCAGCATGCTCAATGGAAAGAGAGATGTTTGGTTTGAAATTCAATCATTGGCAAATGTCTTTCCTAGTCTGCCATAGTAATGTGTCCTCTATCAGAAGACACACTGGAGGCAGGCATCTTATAAGTGATCAATAAATACTCAGTACACACAAAGTTGCTGTTCTGTCAACATAGACAGTGGCCTTATTCAGTATTCAGACCTCAGAAGTAGAGATGAGGGAGTCCATGTTGGCAGGAGAGTTTACACGTGGAGGGTGGGATTAAATGAGAAAAGGGAACATAGAAAGTCAAGGGCAGGAAGAGAGAGTTTTGACGTAGGTTGATGTCATTGAAGAGTCACTAACCCAGGTCCTTCAACTGGAAGATAGTCATTGTTACAATGTTTCCTGAAGTACATGACTATTTGCAAGGCTTGACCACTTGGGAATTACCTGGGAAGCTTAAATTTTTGGTAAGAGACTACCTGGCACCTGAAACCCTCTAGAAATGTCCCCAGCTCTTAGTTACATTTGGAGACTTCAGGGGTTTCCAGCCCCACTTACCTGAACAGGTACCCAGGAAAAGTGACAAAGATTAACACCTGCTCTTACTCCTGGCATAATCTAAAACTGAAGCCTCCCCATCCCTACTGACCTGACCTGACTTGAAACTCCCTCAACCCATTCTGTTGGAACTGTCACTTTCTTGATTTGCAGTGATTGTCCATTACATCAAAATGCGCAAGCACTGATGAGGCCTATGACATCAGCTGGCCACGACAGGTTGCAAGAAGTACTACTGATGTCACTGCGCCAGAACATTTCAGTGTACGCACCGCTGACATCACCAGGTTGGGGATGAGGAGGTTGGGAAGGAGGCAGAGGTATAGGTTGGGACTAAAAATGCCATCTCACCTTGTCCCAACCTCCCCAGCCAGGAGGTCGTACCGGGGCAGGGGGTTGGGGCAAGGCTGCTGTTGCACCTGATCTTCCTTGCACCTGCTGCTCCTGCTTGCCATCACTTTCAAAGAAGGATGATCCATATGCATGAAGAAGCATGATCGTCATGCTCCAGTCAGAGACTGCACTCCACATTCTTCAATCACAGCACTGCAGTGTGCCTGCACAGTAAGTATCTGTCACGTGAACAGGGCACAATTGTAGCATTTGTGCACACTTCCATCACTTATGGATAGTAAGAACTGCCGATGCTGGAGTCAGAGACAACACTGTCGGGAGGGTCAACCCAAAACGTTAACTTTCCTGTTCCTCTGATGCTGCCTGGCCTGCTGTGCTCCTCCAGCTCCACACTGTGTTATCTCCGTCACTTATGGCTTTCTCTTTGCACATGTACACTCCTTGCACCACCTAGAGGCGGTCTTTATATAAATCATAGCAGTGATTACTCCGTTCTTTTCAGCTCTTCTGACTCAACCATCAGACCAGTCTTACACTCTCATAAGCTTCAAGATGATATCCTGAAGGAAAAACAATCCCAAACCTGTAAACACATTGTTGTACTTCTCTGGGAACTATATCAAAGTCAATGTTTTAATGTGCTGTGACATGTTGCGAATCTCTCCTGGCAAGGTGAGGGTTACCTATCCAAGCTTTCAACTTGCTGTAGCTGAGATATGTGGCTTTTGCCCTTACTCAGCGTTTATTCCTAGAGTCACCTCAGGACATCAGTTTAAACATACATGAACAGGTGCTTTTATTTAGTACAAGACAAAATATACAGGCTCTGAAATATTTGAAGCAGGGAGGAATGGATTTTGAGTACAGAATCCATTTGTACCAGATCTCTGCCCAGTTTTGTGGCTGTCTGAATATCTACCAGTACTAAGTAATACGGTTACTGTTTTTTAACATTTGCCAATGATCATACAGACGGCACAAAGAGTTATGGTTGTTGATTTGACATGATGCATCAAAATGTCTCCTGGTTGAACTTCAAGTTGCCCTCCCTCTCCCACTATGTAATATATGACTGCCTAAAGTGTGCAAATCTATCTGGCAGCTTGCTCTTGACTGAATTGTCATCAATTGTAATTAAAAGGCCAGATTTCTTACTGCAAATTCAGAAACCAACGTCTAGGGCTAGCACAGCTGGGACTACATATGATAGAATAAAGTACCACAACACAATATTTTGTTTCCCCACTATTATTCCACTTTCAGCCAAGATATCATTAGCTGACCAATCTACTGTCCAATATTCTGAGACAACATTAGATAGTTTAGAGTATCAAAGTATCAAAAAAGTGTCTTGATTCTTGTATTCTTGTGTTGTTTTCCTCAACACAGAATTGCCACTCATAATGAATTGGTAAGTAACATAGGTTCAATTTACTTGAAAATCTCAAACAGGTTTACTTAACAAAACAAATTGATAACTTGCAGTCATAAAGTAATTTATGCATACAATATAGCATGCTCTTCATGGGGTGTCATCCTGGTCCTTGGCTTATCGGCACACTCAGCTCTTGGTGCATTGCCCCTTTATCCCCCAAGATAAAATTACATGCATTGAGTGAAAATGCAAATAAATCAAGTAGTTGCAAAACTATGTACACAGAAACAAGAATTGTAAAAATTGCAAGTTTAGGAGTCTAAGAGTCCATATAATGTATAGGCAATGTGATAATCTTTCCATATCTTGCGATGGTACAGCCATGACTTCACACTTGGTTGTTCTCAACTTGTACTTGGGTTGGTCCCTTGCACATTGTTAGAGTGTTTATTGTTGTCACGATGGTCTTTTACACCTTCATTACTGAAGCCTATTTTTGTGTGTATTTTGTGCACAGTTAGAGTACTATACCTTACCCCGAGCTGGTTTCTGTTTCTCCTCAATGTTACACTATTAGATGTTGTGGCTTTGTAGAATCAAGGCTTACTTCACACTTTGGCTACCTCTGCGGGAAATCAGGCTCCTTGGGTAGGAAGTATGACTCTAGCCTTCTGTCCTACGCACAGATTAGACAGTTCTGTTGGTCATCTACCAAGTTTATTTTCCCCTGTTTTTCCAGAAGTTTTTCCTGTATTTCAGAGAGCCTGGAAAGGTGACGCTGGGTAAGGTTGTCCTAACTTGCCTTGCAAACATGATATTCGGTTACACATCCAGAGGGGTAGTCCCCAGTTGTAACATTGTAATATTAAAATCTTGTTTCATTGTCATGTACTTCATGCCAGGTGCTTGAACCGAGCCAACCATTCACTTGACAAGACCATGGGATCTGGGAATAATGTGGAGAGGCCATCATGTGTTTTTTTTTCCCCCTTTTGAAACGCATATCCCTGAAAGATCTGCCTATATATTGTGTCCCATTGTCAGGTATGATATCCAAGTGTACCAAATAGACTGCTGCCATGGACATACTTTAAGTATCCTTAACTGTCTGACAATTGAAAATTTGGAAAAGTAGTTGGTGACGAGGATAAAATCATTGGCCATGCTAAATTGCCTGTAGTATCCAGGGATGTTTGGGTTAGAAATGGGGAAATGCAGGGGTAGGGGAATGAGTCAGGGTGGGATGCTCTTCAGAGAGTCTGTGTGGACTTGTTGGGCCAAATGGCCTGTTTCCACACTGTAGGGATTCTATGATTCTATGATCACCATATATGTCAAATGAATCTGTTGTGATTTTGGACTAAAGGACTGACAGAATTTTGTGAGGGTATTGAGGTTCTTTGTGCTACTGTGGTTAGTGACTCTGACATGCCTCACTCATTGTCACTAATTTCTCCATGCGATTGTTGATCCCTGACCAGTGTACAGTTTGCTGCAGTAACTGCTACATTCACTCAATGCCCACATGTCCCAGACATAGCTATGACAATATGTCCTGGCGAAGAGCTTCAGGTACAGATGCTTCTGCGGGTGACAGCGAGACATTGGAATGGTGTGTTGCCTTCCTGGTGTCAGGATGTCAGAGACAGTGCAGAATATTCTCAAAGGGGAGAAGGACCAAAAGAAGGTCTTTGTACATATTGGAACTAACGACATAGGAAGAGAAAAGGATGAGATTCTGGGGAGAGAATATAGGAAGTTAGACAGGAATTTAAATTAGTAATATCTGGATTACTCTCAGTGCCACAAACTAGTGAGGGTAGGAATAGGAGAATAGACCAGATGAATGCATGGCCGAGGAGTTGGTGCAGGGAGAAGGATTCACATTTTTAGATCATTGGAATCTCTTCTGGGATAGAAGTGACCTGTATAAGAAGGACAGATTGCACCTGAATTGGAAGGGGACTAATATACTGGCGGGGAAAAGCTGCTCAGGAGGATTTAAACTAGTACGGGGGGTGGCGGGGGGAAATCCAGGCAGATAGTGAGGAAAGAGATCAGTCTGAGACTGGTGCAGTTGGGCAAAGGAGCAAGTCAAACAGTCAGGGCAGGCAGGAACAAAGCAGAGAACCAGGTAGGACTAATAAATTAAACTGCATTTATTTAATGCAAGAGACCCAACAGGTAAGGCAGATGAACTCAGGACATGGTTGGGAACATGGAACAGGGATATCATAGTGATTACAGAGATGTGGCTCAGGGTTGGACAGGACTGGCAGCTTAATGTTCCATGGTATAGATGCTATTGGAAGAATCATAAGGGGAGGCAAGAGAGGAGGGGGAGTGGCATTTTGATTAGGGATAACATTACGGCTGTACTTAGGGAGGATATTCCTGCAAACACATCCTGGGAAGTTATTTGGGTGGAACTGAAAAATAAGAAAGGGATGATCACCTGATTGGGATTGTACTACGGACCCACCAATAGTCAGCGGGAAATTGAGAAACAAGTTTGTAAGGAGATCTCAGTTAACTGTAAGAATAATAAGGTGGTTATGGTAGGGGATTTTAACTTTCCAAATATAGACTGGGACTGCCACATTGTTAAGGGCTTGGGTGGAGAGGAAGTTGTTAAGTGTGTACAAGAAAATTTTCCGATTCAGTATGTGGATGTACCTAATAGAGAAGATACAAAACTTGACTTACTCTTGGGAAATAAGGCAGGGCAGGTAACAGAGGTGTTAGTGCAGAGCACTTTGGGGCCAGCAACCATAATTCTATTAGTTTTAAAATGGTGACGGAAAAGGACAGACAGGATCTAAAAGTTGAAGTTCTAAATTGGAGGAAGGCCAGTTTTCATAGTATTAGGCAAGAACTTTCAAAAGTTGACTGGAGGCAGATGTTCACAGGTAAAGGGATGGCTGGAAAATGGGAAGCCTTCAAAAATGAGGTAATGAGAGTCCAGAGACAGTACATTCCTGTTAGGGCGAAGGGCAAGGCTGGTAGGTGTAGGGAATGCTGGATGACTGGAGAAATTGAGGTTTTTTCGGTCAAGCATAAGAAGTAAGCTAATGTCAGGTATAAACAGCAGAGATCGAGTGAATCCCAAGAAGAGTATACAGGCAGTAGGAGTATACTTAAGAGGGAAATCAGGAGGGCGAAAAGGGGACATGAAATAGCTTTGGCAAATAGGGTTAAGGAGAATCCAAAGAGTTTCTACAAATACATTAAGGACAAAAGAGCAACTAGGGAGCGAATAGGGCCCCTTAAAGATCAGCAAGGCCATTTTGCACAGAAGTGCTGGAGATGAGGGAGATACTAAACAAGTGTTTTGCATCAGTGTTTACTGTGGAGAAGAATATGGAAGATACAGAACATGGGAAAATAAATAGCGACATCTTGAAAAATATCCATATTACACAGGAGGAGATGCTGAATGGATTAAAATAGAAAAGATGGATACATCCCTGGAACCTGATCAGATGTACCCTAGAACTCTGTAGGAAGTTAGGGATGTAACTGCTGGGCCCCTTGCTGAGATATTTGTATCATCAATAGCTACAGTGAGATGCCAAAAACTGGGTGTTGGTTAACATGGTGCCACTATTTAAAAAAGGTGGGAAGGAAAAGCCACGGAATTATAGACCAGTGAGCCTGACATTGGTAGTGGGTGCGTTATTGGAGGGAATCCTGAGGGATAGGACTGGAAGCCTGTGACCAGTGGTGTGTCACAAGGATCGGTGCTGGGACCACTGCTTTTTGTTATTTATATAAATTATTTGGATATGAACATAGGAGGTATGGTTAGTAGGTTTACAGATGACGCCAAAATTGGAGGTGTAGTGGTCAGCGAAGAAAGTTACCTCAGAGTACAATGGGATCTTGATCATATAAGCCAATGGGCCGAGGAGTGGCAGATGGAGTTTAGATAAATGTGAGGTGCAGCATTTGAAAAGGCAAATCATGGCAGCACTTATACACTTAATGGTAAGGTCAAGGGGAGTGTTGCTGAACAAAGAGACCTTGGAGAACAGGTTCATAGTTCCTTGAAAGTGGAGTTGCCGGTAGATCGGATAGTGAAGAGGGCGTTTGGTTTGCTTGCCTTTATTGGTCATTGCATTGAGTATAGGAATTGGGAGGGTCATGTTGTGGCTGTACAGGACATTGGTGAGGCCACTATTGGAATACTGCGTGCAATACCGGTCCCCCTGTTATAGGAAGGTTGTTGTGAAACTCGAAATGGTTCAGAAAAGATTCACAAGGATGTTGCCAGAGTGGGAGGGTTTGAGTTATAGGAAGAGGCTGAATAGACTGGGGCTATTTTCCCAGGAGTGTTGGAGGCTGAGGGGTGACCTTATAGAGGTTTATAAATCATAAGGGGCACAAATAGGGTAAATAGACAAGGTCTTTTACCCGGGATGCGGGAGTCCAAAACTAGAGGGCATCGGTTTAAGGTGAGAGGGGTAAGATATAAAAGGGACCTTATCGGCAAATTTTTCACACAGAGGGTGGTGCGTGTATGGAATTAGCTGCCAGAGGAAGTGGTGGAAGCTGGTATGATTACAAGATTTAAAAGGCATCTGGATGGGTATATGAAGAGGAAAGGTTTAGAGGGATATAGGCCAAATGCTGACAAATGGGACTACATTAATTTTGGATATTTGGTTGGCATGGACGAGATGGACCAAAGGGTCTGTTTCCGTGCTGTATGGCTCTATGACTCGAATGACAAGCACTCATTTCTGTCTAAAATTTACATTTCTTGAAATACCTTGTTCATCTCTGTAACGCCAACATCGTCTAAGTGTCTGGCATCTCTTGTATTGTGTTAAGGCATTCTTCCCTGATAACTTCTTAAAGCGTCTTCAGTCCTGGATCATTCACTGTTTCTTCCTGAAGTTAGTTACATTTGTGCTCACCAAAATTCATCAGACAAACCTTAAACATATCTTTCACCTCGTTGTCCATACCATTTATTTGTAAATCTAGTGCAATTTCTGCATTCTTATTCGGATTTAGTAGTTCGTTCAGCACGTCTGAGGTAACCACTCTGGTACGAGGCTTGCAGTAGATGTTGAAGTCAGACCTCTATGCTTTTATTAGAAGTTGTTGTAGTCTAAGTGGTGTACTTGTCAGTAGTTCGTGTCAAATCATTTCCAATGGATTATAATTGGTTTCAACTGTGAATTGCTCACTGAACAGGTATGTATGAAATCTTGTGAGATCAAATAATGTAGTAAGTATTCCGCACTCTCATTAAGTTGTGCTTGTAACAGACTTTTAGATCCAGATGAAATGGTGTGCCATCTTGTATAATGCATGCTCCTAGCACTTTCTGAATTTACTTATAGGATTGTCTTCTTCTGCGGACCATGCTAATGATGGATGCATGTTTCTGTTGATAATGCTTTGATTGCTCATGTATTGATAGTCCTCCTGCCATACCTGTGGATTGTCTTACTTTAAGAGCACCCTTAATGATGATGTTTTGTTGAAAACATTTGGCATGTACGGTACTCAGAAGTTAAAATATCTGCATAGGTTTGCATGCCTTCTTTGTCTTAGGGAGTAGGCATGAATCATAAATTGTCAATTTTTCCTGGGTCTCGATGAATCCCAGCACTTGAATAGACCAAGCCAAAAAAGTTGATCTGACCTACATTCACCTAACACCTTGTAATGCTGAAGATGAGTCCTTCAAAATAAGGTCACGCTGTTCTTGGCCTTGCCCATAACCACTATATCATCAGCATTGCATGTGTACCCTGGAATGCTTTCTATAATTCTGCCCATATGCTACTGGAACGGTTACTGACTGGCGCAATAGAATGAAGGACAGTTTCTAGTAGCAATATCTTCCAAACAATGTTCTGAAAGCAGTGATTTTTTTTTTGGATTTCTTTTCCAAGTGAATCATCCAATATCCATGATTGGAATTGGCCGAGAGAAGAATTTAGCTCCTGTGAATGAGGGATTCAATTTCCCTAATGTTGGAATTCTGTCTGGGCATCTCTTAACAGAAATATTTAAATGTATTACGTTTTAGTCCAAACATGTCTTGATTGTGCTAACTTTCTTCAGCACACATGTGATAGAACTGCACCAGTCTGCGTTATGCTATACACAATGGAAATCAGCAATGGAGGCGATGGCCTTGTGGTATTTGAAATAACTCCTGTGCGCTGGTATCACCAAGTCACCCTTTATTTACACGTGTGTAATACAAGACACTGACCCAGCTAGCTCTGAGCCAGTTCCCAGAGTGACCAAAACATCTGACACTCCTGTTTATATTTGTCAGCCAGGGCTCCCTGATTGGACCAGACTAACAGCCCCAATCAGGGAACTCAGATTCTATGGATCCACCTGGCTGACCTCGTTACAATCACTATACCGTTCCCCCTCTACATCCTGGGACAAGAGCCCGTTCTTTTTCCTGTAGTTTCTCCTGGGGCATTTTCACACCAAGTCTTCCAACTCTGCCTCGGATACTGGCAGCAAGTACCAGATTGTAGCCTGCCTCTAGCTCCCGGAGCATCTCGGAAGAAATTCATCTCCTTCTTCAGAAGGTAACGGTATCAAGGCTGTGACATCTGCTGTGTCCATTTCATTCTCAGAGGTTATTTCAATGCTAGGCGGAGAAGGACAAACCACCTGTTCTGACAGCCTCGCCAGATGTTCTGAGGGGCCAGGTATTTTTTGCTTCTCCAAGGTACAAGGTTGCAGCTTTCATGTGGTCCATGTGCTTGTTCAAGATCACCTCTCCTACCCAAACTGACATCGCATCAACCATGCCTCTTACCCATGCAAGGCCATTCCTGTGGTTTTGACACCAAACTTTGTCACCTGAAGTAAACTGCCTCTTTTGGTTAGAGGAGTTTTGTATCTGGCATTGGCACTCCTGATGCTTTTTCACCCTCCCTTCGAGGTCTGGGAAGATCAGGTTTAACCTGGTGCAGAGTCTTCACCCCATCGGCAACTCTGTTGGAGCTATCCCTGTTTCAGTTTTGCCAGGATGGGATCTTTTTCTGTCCACAGTCAAATATTGTCCGTGGTGACTGGAAGGTGTCCAGAAAGTTCAAAACCAGAATAGACTTTTCTAGTGGCGGTCACTCTGGGAACTGGCTCAGAGCTAGCTGGGTCAGTGTCTTGTATTACGCACGTGTAAATAAAGGGTGACTTGGTGATACCAGCGCACAGGAGTTATTTCAAATACCACAAGTCCATCGCCTCCATTGCTGATGTCCATTGTGTATAGCATAACGCAAACTGAAACAGGTGGTGTACCTGCCAGTCCAAGGCGGCTCAAGTAATCCACATTAGCCATTTGGCCTCCTGGACAGTGTTCTAACTTATAATTGTACACATTTAGTAGTTGCATGTAGGGTGGTCCTATACTCAAACAGCAACTAGGACAGTTTGGTATCTAGTGAAAGCTGTAGGCTGCTTCTTTAAGCCTGCTTTCAAAGTTTGGACTGCTCTTTCTGCCAGACCATCAGGCAATGGATGATATGGAGCTGTCCAGTTTGATGAAGGACAAGGGCCCCGCCAACTTTGAGTACAAGTCCTCTAAGCAAGTAATTGGGTATTTATCAAGCTGCGAGAAGCTGCTTACCATTTGCTTATTATCCCCACAAAGATGAAGTGTGCCATCTTCACAATCGGAACTGCCCATTCCGCAAACTGTACCAGTTTGATGATTCCTTTGCTTTCCAGCCTCCTGATTTCCATGGGCAGGCCTTGCAAAACTGTAGAATTGTTTCCTGATCAACATGTAAAGTGGTCTTGGCCCCTTTGATAGTCCTTAGCCATTCCTGAAAAATATCTGGGTATTTAATTAGGTCTTCACTCAGGCAGCCATTTTCTAATCGAAAAATGTTGAGCCAATCCAGGTGAATCTTTCTCAACCAATTTCGCCCCAATGGGCTTGGGCCCAAGCCTTTTACTACAACCAGTGGTAACTGCACCAACTGCTTCTCATAGGAGACCAGATGGTTCTCCGGTGTACGTTCTCAGTCTGGCTGAGGTCTTGCGCAAATTAAGGGTTGGAGTCCAGAGCGAATTTTGTTAAAACAGGTTCTGCAACCTCTGATACAGCTGCATCTCCATGAGAACCAGGTGATCATATAAGCAAACATTAATTTTAATTAGATCTGACTTGAATGTTGCTAAGCAATTTAACTGTTTGAACCCACATGTGGGTGGACTTTCCAGAGTGTGCATTCTCCCGGATACTGGCCTACATGTTCTATTACTCAGGTCAGGCCTTGTGGGACTCCTTTGCTGTCTCACATTCACATACCGGCAGCAACAACAATGGCTTGCTGGCCCAGATCCTGAAGAACCTTTTAGCCACTTAGCCAAGGCTTGGCTTTCTCGTGGGGTTATGCTGTGGGCTGGCCGAGGGACCCTCTGTTCAGGATATGCCCTGTGTGAGGCTCTGCGATCGCCTACACTCAAGTGGTTTTCCCCATGCTCAATTGGACAGGCGAGAGTGTCCACTTCCATTGGGGGGCCCTGTAGTTCCCATCCTCCACTTGCCACATTTTCTAATGACAAGGCCAGTTGTAGTGTCTGTTTGAAGTCTAGTTGGGTTTCATCTAGTAGGCACTTTTGCATGGGGGGGTTGCGTTATTAATCCCACATACCAAATGGTCCCTCAGCATCTCATTCAGGGTTAACCCAAAATCACATGCCTCTGCTTATTGTCTTAACCTCGTTAAAAATCTTGATACGGATTCCCCAGTTCTCAAACTGCCGAATAAAAGCAATAGTGTCTCAGAATTAGAGGAGGTTTATAATATTTGTAATATTCCTTAACCAAATCCATCAACTCTTAGAAGATTTTACTGTCTGGTGCCTCTGAGAAAGTTATGCCCCTAATAACCGATAAAACTGCAGATCCACACACAGTCAAAAAGATTACTCGTTGCTTTTCATCTGCCCCAATATCATGTGCCCAGAAAAAATATCACATTCCTTCCACATACTGGACCCAGTCTTTGATGGCAGGATCAAATGAGTCAAGCTTCCTAAATAAAGGCATGATGCCAGAAATGCTGACTCCAACTCAAAGATGATTGTTGCCAGTGAATCCCTTCAGGGGCATATCCCACTCTCATCACCACTGAAATAACTCCACGAAGGCTGATGTCCCGTCATCAAATTGCCCTTTATTTATACATGAATAGTACATGACACTGACCCAGCTAGCTCACAGTCAGCTCCTAGAGAGACCCCGATACTCCTGTTAATATCTGTCAGCCCAGCTGGATTAACAGTCCCAATCAGGGAACTCATACTCTGAGGTCCACCTGGCTGACCTCATTCCAATCAGTACAGTACTGTTGTGGTCTAGCAATCCAGATAGATGCAGGTAATGTTCTGGGACATGTGCTTGACTCCCACCAGAACAGATGGCAGAATTTGAATTCAATAAAAATCTGGAACTAAAAGTCTGAAAATGAAACAATTGTTGTCAAAATCTGCAGTCCTTGCCTGCCTACATGTGACTCCAGACCCACAGCAATGTGATTGACTTTTAACTGCCCTCCGAAATGACTACCAAGACATTCAGTTGTGTCCAAGGACAACTACCTGATGTTCCCTATCTTTTGCAAATGTTATAAAAGTGAATGGGATTTAATGCTACTCTTTATGGAGATTTAGCATTGCTGCTTCTTTGCTTCTTCCCTGTGCTGTTTTCAGTTGTGGATCAAGCTATACTGTTTTGCGCACTTTTGTTTTGCATGGATATGACATTCAGGGTTGTCTTGCTGCACCTGCAGCTTCTACGGCTATCACAGATCACTGATCTCACAAGTGAAACACTCACTGTTTAACCAAAGTGTTTCCTGGGGTCCCAGAGCAAATGTAACTTAGGTGCAGGTTGAAATCTTGCCTGAAGCTTTTTTCTACAGTTTTTAAGCTACTCTTTCAATTTTTAGGAAAAATCACCACTGATTACCATGTCATATCTCATTGGCTTGGTAAGTTACATAGGTTCAACTTATTTGAAAATCTCAACCGAGTTTACTGAACAGATAAACTGATACCTTGCAGTTACAGAGCAAATTACGTGCACATCTTCTGTCCAGCTTTCTGCTGCTTGTAATCTTCATGGCTGCTGTTCATGTGGTGCCATTCTGGTTCTTGTCTCATTAGCTTATTCAGCTCTGAATCAGTTTTTGAATGGAATAGACCCCTATTTGAACCTTGAAGGAAAAATGATATTGCTTTCGAGTATATTAGCATGCAACCTCAGGAAGAGTACAGGCTCAATGGAAAGCTTTTGTGACAGGCATCCTTTGCCACTTAAGTGAGCCTAGGGAAATACTTGCAAGTTTCATCCTGCCAGATTATCTCAGATTATTAAACTTCCTATCTCCCTTGCTGAGTGTTGACTACTGCAGTAACTCATGGCGCATCTCTTCCCAGAGTTATCCTGCAGGTTGAGTGCTGAAGCAGGACAGCCCTCTCCTTCCCTTCCTTCAGAAGAAAGGAAGGTTTGCATTTATATAAGACCTTACATTACCACTGGATGTCTCAAAGCACTTTACAGCCAATACAAACTTTTCTTGCGGTGTAATCACTGTTGAACTGTGGCTAATACAGCATCCAATTTTTGCACAGCAAGCTTCCATTAACAGCAATCTGATAATGACAACATGATCGGCTGTTACGATGTTAATTGAGGGATTAGTATTGGCCAGGATGCTGGTGACAATTCTTTGACTGTTCTTCAAAAACAGTCCTATGAGATCTTTTGCACACACCTAAGAGGACAGTGCCTCTGTTTAATAGGTAAGGCAAAAGGCAGCTCCTCCTCAGTACTACACTGGACCGTCAGCCTTGACATTTTTGCTCACGACCTCTCCACAACGCACAGGCCGCCATCTCAGAGGCAAGAGTACTGCCAACCAAGCCTCAGCTGACACTGTACTCACAGTATAGCATCTGTGTCGGAAGATACTCTACAATATTCTCCAATTTTCAGTGCTCATTTCTGCTGGAAAGCTTCTTGCTAGAGAGCATAAACACAGGCATTTCTATAAATAGCAGTCACCGTCTTTTCAGAGCTGCACTGCATACAATTTCCTCAGTTAGGTTGCTAGTGAGCTTTCTAGCTGGCAGGCTGACACCAGGTTGGGAGCTCCCTGCTAATCTTCATTCACATTGACATTGAGCGTTGGAGAGGTCAACCACGTGACTTCTTGCCACACTTAGGGCCCACTAGGTCAGTATCAAGACCAAAAGATATATATCCACGACAGGCATTGACATTAACAGAACATCCAAGAATGCAGCTGTAGATTGACATTGCTGTTGCACATTAATTTTGTACTGTTACCGATTCAATTGTGAGTGTAAATGTGGCAATAGGAGCATGAAAAACCTCTCCACTAACACCTTCACTGCAACCTCAGCCGCCATAGTTTCTACTGCCAGGACTGAGTTAGCACAATGCTATATAACCTCCTGTTTTCCATTTAGCTCAGGCTAACAGGATATCTAGTGACTGGAATCATCTGATGTGAAATACACCTGAGCTTTCTTAGACCTGTGGACATAGGCACACAATGAGAAAAACCACTTTTAACTCCTAAGACAAGTGTGGAAAATAGAAGATGGCAAGGTCATCTTATGAGTTTGGAGTTATAAAAGGGATAGCATTGGGGAAGCAACTACTCTAATTAGAACATAGTTGTAGCAAAAGACTCCCAGGAGGGCAGCAGAAACACTTGAGAGATGTCCTCCCTGAAGAGGTCAAACATCCGTGCTGACTCATGGGAGACCCTGTCTTGTGGCTGCCCAAAATAAAGAAGGTTCATTCAGGAAAGCACCAAACACTTTGAGAAACTTCATCCAGGAACATTCACAAACAAGGTCCAGACATTGGAGGGATCACACAACCCTCCAAATACCATCTGCTCTAGATGTGGCGGGTCTGCAGATTGCACATTGGACTCACCAGCCATCTCAGAACCCATCAAAGCAGAGAGGAAGCAAGTCATTCTTGATTCTGAGGGACTGTCTCAGAAGACAGCATAGCAAATGACCTACTCTTCATTTCACTCTGCAGGATCAGATCTTAGAGTATTTGATACAGACACAATATCTGAAGTGGGAAAATATTCCATTCCCCATCATTAATATTTCCCACATATCTAGACATCTTTTTGCACAGTACATTGGGTCTTGGAGTTGGCTCGAAGATGGAGGACTAAGATGGCGGCACGGGCCTGGAGGCTGGCGGCATCCGATGCCAGGTGAATAATAAACGAGGAGGCATCTGGTGGCATTGGCAGCAGCAGCAATGCCAGGATGAGGTGAACACAGCTCCACCCCAGTCCAAGTCGCCTGGTGAACAGGAAGCAGGTCCTGGGCTGAATCCCCCAGCCTGTGCCCGCAGGCTGAGCCGAGGCTCTAGGTCTGCAGCTGGGCCCGGACGCCTAAACGAACATCAGCGTCAGTGACGGAATGGCGGAGGACCACTGCAACCGAGGTCCAGCAACATTGTCTAGATGAGCATTAGTTGGGGCTCTGGAGGTAAGAGAATTGGCCCATGGCTCCAGCTTGGTGTCATGGGAGTGACACCAGCAGAGGCCCGTAACTGATACCCAGAGCTGATCACAGAGGCCCTGGCCGATGTCAAGCGGAGCAGTGGAAGAGGAACAAGGAAGGGGAAAGAAAGATGAACTCTATTTTAGTAATATCTTTTAATCTATTCAGTAATTCAAAGTAGCGCTGGAGTGTGGCGACACCACACTTTTCACTTTTTGAAATACATGAGACAATAAATCATTCAATTCAATTCAATTCAGTTCAACAATCTAACAACTGGTATATATATGTAATTTAGCATATATAGGCAAAATAAGACTCAACTCTACTAACTCCTATGAGCCACCAACAATAAAATAAACTACTCTCTCACAAGCAGTGAATACTAGCTATAACCATGGCAATCCCATTCCAATAACCACTACTAAAGATTCTGGGATAGCAGAAACAAATCTACTTATGATACACGATTAATCTAAAAGAAAATGCTCACAAATCATGACCTAAATAAAATAACTGACCACATTAATAAAAAGCCTGCCCAACAAATCCATATCCTAACAAGTGCCATGCAAACATTCACCAAATTATACTCAAAACCAAATGCCAATTGACAACATCACACATATAATTACCCTTAAGCAATCTGGGCCATTCCTCCACAGAAATAGGGCAATGCAAATGTTGTCTCGGAATGTAACTTAGCCACTCATGAAAGCTACTGCATAACTCACTCATAGAGAGGGAAAAAAATCACCTCCTGCATTCCTCTCTCGAAGGTACACGGAAATGGTCGCTGGTTGGGTTTGGAAATGCAGGGGCTAGAAGGCCACCAGATGGCACAATGCCACCCAGAATGTTAAGGAGAGAAAACCTTTAGGAAGGTTTCATGAGAAGGAGCCTGGGACACAGGTAGGGTTGACAACCTTCCAGAATAGCCTGGAATTTCCAAGAATTGAATATCAATTTCTAAGACCTTGTCTTGTGAAACTCTGGATAGAAATATCATAAGGACATTAAAAAAGTTTTTTGTCATTTTCTTTGAACATTTCATCAGATATAGAAATATTAAAAAGTAATTAAAATATCTGTTTGGCTGTCAGTTAAGCAAGTTAGATATAGTTCTTAGAATTAAACGAATCAAAAGGGTACGAGTAGAAAGGAAGAACATGGTACTGAGTTGGATGATCAGCCATGATCATATTGAATGGTGGAACAGGCTTGAAGGGCCGCATGGTCTACTCCTGTACCTATCTTCTGTGTTTCTATGCTTCTCATCATCAATTGGGTAATGAATCTTTTTTGCTTTCTAATTAGTGTACCTTAACGTGAGATTTGAACATGTGGATGGCCCAACAATCGCAGGGATCCTTTATTCTACTGGTGTTAGTTCATTACAAACAGGAAAGAAAATTAAAGAGAAACAAGGGCAGTATGTACATGAGACAAAGCCTGTGCGTTACATTGGGTTGAGAAATCCATTAACTATTTGCTCCCCCTTCCCATCTGCTTACTACCATCACAGATACCTATTTTCTAGAGACAGTCTGTTTGACTGTCTTCCCTCACTGTCACCACTTGCTGGTGGAGATCGCAATGAAATGTTCAACTCGCTTGCTCCGTCTCTTCCACTACCATCGTCACCTGCTGTTGGAGGTCCCATTACAGGAAGGCAGTGGAAAGCCATAAAAGCCTTCCAATGTTGCCTCAGTTAAACCTGCCATCAGTATTTGGTAATATTGTATTTAAGGGAGGACCCTACCAATTTCAAGTGTGCGCCTTTTCCAGCTGCTTTGACAAGGTTCCACATGGTAGACTGGTAAGCAAGGTTAGATCGCATGGAATACAGGGAAAACTCGCCATTTGTATACACAACTGGCTCAAAGGCAGAAGACAGAGGGTGGTGGTAGAGGGTTGCTTTTCACACAACCAGTGGTGTGCCATAAGGATCGGTGTTGGGTCCACTTCTAATTATTTATATAAATGATTTGGATGTGACCACAGGACGGACGTATGCTTAGTAAGTTTGCAGATGACACCAAAATTGGAGGTGTAGTGGACAGCAAAGAAGGTTATCTCAGAGTACAACGGGATCTTGATCAGATGGGCCAATGGGCTGAGAAGTGGCAGATGGAGTTTGATTTAGATAAATATGAGGTGCTGCATTCTGGAAAGGCAAATCAGGGCTGGACTTATACGCTTAATAGTAAGGCTCTGGGGAGTGCTGATGAACAAAGAGACCTTGGTGTGCAGGTTCATAGTTCCTTCAAAGTGAAGTCGCAGGTAGACAGGATGGTGAAGAAGCCGTTTGGTACGCTTGCCTTTATTGGTCAGTGCATTGAGTATAGGAGTTGGGAAGGTATGATGCAGCTGTACAGGACACTGGTTAGGCCATTTTTAGAACACTGCAGAAAAATTCTGGTCTCCCTGCTACAGGAAGGATGTTGTGAAACTTGAAAGGGTTCAGAAAAGATGATGCCAGAGTTGGAGGGTTTGAGCTATAGCGAGAAGCTGAGTAGGCTGGGGCTATTTTCCCTGGAGGGTCGGAGGCTGAGGGGTGCCCTTGTAGAAATTTATAAAATCATAAGGGGCTTGGATAGATTGAATAGACAAGGTCTTTTCCCCAGGGTGGGTGAGTCCAAAACTAGAGGGCAAAGGTTTATAGTGAGAGGGGAATGATTTAAAAGGGACCTAAAGGGACAACTTTTTCACGCAGAGGGTGGTGCATGTATGGAATGAGCTGCCAGAGGAAGTGGTGGAGGCTGGTACAATTACAACATTTAAAAGGCATCTGGATGGGTACATGAATAGGGAGGGTTTAGAGGGATATTGGCCAAATACTGACAAATGGGACTAAATTAATTTAGGATATCTGGTCGGCATGGACGAGTTGGACCAAAGGGTCTGTTTCCATGCTGTGCAATTCTATGACTCTATGATGAGATAAATAGGTTAAAATTGGAGATGGTTGGAACTGGGGGTATACCAGTGGCAAAATTTCTAACTGCTTTTAACTGCCTACCCACTTTATTTACCACCAGGTGAGTAAGGTCAAAATTGCTCCTGCAGTTTTCATTTATCCTCATTGAAACCCTGATGTGTTTAGGTACTTTTAAATAAATGTTCATATGTGTACTACGGAGAGGGTTATAAATATTCGTAGAAAATATTATTGTGTTAATAGTGTCCCAACTGCACATCTTCATGACCTACATAAATTCTGGCGAAGTTTGTCGATGATATGAAGTTGGGTGGACAGGCTGGTAGTACAGAGGAGGTGGGGAGGCTGCAGAATGATTTAGACAGTTTAGGAGAGTGGTCCAGGAAATTGCTGATGAAATTCAACATGAGCAAATGCGAGGTCTTGCACCTTGGAAAAAAGAATACAGGCATGGACTATTTTCTGAACGGTGAGAAAATTCATGAAGCCGAAGTACAAAGGGATCTGGGAGTGCTAGTACAGGATTCTCTAAAGGTTAACTTGCAGGTTGAGTCCGTGATTAAGAAAGCGAATGGAATGTTGTCATTTATCTCAAGAGGGTTGGAATATAAAAGCAGCGATGTACTTCTGAGACTTTATAAAGCTCTAGTTAGGCCCCATTTAGAATACTGTGTCCAATTTTGGGCCCCACACCTCAGGAAGGACATACTGGCACTGGAGCGTGTCCAGCGGAGATTCACACGGATGATCCCTGGAATGGTAGGCCTAACATACGATGAACGGCTGAGGATCCTGGGATTGTATTTATTAGAGTTTAGAAGGTTGAGGGGAGATCTAATAGAAACTTACAAGATAATGCATGGCTTAGAAAGGGTGGACGCTGGGAAGTTGTTTCCGTTAGGTGGGGATATTAGGACCCATGGGCACAGCCTTAGAATTAGAGGGGGTCAATTTAGAACGGAAATGAGGAGACACTTCTTCAGCCAGAGAGTGGTGGGCCTGTGGAATTCATTGCCACGGAGCGCAGTGGAGGCCAGGACGTTGAATGTCTTCAAGGCAGAGATTGATAAATTCTTGATCTCGCGAGGAATCAAGGGCTACGGGGAGAGTGCGGGTAAGTGGAGTTGAAATGCCCATCAGCCGTGATTAAATGGCGGAGTGGACTCGATGGGCTGAATGGCCTTACTTCCACTCCTATGTCTTATGGTCTTATGGTCTTATAACTCTTCAGTATAAGAATAAGGGAGCTTACTCCATTCTTACCTCTTAAATGATCCTGAGAGGCAAGTATAGGCCTGCAGTTGAAATCAAAAAGAATTAATTTCCTCTAGTTACCTACTGGTTAACCTTTGTATAAAATTTATTTTATTCTGAAAGGGTTAATCACAGCAGTAAAAGTCCTTTTTTACTCTGTGTTAAATAACGCACTAACAGAGGAAGTGGGATTGCCTGAATGTAACATTTGCAATGAAAAACATGATGCCTTTTTCCCTCTGAAACTGGAAAACCATGACTAAAAACATTCTCAAAAATCGTAAATTTCAGAATTCGCAGATTCCCAAAATTTTACAAACAGGTCATCAGAAGATGATTAGACACCATTTTTCATTGGAAAATCTTTTAATTAATTGTAGGGATGACAACACAACAGAACAAAGCTCTTTGCGTATGTTCAGTTTTGGCCAAGCAATAACACAATTCTCATGAAATATGGGTCTCAAAATATAAAATTACCTTGTGCTTTCAAATGCTAACTGGTTATTTTTACATCCAATTTCAACGATCCAACTTGCTCTTTCTTTCATCAATTGGAAGCTTACAAAGACCAGATCAAGACATTTTGGAAATTCATATTCTACAAGATAGTGAACTTGTATGCATTTCATTTTTCAGATTTTGTTTTCTGCTCTTGAAGGGTCCGTTTTATGCTGAAGTATAGTTTTACAGCACCAACAGTTCTCCTCTCCACTGTCATAGTGGTTATTCTTCATGCACAAGTCTAGAAAGTGATTGTTGACGATTTCATAGATTAGCTTCTGAAACATTCATATGCACAACATTTGGTGTGGACCATTGAATTGGACTCAAATATGGTTTGACTTTATTCCCTGCTCTATCCTTGGGACACAAAGATCAATTGTAATAACACCACAACCACCCCTGCATATTTTTATATTATTATCTATCATTATTTTGACATACAAGACATACCTGCATTGCTGGAAGAATTTGTTGCTGTTGACTAAATGGCATTTTCCGGCCATTCAGGACTTGGTTTTGCAAAGTTGTGGGACTCCAGTAACCATCTGCAAATCACACAGCACGTGCAGAGCTTCATCAAACTTTTTCATAATGATGTGTTGAGCCAAATCACATCCCTAAGATCTGGGATGGTGGAGATGAACAGGGAAATTGTAATGTAGTAATTGAATTGATTGGCTCTGAAGCTCTTATTAACTTCATTTTTACACATTTGCTCTTGTCTATATTTTTAAGTGTTAGAGCTATTGTGCTTCTTTTGTTGCATTATGCAGGACTGTACTCTGGCAGTGCTGTTGTCTGAATGAAAAGCCAATGAAAATGCTTACAAGCCGATCAAATCATGTCTGAACTGTGTCAAAATATGAAGGTAATTAAAGAATCTCTCTACATTTTCTCTTCAAAAGTGGAACTGTTGCACAGTTCTTCGATCCAATCTAAGAACAATTGTGAATTATCAATCACAGCACAAGAATGTTTAAAGCTATACCCAAGCATGAATTCCATATTATGTATAATGCCTTCACTTGAAGGAAAAACCATCAATGTTTCCCCAAAGCTTACTCACATTCATTGTGACACATCTGTCCAACACAACAAATGCCATGACACAAGAGACAACTGAACTATCTCCTCTTAACATTCAACTACATTATCATTATGGAATCCCCCACTATCAATAGCCTTTGTGTTGTTATTGACCAGAAACTGAACTGGACCAGCCATATAAAGTGTGTCTATAAGTGCAGATTGGGGCCTGGGAATGCTGAGACAAGTAATTCACATCCCAACTCCTCACAGTCTGTCCACTATCTATAAGGCATAAGCCATACTCTCCACTTGCCTGGATGGGTGCAGCTCCATCAACACTGAAGAAGCTTGACACCATCCAAGACAAAGTGGCTTGTCTACCACCTTCAACATTCATTCCCTCCACCACTAATGCACACCAACAGCAGAGTGTACTATTTACAAGACACACTGCAGCAACTCACCAAATCTCCTTTGACAGCACCTTCCAAACCCACAACCACTTTCACCTAGAAGGACAAAGGCAGCAGGTACATCAGATGACCACCACCTGCAAGTTCCCCTCCAATCATGACTTTGAAATATATCACCATTCCTACAGTGTTGCTGGGTCAAAATCCTGGAATTCTCTCCCTAAGGGTATCGTGGGTCTAACTGCAACGCATGGACTGCAGCAGTTCAGGAAGGCAGCTCACCACCACCTTCAAGGGTAACTAGAGATTGATAATAAATGCTGGCTCAGCCAGTGATACCTACATTGCATGAACAAATAATAAGGAACAATAAAGAGTGAATTTGAAACATTCAGATATTTTCCAAAATTAAATATGGTACGTACAGCAAGTGTCTGTTTTAAGTTGTCTAATTTTAAGTCTTTTCACGTTAATAGAGATCAGTTGTGTTTAGCATTGTGAGTTGCATTTTAGTCATTTTGCACCAGTTTTGACCTTGGGTCCATGTGACCTGATCACCACCATATAGCAGCAGCCTCTGTCACTCCTTGAACCTCCCTCCTGCAGCCTTGCCTCCAGCTCATGACCATTCCTGACCCTCCTGGTTTGCTGCCATCTCTTCATCTCACCATCTGTCCAGCTCACTATTTACCTCCTACAAATGAAGTTGTTCTTTCTATGTCTTGCTGGTCATCACCAAAGCCCTAATTTATAGCAAGGGCTTAAGCGGGGGAAGCGACGAGCAGGAGGAGCAGCAAAGGCCACAAACCAGAGAGTTGGTGAGAAGAATGACCTACAGTGATTGGGAGGGCCAACAAGCAGGAGAAGGGATGAGCTGCAAGATCAGCAAGGTGCAGGGTCAGGTAGTGGAAGAGGCCGCAAGCCGGAAGGTTGGCAGTGAGAGGATCATATAGCGTGGCAAGCAGGTGGTTTGGTGAACAGGATTGGCAGTTAGCAGGAAAGCCAGCAAATAAGAAGGAAGTAGAAAGCTACCATATTTCTCTTTCTTTTTTCAATTTATTTTGTAAGTTATTTCATTTACCATTATAGGAATTTAGCAATGCAAATTATTTCAATTTGCAGGGTATAATGTTTCAATATTTTTTCTTTGATGAGAAAGGTCATACTGAACCTAACTATAGCTTTTACATTGGATTTAATTTAGAGGTGGCCATTCAGCCCTTCGAGCCTGCTCCACCATTCATCACGATCATAGCTGATCATCCAACTCAATAGCTTAATCCTGCTTTCTCCCCATAACCTTTGATCCCATTTTCCCCAAGTGCTATATCTAGCCGCCTCTTGAATACGTTCAATGTTTTGACATCAATACTTCCTGCGGTAATGAATTCCACGGGCGCCCCACTCTTTGGGTAAAGAAATGTCGGTCCTAAATGGTCTACCCCAAATCCTCATACTGTGACCCCTGGTTCTGGACACACCCACCATCGGGAACATCCTCCCTATGTCTACCCTGTCCAGTCCTGTTAGAATTTTATAAGGGTCTATGAGATTCCCCCCTCATTTGTCTGAACTCTAGCAAAAACAATCCTAACCTAGTCAATGTCTCCCCATATGTCAGACTTGCCATCCCTGGAATAAGCCTGGTAAACCTTCGCTGCACTCCCTCCAGAGCAAGAGCATCCTTCCTCAGAAAAGGAGACCAAAACTGCACACAATATTCTAGGTCCATTCTAGTCATTTCCACAAAGGCATATAATGAACACGATATCAATTATTTCAGCAAAAATAAGAACTTATGACTTAGTGGAAAACATTCTGCATTGCATGACATGATGATTGTTCTCTACCAATGAACTGACATTCACAGAGAGTTAGAAAATTATTCTTTCATTTTTTTTCTTTGCTTAAAAGCATTATTCTATATACAAATCTATAGAATTAGAAAAGTTTACTATGATCTAGCTCTGAAGAAAAGTCATACCAGACTCAAAACATTAACACTGTTTTCTCTCGACAGATGTTGCTAGACCACCTGAGTTTCTCCAGCAATTTCTGATTTTGTTTCAGACTTCCAGCATCCACAGTTCTTTGTTTTATATTGCCATGATCTATATGGTCAGGCCAGACAAAAAAAATGAACCTTCATTTATCCAGGCATCACAGTCGACTAATTACATTTGAAGGTTAATCACTATTGTTTTGCTGGTAAATGTAGCAACCAATTTGCACATATCAATCTCCCACATACAGCGATAAGGTGAATGATTCATTCCTTTATATTTGGCTGAGAAATGAAGTTTAGCTGGATCATTGGCAGAATCCCCTCCTCCGTTTCAATAAGCATACGGGTGTTATCTTATCTCTACCTGAACAGACGTGACCTTAATTTAACATCTCACCTGAAATAAAGCACCTGCAGAATTTCCTTGGCACTGCCTTACAATATGAATCTAGATTAACGGCTTTTGTTGGGCTCCTGGCTCAGGCAGAAGAGTGCTATCAATGAACAAAGGCTGATATTTTGTGTAGCAGTATTATAAATATTTTTTTTTAAGATTACATGGGTTTGAGACATTCACACCACATACTGAGTAACATTAAATTAATCAAAGAGAATGTTACATTCAGGAAAACATCTGGTTGTAATGGATTGAACTTTACAGGGTTAAATACTGACATAAAAGACGCAATACACCGGAGACCATGATTATTCTGTCATTAGACCTGTTCTAACCTTGGAAGTGTGAACTGTGAACAACTGTCTAGGCTCAATAATGTAGGCTGTGATTTCAGATCAATCTCTTAGGCGTTGTGCTCCATTACTTTCAGAGGTCAAGGAGATATTGTAGAGGCTCTTCTCACTGGAATTTTTCCCCTGCGGTCACTGAATTCCCTCATAAGATTAATCAAGTCAGGAAGAGGCCATAATAGTAAAATCGAACCACAGACCAGAGTTTTCTTGATCTCTATTTTCTTACATTTTACATTATTTCCATAGAGCACATCAACATTTTCCAATACGTCCTAAGATCAACAGGATTAAAGACAATGAGATATGTCTACAAAAGGAGAACATCTGATAAATTAGACCAGTCTAGCCATCACGACTGGGCAGTTCTGATATTGCAGATTTTGAAGAAGGAAAACTGTTAAAAGAACACTTCTGCTTTAAGATCTGTAATTTAAATTTTAAAAGCCTGTTACCTTGAGCTTGTTTAAAATCTATTGAGATAACAAGCATGGGGCTGGA
>JAHRHZ010000089.1:2514009-2536922 GCA_024137785.1 Ginglymostoma cirratum | reverse complement strand
CTTTGGTCACATGGACGTTTGTCCTGGTGGTGGGCTATTAATAAAGTTATTTACATTTCTGGTGGTTTTTACTGTCTCTCGCACACACAAAATAGAAAATATAACCAGGCGATGAGAATCTCCTCAGTCCTGGGGACTGACTCCAAGCTGGCTGGCCACAGCCAGTGTACTGTGCACAAGTAAATAAAGGGTGACCTGGTGATGGACTACCTGCCTCTGTGCAGTTATTTCAGGGACCTTCCAAAGGTGAGGGAATTCAAAGCTTGTGAGAGGGCAAGATGTGTTATCATAGAAACAATTTGCTTTGCTTGTGATAAAGACAGGTCGCAATAATCATTCTGTACAGTACTCTCAGGAAGAATTTACAGAAACTAGAGATGGTTCTTAGCCAGAAGGAATAAAAGAAGGAAGGCATACAGAAATGTTCTTCTATAATACAGTTCAGTCAATTTACAAGTGAAATAACTGCAGAACTAGTGATGAGCAAGAAACCCCTCTCACCCTCAAATCCTGCTGAAACACCGAGTCCACCAGTACAGGCAAACACTGACAATTCAATTACATAATCCATCACAGATGCCCAATCTGACTTCAAGTTTCTACCACTTCCCATTAGAAAAATAAACTAGACGAACTAACAGGTCTGCAAAAACTTTAGAAACTTATTGGATGTTCGTCTTTATAAGTCTCTTGTATCCTTACCTACTTTTTACTTTTTGTGTATGTATTTTAACATAATTACCACTTTTACTTGAATAATTACAGCAGTAGTTTTGGAATAAACTAACCTTTATCTTGTTAAGACCAAACTTTGCTGCTGGTTATGTTAAAATTGATAGCCAAAAAGTTAAAAATATCTTCTATGAGCTTTTACAAATTTGTAGTTCGCTCTGAGAACACACTTGACCTAGGGGGGAACACTAGCAAAACTAGTTAGATAACTGGGCAAGTTTAACACAGTTTTGTCTGTAGTGTTGCAAAGATATATCTCCAACCTCACAAACAGAACAATCAATTATATTCTACTGAATACTACCAAGAATATGGCATTTGTTAGTTCTGCAAATTTATTTGTTTTATTCTTCAAAAAAGCTGATTATAGATGGCCTAAAAAATTGCGTTGCATTTTGTCTCTGTCAATAGCTTTGCTGGAGGCTGTTGATAAGTTCATATATCTAGGCTCCACGATCACCACTAATCTGTCACTTGATACCGAAATCAAATTACACATTGCAAAGCTGCAGCTGTTATGCCCGAGTATGCTGAGTAAGAGAATGTGGAACATCAGCAATCTGGCTGAGAACACCTAACTGCGAATCTACCAACCCTGCATCCTCAACACACTCCTCTACAGCAATGAGGCCTGAACAAAATATGCTAGGCTTGAGAACAGGCTGAACCGTTTTCACTT
The DNA here is from genome assembly GCA_024137785.1 of Ginglymostoma cirratum. NCBI lineage: Eukaryota > Metazoa > Chordata > Chondrichthyes > Orectolobiformes > Ginglymostomatidae > Ginglymostoma > Ginglymostoma cirratum. The sequence goes on along the minus strand of JAHRHZ010000089.1, from coordinate 2,535,511 downwards.
GCACTGTCTCAGATGTATCCTCAATTTTTCAACAGGTCCAAGTCCCTGGAGTATGCTAATTCCATCAGTATACACCCATTGATAAGTCAATGACTTCTGCACTGACTCAGCAATGTTTATTGTTTGTGTCACAGCCAAAAATTCAAAGACCTTTTGTACAGTGAACTGACTACTCGGTCATGACCTCCTAAACATTCAAGCTTCTACTGCAACAACAACAGCAAGCAAGATGTGACGATAACAGACACTGACAACTGGGAGAGAGACCCTGCCAGCTGTGACCTCTGGAGGTTGACTGGAAGACAACTGGAAGATGTAAGGAGAAATGGAAAGCTCAACTGGACAAGGAGAGGACCTAGAGAAAACAGAGGCCAGCAAATTCTGCAACTTCTTAACCCAGCATCTTCCTCTGTGGCATATGCTTCCATTCCAGATTCGTGCTTCTGAGCCACACCAAATTCTGCCCGGGGGCAAACCATTGTCTCTCAACATTGGAAGGCTGGCAATCAGCATTCCTCCCTATATGATGATGACTACCAACATTGTGAATAGAAGTAGTGAGTTTAGTTCCTGCAAGTACACAAAGAGTAGGCGATAGTTCAGGTCCATCTTGTTTCTGTACTCCCTCATCTCTTTGGTGATCTGAACTATCCAGGTGTTTAGAGTTGAACCTAGTAATGAACTAAGTTGAGATCAGGCTCAATGCAGGATCTTTTGTATTTGAGTGCACTAGATAATACTGATTAAAATTAGTTATCGATTGACAGAAAACTGCCAAACTCCGGGAGAAGGAATGCAGATGTGAGAACAGAAAATTTCACACTGTATGTGTACTTCACATTGGGTTTAAGTTACTGCAAGCATTTATTTAAATACAATAAGTATTTATTTAAACCAATAAAAAAACAAAATGCTTGTTATGAAACCTAAAGCAAAATTAATGAGAGCAAAGTAATGATATTGAAGAAAATAATGCTAATAAAGAGTGAGAGCTACTCATGACCAGATAGCTTCCATCCCCAGATTGTAAAGGTAACAGGTAAAAAGAAGAGAACAGTGCAGATGTACAAAGTATAATCTTCCAAAGTTCTCCTGATTCAGAAAACTGTGCATATCAATCTATTATTTAAGAAAATCAGCTTAACACCTGTCGTAGGTAGAGTACAAGATTCTATCATTAAGGATGGGGTGACTGAATGTCTTGATATGTTTCAGCTGATCAGAGAACCAGCATAATTTGTAAAGGCTAGATTCTGCCTGATGAACTTGATTAAATGAGGTGTGAGTGACAGGCCTTGACATCAAGGCCACATTCAACCACGTGTGGCATCAAAGAGCCCTAGTAAAACTGGAATCAATGGGTATGGGGGCAAACACTCCACTGGTTGGAGTCATGCCTAGCAATAGGAAAATGGGTATAGCTATTGGAGGTCAGTCATTTCAGCTCCAGGGCATCTCCACAGGAGTTCCTCAGGGTAGTGTCCTAGACTCAACTATCTTCAGCTGCTTCAATGACCTTCTCCCTCCATAAGGTCAAAAGTGGGGATGTTCGCTGATGATTACACAATGTTCAGCACCATTAGTGACTCCTCAGATACTGAAGCAGTCCATGTTTGAATGCAACAAGATCTGGACACTATCCAGGCTTGGGCTGACAAATGGCAAGTAACTTTCACGCTATACAAATGCCAGACAATGATCATCGCCAATAAGAGATGATCTAACCACCACCCCTTGACATTCAATGGAATTACCATCACTGAATCCTTCACTATCAACATCCTTGGGATTACCATTGACCAGAAACTCACCTGGACTCACCACGTATACACAGTGGCTGCAAGAGCAGGTCAAAGGCTAGGAATACTGCGGCGAGTAACTCATCTCCTGACTCCCCAAAGCCTGTCAACCATCTACGAGGCAAAAGTCAGGAATATGACGGAATACTCCCCACTTGCTTGGTATGGGATCAGCTCCAGCAACACTCAAAAAGTTGGACACCATTTAGGACAAAGCAGCCTCCTTGATTTGCACCACATCCACAAGCATCCACTCTCTTCACCACTGACGCTCAGTAGTAGCAGTGTGTACAAGCTACAAGATGGACTACAGAAATTCACCAAAGATCCTTAGACAGCTCCTTCCAAACCCACAACCACTTCTGTCTAGAAGGGCAAGGGTAGCAGTAAAATGGGACCACCGCCACTTGCAAGTTCCCCTCCAAGCCACTCCGCATCCTGACTTGGAAATATATCACCATTCCTTCACTGTCGCTGCATCAAAATCCTGCAACTCCCTTTGTAGGGAATCTACAGCATGTGGACTGCACCTCACCACAAACTTCTCAAGGGCAGCTGTTGACATGCAATAAATGCTGGCCAGTCAGCCAGTGACACCAATGTCCCACAAGTGAATAAAGCTTAAAAAAATGTTGGCAGAGGTAACTGAAGTAGTCAACAGAAGAATGTCTACCTTTGTTAATTTTATGGATGTCCAGGAGGCATTTCAAAAAATTCCTCCAAGGACGCCATTAGTTAACATTGAATCTCATGGAATTGAAGAAAAATAATTGACATGGTTAGGAGACTGGGTGAGTGACAGGAAGCAGAGAGCAGGGACACAAAGTAGGTTCTCTAATTGGCAGGAATGTAGTGACCCCAAGGATCTGTTTTGGAGCCTCAACTAATGACTTAGGATTTACTGATGACACAAAGATAAACAGCATTATAGGCACTCCATGTGGATGGAATTATAAAACTACAGAGAGATATTGATAGGTTAAATGAAAGGGCAAAACTGTGGCAAATGGACTTAATGTAGGAATATGTGTGGTTTTGACCCTAAAAAGTGTGCAATGTGGGATGGGCAACAAATGCTGGCCTTACCAACAATGCCCATATCCCATGAAAGAATAAAAAAAAAGGATACTTTCTAATTAGTGAAAAAGGGAGGACCAAAAAAAAAACTTGAATGCCATGAAGATGAATAAGGTATAGAAAATAAACAATAAAGATAACGGAAAGCTAGTTTTATATCTAGAGGATTGGAATACAAGTGAGACACAGTCATGCTTCTATAATATGAGATTTGAACACTCCGACAGCCCGAAGATCATGAAGCAGAGATTATTTATTCTGCTGGCATCAAGTCATTACAAACATGAAAAGAAATTAAGGTTAATCAAGGAACTATTTACAGTATTTACATGGAATGAAGCCTGTTTTTTCACATTGGGTTGTCTGATTCTTTTTTCCCCTGAGCCCACTTTCCCTCAAAGATGCTCTTCCTTTTCTGGAGAGGGTGCATTCAACTGCTCCAGCCACCCACCTTCATTGTTGCCACTTGCTGCTGGATGTCCAGGCACAACCGTGTGAGCTTTCCTGCTCAGTGTCTTCCCTCATTGTTGCCATCTGCTGCTGCTTTAGTTAGACAAAGCCCTTTAAATTACATGTGATTTTCTGTGAACAGTTCTAGGCACCACACATTACAAATGATAGATTGGCCTTGGAAGAAATGCAACATATATTTACCAGGTGATACCTGGAGTGAAATATTTGGCCACTGAAGTGAGTAGCTCGAGTTGGGAAATTTCCTGACTCACCAGACCCGCCTTGGTAAAAGGTGCTCCAGATTTTAGGCCCTCAAGCTCTCACTCCTCACAAACCCAAAACCCCACACCCCCATGGCTCCTTCTACTTTCCATGGCAACGCATTGCAAATCATGCCCCCTGACCACTTTGGATGGTCACATATTCGCCATGTCAATTTCATGCTAACTCATGTTTCAACTCATACCCAATCACTCAGTAAGCAGTGTATACACAAACAACATGTCATATGATAACAACGCAAGTGTGGAACAGCTGAGAGAAAAAAAAATCTATTTGCATCCTGTTCCTAGAACTCAAACAGACCATTACAGTATCAACAATGGAGACTTTGAAATACTTCATACTTCTTAATCTTGTCCAAATAATCATTGAGAGATTGATAAAGGAGATCACAGAAAAGGCAATTTATTATAAACACTTAAAGATGTCAATCAAAGTCAACAATTCATTTCTGTGAGGGATAACTTTGTCCAAGTATTCAAAATACTAATGGGAATATGTAGGGTAGATAGGGAGATACTCTTTTCATTGGTTAAGGAATCTAGAACTAGGGGGTACTATCAAAACATTAGAGCCAGACCATTTAGGAGTAAAATTAGGAAATATTTCTACATACAAGAGGTAGTAGTAGTTTGGAATTATCTTCTACAAACAGTAATTTATGCAACAGCAACTGGTTTTATATCAATTGTACATTTTAACTTAGAGTTTGATGGACTATTATTCAAGGGTAGTATGGGGATTGGAGCAAAGGCATTTATATGAAGTTACATCACAGATCAGCCAGTATCTCATGGAATAATGGAACATGCTCAAGATGCTAAATGACCTCCTAGCATTCCAAGTTCCATTCAATTTTCGGCTTCAGATGATGAATACAAATGCTAAGCCTGGAAATTACACTTTAAATAGACTCTACTAAATGAACAAGCAAAATTATTTAATATGCACATAGGAACAATCTGCATTTGCACAAATAATTTTAAGGCTCTATTTTCAATTTAATAACTTAATATTCTTCCCTTCTCCCAATTTCAACAACTGCATAAAACTCCCTCTGAAGCATTCATAAGTCTGAGCAAGTGAAAGCTACATCACCACAAGATGTACTCAACTGTTGTGACCTTGTCATTTGCATTGGGCATGAAATCAGTTCATTGCACTGTGTTAGAGTGTGATTTTTCTGTTGAATTTCTGGCAGCATGAAAATCATAATATGAGGCAGCTGAAAAGCTCCTCTATTTATGTAAAGAGTTTGATACTGGAGTCATCGTATGTTGGCTGTGAATAATGGCAAAGTATTTCTGAGAAACTAGGTAGGTCATGAATTTGTGGCATATATGAAAATTTCCCAACTACCTAACAGCACAATTCCAACTGCCTAGGCCCCAGGCCAGTGGGAGAGCTGAGCATGGGACTGGCCAAGTGAAACAAAGCCCACCAACTACTTAATTATATCTAGATATAGTGGATTAAACTGAAATAAGTGCATACATGCCTGAATCACCTTGGCCTCTGAACTGAGGTAAAGGATGATACTATGGCATTTCTTCAACAGCAATTAACTTTATTTTTAAAAGGGGAAAACAGCATTGACAACAAATGTGAACTGAATGGTACTGGTTGAGGGGTTCTGAGTCACTTGGGAATACGGTTTTGCGTATTTGTCAACTCCTAAAAACTTTTTCTGGTACAAGGTCAAAATACAAATGGGAAAGGGAGAGGATGGAAGGGAACAATGGGTGAGGCTAGTGAGAGAGGTGGAATTAGCCTTTTCACCTCTGGGACCTGGATGCATATCAGACTCAGATTGATGGGATATGAACTGAGCCTAGCTGTCGGGGTTTGAAGTGAAGTGTATTCAAAATGTAGTAATCTCACCCATGAAGGCCATAGGATGTCTGATGACTGCAGTAGGTGGAGCCCTGCTGAAATTTGAGCTGATGGATATTATTGGAGCAGTGTAGAAAGAGATACCCCATAATTTAATGTGATACACATCATGAGTACTTGATAGATAGAACATAGAACATTACAGCGCAGTACAGGCCCTTCGGCCCTCGATGTTGCGCCGACCTGTGAAACCAATCTGAAGCCCCTCTAACCTACACTATTCCATTATCATCCATATGTTTATCCAATGACCATTTAAATGCCCTTAAAGTTGGCGAGTCTACCACTGTTGCAGGCAGGGCATTCCATGCCTTTACTACTCTCTGAGTAAAGAACCTACCTCTGGCATCTGTCCTATATCTATCACCCCTCAATTTTGGATATCTGAAATGCAAAGTGTCCCATTCAGCAGCACTGAGCACAAAATACTTTAATGGAATATTAATGAATTAATTTTCCTTACGTTGCTGTGATGCTTTGAGATCCAGTCATAGAAGGCAGTTGCTGCCTTCAATGAGATCATGGATGACCATGTAACACAGTTTTAAAAAACTGAAATGAAGGACAGTATCATTGGTCAGGTTTGATGCATTAGTAACACTCCTTCCAAGGGTGGAGTTTAGACTGTGGTGAATGGTCAATGCGGGATAAAGGTCAACAGCATGCCAAAAATCAAGATGACAGTGGAGTACGACACTTCAGTCGGAGCTCGCCTGCTGCAACCGTTTCTTTCTCCTGTTTTTCCTTCTCTTCTGTGTTTTCTTTTCCCTTCGTCTCTCGTCTTTCTTCTCCTGGCCATGGGCTCCCAGCCTCCAGACTCAGTGCAGACCTGCGAGGCAGACTCCTGATCCGACGAGGCAGACTTTTGGCCCGGCATGACGGACTCCCCGTCTGGCGAGGCGGCCTCCCAGTCTAGCATGGTGGATTTTCGGCCCAGCATAGCGGTCTCAGCCTGGCATGGCAGTCTCTCAATGGCCCAGACTGGCAGTCTCTCAGTGGCCCAGACTGCGGTCTCTCAGTGGCCCTGCGTAGCAGTCTTTCGCCGGTATGTGGTGATCTGTCAGCCCGGTGTGGCCTCAGTGCGGGCTTCTGGTCTTGAGGTGATTCCTCAAAGTGTGGTCCCAACATGGCTAAGCATTTAAGAAAGACTGTAACATTTGAACTTTCAGCTTTATGTCCTTATTTTCTACTAAAACCTAAGAAGGTTTATAATGTGTAACCTTTAACTTTATTTTGTATGTTTTACATTGGACTTTAATTACTGCAATGTTTAATTTTTAACTTTGCTCTTTCTTTCTACTGAACATTCTGTACCTGGGTACTTGTACATAAGATGGCACCTTGTATGGCAACATTATACACTCTTCACCGTACTCCTGTACTTGAGTACATGTGATAGGAAAACCAAAACCAAATCAAATCAAATCAAGCATCCATTGCAAATAAACTGGATAACAACCGCACCCTGTAAAACAATATTGGCTTATCATTATTCAAAGTTTGCACCATGTTACAAATTGTTCTTCATTAAAAACAACAATTCACACATTAACCCCTGTAGTTTAGGTACTTGTTTGTGCTGTGTTATTAGCTATATTTTAATCACAGAGTCAGAAGGTTGTGGGTTCAAGCCCCATCTAAGACTTGAGTAAGCATTCTAAGCTGACACAATTGGAGCAATTGCAGTGCTTCAATGTAGGAAGCGCTGTCCTACAGTGAACATTAAATTCTGACATTATCCATTAGTCAGGTGGCTATCAAACATCCCAGTACTTTATTTGAAGAACAGCAGGTGCTCTCTCAATGACCTGGCTGAGATTCCTTCCTCAATCATTACACTCAACAATAGACAAACTAATTGTTGGATTACTAGGCAATATCAACAAAGTCTGCAGTGAATATTAGAGAGAACAAAAGATGACAAAGAGTGTGTTAGCAAGGTTGTTACCAAGCTGTAAAGCATAAATGATATAATGACACCACAAACTATGAGAGTGAAATTCCAGTGGGTGACAATGTTATTTCAAAATCGAGAATAGTGTTGCAGTTCTGTACTCTGAAAGATACCTTTTATATTTTGGTGAGGTTTCTGGTGGTAAGGGATGTAAGCATTAGGAGGTAAAAAGTTTCTCAATCATCCAGGTTCAATGTCAAATGTGTTCAAATCAGATTTTGCGCTGTGACATGCCACTACTCAGTTCTAACTTTGGGGGGAGATTTTCCTGGTATCAATGAACAATAAAGAGGAACACAGATGGAGTTAAGGCCAACAGAAAGCAGAGAGATCACTGGTGTGCAACACAGGTACTAGGATGCATCTTCACCCCGGATAATGATATTTTAATTTGATTTTGATAAGTTTTGTTCCGGTTCTCTAAGTTTCCAAAAAAAACAGATTAGCTGAAATAGTGAGTACTTTTTATTCTTTGGCCTCTGAAAAGGAAATAAACTGCAGAATCGTTTCTCGAAAACTATTCATATTTATTGTTGAAGCCTTGATAAGGTCAGTGATCTTCTCTGGCAGAGTATCTATTAAACACACGTGCTGAGACAATTGTTACAATCACCTCATGGATGGTAAAAGGTCAATGGAGATCTGGCGCTCAGTTTACTGACTGCCATCAACCTCCAGTTGTGTTGGTAGCTTTAAATTGATTGAAGGATCCAACGCACTGCTTAGATCTAAGTTTCATTTTCCCTCATGGGAAACAGGCAATCTTGAGGTTTAGATGCATTTGATGAAGTAGGATTAAGTAAGAGAGAGCAATTACTGCTGGCACTACATAATTGCCACTCAGCCCTAGTAATTCACAACAATGTCAACTTGTGAGATAATGGTATTTGTCCACCAATATTTCCAGCTGTTATACCATGATGACAATTTGATTGTAAAATGATTTCATAGGTACTGAGTCTGGTGACTGAAATATAAAAAAAACTTGGAGAGAGGAAGATGAAAAGGGGAGACCAAGGCAAGGGGTAATTTTCATTTTACTTATGCTTACTTCTGTCCAATCCTTAAAAGAACACACCAAGTGAATTTTGAAGCCTCTTAATTATCGCAATCACTAAGCATTTTGCTGCTACTATCTGTAAAACAAGGAAATTGGATGACTTGTATTGATATAGCATCTTTTGCAACCTCCAAACATCCCAGCATGCCTTAGTCAATTAATTATTTTCTGAATATAAACACTGTTCACAGAATAATACAAGTGTACAGCACAGAAGGTGGCCATTTTGCCCATCATATTTGTGCTGGTTGAAAAAGATCTATGCAGCATAATCCCATTTTTCAGCTTTCACTGCACAGCAATGTGGATTATGGCACTTCAAGTATGAATCCAAGTACATATTAAAGGTCATGAGGATTTTTGTATCTGCCACTCTCTTCAGCAGTGAGTTCCAGACCCTCACTAAGCTCTAGGGAAAACATATCTCCTTAATACTTTAGTTGCCATCTGGAAAACAGATTTCAACTTTTGGGTGTGTGTGTGCGTGTGAGAGACAGTGTGTGTGAGAGAGAGAGAGTGTGTGACAGTGTGAGTGTGTGTGTGAGAGAGAGAGAGAGGTCAGAATAAGGAACAACGCAGAACAGAAGATGGAAGATTTCTTCCCTCATTCTAACTTGATTTTTCTCAAAGGTGAAAAAAGAAGCCTGTATAAGGTGAACTAGATATGAACAGCATGTGAAAATGAGAAAGTCATGGGGAAGAGATGATGACCTAGTGGTATCATCACTGGACTGTTAATCCAAGACCTAGATAACACTCTGGGGACCCAGGTTTGAATCCTGCCATGGCAGATGGTGAAATTTGAATTCAATAAATATCTGGAATTAAGAATCTAATGATGACTATGAATCCATTGTCAGTTATCAGGAAAAACCCACCTGGTTCACTAATGCCCCTTAGGGAAGGAAACTGCCATCCTTACCTGGTCTGGGCTACATGTGACTCCAGACCCACAGCAATGTGGCTGACTCTTAACAGCCCTCTGGGCAATTAGAGATAGGCAATGACTGCTGCCTAGCCAGCGACACCCTCATCTCATGAATGAAAAAAAAGGAGCTGTAGAGAAAGCAAAAGAAAGAGAGATAGAGCAAGATAGTGACTGAGAGTTACGGTTCAAGAGAGACTGGGAAGTATAGCATTTACACTTGTATAGTACCTTCCACGACCTTAGTCAAATAATAATTACTTTTGAAGTTCTATGAAATGCTTTGAAATTTTAACCAATGTTGTAACATTGGCAAACACAGCAACCAGTCTGCATAAAGCAAGATCCGTCAAAAATAACATAATCCCAAAAATTAATTGGAAAAATTCCCATTGCTCCAGTAGCATTAATTGAGGAATAAACTCCAAGGTAGAAGCTCCAGGTTCAAGTTCCACTTCAGGACTTGATGGTCAAGAAAGGTGTGTGTTTGTAATGTGGTCAAACAGTTGGATTAGCAACCTGCAAATCCTTCCAACAAGACCAATGGCAGGCAGTAAGGGCGGGAGAGACTCCTGGTCAGTCACGCTTCATGCAGAGTGATGTCCCTCAAACTACAGCCTCATCTGACAGGCCAGTGACATACTACAGGAAAAGCAAGCAATGGACGCTGACACAATCACATGCTTTGCCTGCCTCATATGCCACTAGGTGTGAGAGCGGAATGAAGACGTTTCCATACAAGGTCAGAAATTGCATCTGTGTGATATCATAAACATTCAACATGCATTGGCAGATCACTGGTACTGGACTAGGGTACTAGAGAAATTGTGAAACATCCAGATCCTCCAATCTGCCAGCATCACCCAGCTATTCCCTTCCGTCCGTCTCTTCTCTCCCTTTTTCCAGTTGTCTCTTCAATCCTTCACTATCCGGTTTTGTTTTCTCCTCTCACCCCAAAAATCACTCTCTGGATTCATCTGCAATCCAATCCTCTCCAAATACCTCTCCATCCATATCGTCTCTTACCTTTCTCCGTCTTCCCATTTCCCATCAGTTTTCTGTGCATTGATTCTCTATCCCCCCATATCCCAGCATAGTTCAGCCTCCTCTAATGATCCATTCCACCATCCCTTTTTTCTCCTATTATACTGCCCCATTTTTCTACTTTTCCTTTCACCCCACCCTCTTTTCCTCTATCCTTTTCATCTTTGACCATGCTCAATAGTAACTTGTATTTGTCATATCAAAGAAAACCTCAGGTGGTTTGCAAAACTGTAGATTTTCTTTTAAACACAGGACCAAAGATGTTGGGTGATGTTAGGAAAGGTGAGCAAAAGTGAAGCTGAGACGACTGAAGGTGTGACCCAGTGGATGGAGAGCGGTGAAGGGAGGGGAGAATGCAAAGAAAGCCAGGGTCAGAGGAATTGAGTGTTCTAGAAGAATGAACAATTTCGGGCTGCTAGAGATTATTGAGAGAGTGAAAGGTGGGGCAATGAAGAGATTTAAAACAAAGATGAGAATTATTAATGTGTGGCATTTGAGACAATGGGTGCAGATGCAAGGACAATGATAACAAGTGAATGGGACTAGTTAGAACAATCTTTGATCCACCTTTCTTTCTATTCTGCCGCCTTCCTCCCTAACTCTATTTTCCCTTCTCCATCTTCTTATCCAGGATGAGATGGCTCAGTACTTGTACCACTTGAAGCAGAAAGTCAGAGTCCATTCTGGAGTTGCAAGCACATTATCCAGGCTCACAGTCCAGTGTATTACAGAGGGATTGCTGCACAGTCAGAGGCAAATAAGATATTAAAACAGCTGCCTTCTCAGTTGGCTGTAAATAAAATTCACTGCAAGTTATGAAATAGGACACAATGCTTTCCAGCCTCTAGCTCAGAAACAGGACAGTGCCATGAGATCCTCCTATAATATGGGAAAAGTACCTGTTTAAATATGCTTATGCATTCTTTTCAATATCAACAGTGCACAAGCTATACATTTTCAGCCTTTAACACCTTATATTTTCAGAAAATTCATCATTTCCACCCTATCCTAAATTACATCCTGTCTGCTACAAAACTGCTTCAGCTTCAAATTCAAGGCTGGGGTTTTCAACATGACCTGCAGTTTATCCTAATCATTGCAATAAAATAGAAATTAAACTTTAAAATGACTGTCAATTTCTACATTACCACCAGTGTAGGAAATAAAAATGATAGTTTCCTCTCGAAGAAAGTGATTGTTAAAAGACCTGGAAAAATGTCACTGAATATATGTCTATTGCATCTGTATGTACATATATATATATATTTATATAGTTTAAGTTGTCAACTAGAAATGAAACTTTAATTAACACACTTTTTTCTTTATTTTGGAAAAAGATGCATTAAAACCGGGTTGTTGGCATTTTAGATTTTATTCAGTGTCAGGAAGGAGAAACCAATGGGGAGGTCCATGACAATATCATTCATGCTTTAAATTGATATACTGATGCTAAGTCTGCCAAGTATTTATCAAAAGGACATATTCTGGGCTAAATATTTATTGGGTATTTCATGTTAAAGAAGCCTATCAAAATATTGGATATTTGTAACTTAATAAAACACTCCATTTGGACCCAAAGGATAAAAATATTGTTTTCTCTGAGCGAAGTTAATTCAAGATGATACTTTATCGTAAATACATAGTGACAAACTTTCACCTGGAAGCAGTATGTTAAGGAAAATATGTAATTTCTTTAAAATGTCTGTGAAATCTGTAACTTTTTAAAAGAATGCTTGAAAGTTACTTTTAATAGTTTACATTAATCATAAAGAGAGCAATTGTAATAATAAGAATTACTGGTCCATCTGACATGTAATCCTGGGAGCAGAGGTATAGAGAAGAAATTAAGATGTGTACTTGGCAGTTAGAAAAAATGAATGCTATAAGCAGAAAGGTGGAGGATGAAGGCAATCGGTGATTGGATACAGGCAGAGACTGAAAGAGGATCACAGAGAATTCTTGCAAGTAGAAGAAGAAAATCACTCTCAGGAAGAGGTAATTTTTTTCTGTTTGGCAGTAAAGGAGACAGGAGCTCTATGTGGTACCGTGTGAGCTGTCAAAAGAGATCTAAAACCTGGAAAGCTATGCGGATAGCTTGGAGATGCTCAAAATCTGGGTGTTTTCCGAGAACCAGGGCATTTGAAATAACTGCACAAAGACCAGTATCCCGTCACCAGGTCACCCTTTGTTCACATGTACAGAGTACATGGACTCTGACCAGCCAGCTCAGAGCCAGTCCCTACAGTGAAGAGACTCTCTGAATCTCCTGTTTACATCTGTCAGACAGGGCTCCCCAGTTGGCCCAGGTTATCAACCCCAATCGGGGATCTCATACTTGATGAGATCCATCTGCCCCTCGTGCCGATGACTGCATCCCTCCTCCTAGTTCCGGGGATACAGGCCTTTTCTTTGTCTTGTAGCTTCTCCTGCAATGTTTTTGTCTCAGGTCTGGTTCCTCTGACTTGGACATGGGCAACGTGTACCAGATCATAGCCTGCCTCTTGCACCCGGAGCATCTGAGGAGAAATTCCTCCTCTTCTTCAGTGGCAACAGTATCATGACTGCATCTATCCTGGACACTTCAGGTTTCCGCTATGCTAGACGGAGGGGGAGAACCCATGGTTTCTGACAGGCCTTCTGGCTGTTCTGTTTTGCTCTTGCCCTGTTTGCAAGGTAACAGCGTTCAGGTGATCCATATGTTTGTTCAGCACTGCCTCACTTACCCAAACTTTGTATGTCACTGGACCGAACTTCATGATGACCTCGCCTCATACCCCTGAAAGATCATTTCCGCGGTTTCAACACCAAACTTCGTTCCCCTGAAGTAAACTGTCTCTCTTGCTTAGAGGTGTCTTGTGCCCAGCAATGGTGTTCCTGCTATCGTTTCACCCTCTCCCATCACCAGTTCCATAAATATCAGGTTTAGTCCGATGCAAGCCTTTTCCCCATCAGGAATTCTGCTGGAGCTATCCCTGTAATTGCATGACGGGTGGTTCTATAAACAAACAAGAACTGGGACAATTCAGTATCGAGTGAAGCTGGAGGCTGTCCAAAACGTTTGGACTGCTCTTTCTACCAGACCATTGGATGATGGATGATATGGAGCTATCCTTACATGTCAAATACCATTCAACTTTAGGAAATACTCAAATTCCCTGCTGGTAAATGATAACCCATTATCTGTGACCAACACTTCCAAAAGATGCATGTAATTTTTCTATTTTCGTCTCCATGTTTGCCGAATGAACTCTGTGCACGTCCAACCACTTTGAATGGACATCCACAATGACCGAGAACACTGAGCCCATGAAAAGACCAGCTTAAATCGACATGTAACCGAGACCGGGGTTTACCTGGACATTCCCACAATTGTGGGAGAGCTGCTGGTGGTAAGTTTTGTCCTTGTTTGGACTCTGGGCACTGCCCTACCAATGGAGCTATGTCGGCATCCAATCCTGGCCACCAGACATAACTTCTTCATTTTAGAAACCCCTGGATGACGCTAGTTGAATTCAGCTAGTATCTGGCACTGACCTTTGCTCGGGAAAATCATTCTTGCTCCCCATAATAATACGCCATTCTCTACTATGATCTAGGCTCACCGGGTCCAGAAAGGATTCAATGCTGTTTGCGATGACCCTTCGGTTTCCCCCATTACCACCAGCTATTTCAGTTTTACCAGGACGGGATCTTTTTGCGTCTATAGTCGGATATTGTCCGTGGTGACTGAAAGGTGTCCAGAAAGTTTAAAACCAGAATAGACTTTTCTAGTGGTGGTACAACCAGTGGTGCATCTGCCAGAGGAGGGTGGCTCAAGGCATCTGCATATGCCACCTGGCCCCCTGGATGGTGTTTCAAATTGTCATTGTACACGAATGAGAATAAGCACCCACCACTGAATTCGACCTGAAGCCATGGGCAGCATGGCCTTGTCCTCTTTAAGTAGCCCTAGCAGGGGTTTGAAGTCCGTTACTATTACAAATTTACGTCCATAATGGTACTGGTGGAATTTCCTCACACCCAAAGATGACCACCAAACCTTCCTTCTCTATCTGGAGATATTTGGATTCGGCATCAGCCAAAGTCCGGGAAGCATATGCTATTGGGCGTTCCTCTCCAGTAGTCCAACTGATGAGCCCTCACCACCCCAACACCATACACAGGACATCACATGTCAGCACCACTTTTTGCTTGGGATCATAGCAGGCCAGCACCTTAGATGACAATAACAGCCTTTTCACTTCCCTCAAGGCTACTTCTTGGCTATGTGACCATTTCCAAGATTGACCCTTTTTCAATAGCATGTGTAAGGGTCCCAAGATGGAGGCCAGGTTACGTATTAATTTCCCGTAATAATTCACCAACCCAAGGAAAGACCTAAGCTCCAGTACAGATGTGGGAGCCAGGGCACCTTTCCAACAGGCGTAACCCAGTCTTGTTGACTCTGTAGCCCAGATAGGTCACTTCGGCTGCCTGGAACGTAAATTTTTCCTTTCTAAGGAGTACACCCACCTGGGAGAAATGTTTAAAGGACTATGTCCAAGTTCTCCAAGGGCTCTTTATTGGTCTTCCCAGTTATTAGCATGTCATCTAGACAAACGGCAACCTGGGGTAGACCTTGTAAAATGTTCTCCATCATCCGCTAAAAAATTGTACGGACTGACGATACCCCAAATAGAAGTCTCATATATTGATACAGACCCTTATGAGTATTAATTGTAGCATACTTCTGAGAATCCTCATCTAACCACAATTTCAAGTACACGTGGCTCATGTCCAGCTTCATGAAGGATAGTGGCCCCCACCCCCTGCTGCCAATTTTGCGTACAAGTCCTCTATGTGAGGGATTGGGTACTCATCCACCTGTGCGAATCGGTTTACAATTTGCTTAAAATCCCCACAAAGATGAACCAAGCCCTCAGGCTTCACAATAGGTACAACCAGAGGCTGCCCATTCTGCAAATTGCACTGGTTTGATGATTCCTTTGCTTTCCTGCCTCCTGATTTCTGCCTCTACTTTTGCACTTCAGGCAAATGATACTGGGCGGGCCTTGGAGAATCGTGGAATTGCTTCCTGGTCAACATGTAAGGTGACCTTGGCTCCTTTGATAGTCTCTGCCATTCCTGAAAAGTCTCTGGGTATTTAATTCGGGCTTCACTCAGGCAGTCATTTTCTATTGAAAAGTTTGAGCCAATCAAAGTGAATCTTTCTCAACCGATTCCGCCCCAATGGGCTTGGGCCGAGACTCTTACTACAATCAGTGGTAATTGCACCAACTGCTTCTCATAGGAGACCAGGACCAAAGTCGTGCCCTTAATCTGCAATGGTTCCCCAGTTTAGGTTCTCAGTTTGACTGAGGTCTTGCACAAACTTAAGGGTTGGAGTTCAGAGCGAATTTTGCAACCACAAATACAGCTGTTCCAAAAATGCAGTGGGTCTGTAAGCGGTCAGAAGGATTACTCATTGGGGCAGATAAAAGCAATGTCATTTACCCAGAAAAATGACATTCTTTCCACATTCTGGGCACAGTCTTCAAAGGCAGGATCGAACGAGTCAAGCTTCCCAAATAAAGGCATGATGCCTGAAATGCTTACCACAATTCAAAGACAACTGTTGCAATTGAATTTCTTCAGCAGCAAACTGTTTTCTCTCGTTGCCACTAAAATAACTGCACAGATGCCGGTATGCCATCACTGAGTCATCCTTTACCTACATGTGCACAATACATGGGCAATGACCAGATTGCTCAGAACCAGTCCCTAGAGAGAGGAGGCTCTCCTGTTTATATCTGTCAGCCAGTGCTCCCTGATTGGCCCAGATTAACACCAATCAGGGATCTCATACTCGATGAAATCTACCTGGCCCTCATCCCAATGACTACAGTGTTATTGGTTACTTGGTTGAAAAGGAACTCTGGAAAGTTTCACCATTAGGAGTGTTATGATCTGAGAGAGACAGAGAGAGAGAGGGGGCGTTTGTATAGGATTGTCTTATTATAATAATTAAAGCTATAAAACTCAAAACGTGAAAGTTACAAATGTATAGGATTCCTGACATAACCTGCGTGAATAAAGAACAGCAATACGCAGAACTTTGTAGCTATGTAGTGCTTTACTTACGTGGAGAGGCACAAATGCTTATGTTTCTATTAACTGTATTTTTGTTGTAGCAACCATTTAAAGTGAAAGCTAATTTTTTTCATTTGAAGCATCACTTGCCTGTTACTTCATCTTTTAACTTACATTGATTCAGATTAATGTTAAAGTAAATGAAACAATAAAAAAGGTGAAAACTTAAGTGTAATTTTGTCTTTGGAGGTCATTTGGTAAAGTTGGCTTGCAGTTCCCCCAAGGGGATTGTAACAATAATTATAACCAAAATAAATCACATCTGTGTTCAACATCTGTTTCGCAAATACTTTGTTCATTATTGCTATTGCCGTGGATCCACATAATTCTGTACTAGTATCTTTGGAATGTAAATATAATGCATTTTGCAAAGAAGTTATTCCAGTCATTAAAATGAGCAGCAGTAGGAAGAATTGGAGACTTTCCAGTCTGTTACACAAGACCTTGCAATGAGAGCTTGCCACATTTTACTGTACGTTACAGCCAACCTAAGGCCACAAATGTTTGCTCAAAGTAAAACTGTGCAGTTGTAACACAAAAGTGGTATTCTCCACTAACATGACGCTGGTATTAAGTCAAAAAGACCTTTTGCCTACACATAGATGAATAACATGGTACATGAATTTCAGTGGTAGTGCGATTGCAGGTATGTAGGTCATTCATCCCAATAAATGGTGGATCGTATCAAACAACACATCCCTTTGGCTAAACAAAAACTGAAAGAACCGCGGATGCTGTAAATCAGGAACAAAAACAAAGTTGCTGGAAAAGCTCAGCAGGTCTGGCAGCATCTGTGGAGGAAAAAACAGAGTTAACGTTTCAGGTCTGGTCACCATTCCTCAGAACATCCCTTTGGCTGTTCACAATGGGTAGAATATTGAGCATACTCATGCTTGCAAAGCTCAGAACACTGGGGTGATGACAGTTTTGTCAAGTTTCACAGAGGTTTCTCTCTGCGAAGCCTAGTGAGATCTCCAGCCTTATCTTAACAAACCTCTACCTAACTTGTCCCTACGATGCCCCTCACACCTGATTCTAGCCCCATCTTATTACTCGCCATTCCCTGAACAACTCGTCACTCAGCAGGTATCCACCAAAAGCCTGCCATCCCTGGAGCATACACCATCTTTAAAAAGGCCTCAATGCACCCGGACAAGCATTGGCAATCACACATTGCCCCTCATCGGCAGCTTAATGGCACAGTAGCTACAACAAAATGCTGCTCACGCACACAGCTGGCATGGCTGTCACTCCACTGCACATATAACCGCATTCTCTCACCCTTTTCACTAATTAACCAACACACCACACAGTTTGCCTGTCCTTAGCTACATCCCATTTAAACACCCTAACACCGCTACTCTATCCTCAATGCCGACTGTAGATCCACAGCTTGTCATTGTCCAAGTAGGGAAACATCATGCAACCAACCAAATACAAACATAAGATTTTATTTGTATCCAGTAGAAGGGAACATGAGACCAAAGTTCATCCACAATGCAAACTAAATACTAGCATGATGATTAACAAATATTCTACAGTCCACTATGAACTGCTGCACCCAGCTCACATCTACTGGAACCAAGTGTCAACCACGTCCTATCATGGCTTGCAGTTGCGCTCTGTTAATTACAAGGGAAGATTCCTCCTCCTCAATGTCCTCATCCTTCTCTGAAGAGTACTCCAGTTTCTCTAGCTCCTCAATATCTATTACAACACCACTTGCAATTATGCAGTTGGAAATACACCAGGATGATGTGGCAATCTCTGTCCTGACTACACCAAAGGACAATGTTTAGAGGCAGCATGGAAAGAGAACATTGGTCCCTTCAATCAGGACTGGATTCAAGCCCAGAGCTCAGATTTCAGGCTCATGTCTAACAGTTTATACATCCTTGTACATTTTTATGCAAACATTCATTCAAACTCTTATTTGCAATCCTTTGTCACATTAGGTTTGGTTATTGCAGTCAAAGGAAATTTAACTCACTGAAGATAATTAAATGAAAAGTAATTCTATTTCACCAATAATGACTCTGGTTGGTGCTCTACTGAAATTTGCAACTTTTTAAAATCTTTCTAAAGTCCAAATCCAACATCGGTATCACTTACTTACAGCTGTCCCAGTTACTCTATTCTTGCCGGTGTCCGACAACATGAGCCTTGGCCTTTCACCTTGGTACTGAGTTCCAAACTTACATCTGTAATCTTAAAAATCAACAGGACTTTCCAAATGCATCCACTGCCTCAAAAGATAAGGTGGAAGGGAACATGGAATCCTTCACTGGCACTGGGTCAAAACCCTGGAACACAGGGTTTGGTGCTGGGTCCTTTGCCGTTTGTTATATAGATTAATGATTGAGATATAAATGTAGGAGGTATGATCAGTAAATCCATAGATGCAACAAAAATTGGTGGTGTGGTCATAAAGTGCTTCATATACAATGAATTACTGTACTTGAAGTACAGTGACTTGTCAAGTAGGCAAACATGAACATTTTGCGTAACAAAAGGAAATGAGAGGAAATGACAGAAACTACCAGTTCATTGTTTTGGTGGTTTTGGAAGTGCAGAGGAATATGAACAAAACAGAAATTGCTGAAGAAACTCAGCAGGTCTGGCAGCATCTGTGGAGAGAAAAATAGGGTTAATGTTTTGAATCCAGTGACCCTTCTTCAGAACTGGATCAGAGGGACCTTGGCGTCATGGTGATACTAGTTTTCAATTTCAGATTTATTCTATCGAATTTAAGTTCCACAAGCTTCTGTAGTGGGATTTGATCTTAGTCCCCAAAACATGAGCCTGGGCTTCTGGATTGCACTTCCAGTTACATTACCACTGCACCACCAACTCCCCAAAAGGTTTACAAATCATGTACCAGTAAGTTATTGTTGTATTGCAATTGTGGTGAAATATAATTCTCTGACCATTATCAGTTGGCTCAGTTGATCCTAATTGAGTCAGTAGTTGTAACTTGTAGCTTGTGGTTCCATTCCATGATTTAAGCAGATGCTCTAGGCTGACACTGTAGAACTGAGGAAGTGTGCATTGTTAGGGGTGTCATTATTGGGATGACATATAGATCATATCGGAAGAAGGAATAAATACTTTGAGTGTATACACACACACACACACACACACACACACGCACAAATGTAAGAAGTGCAAAAAAGCAGCACTGTGGCTCAATAGTTAGCACTGTTACCTCACAGCGCCAGGGACCCTGGACCAATTCCAGCCTCAGGTGACTGTCTGTGTGGAGTTTGCACATTCTCCCCATGTCCGCTTGGGTTTCCTCTGGGTTCCTCCCACAATTCAAAAATGTGCAGGTTAGGTCGATCGGCCATGCTAAATTACCCATAGTGTCCAGGGATGTGTTAGGTAGGTGGATTGACCATGAGAGATGCAGGGTGATAAGGTGGGATGCTCTTCAGAGGATTGGTGTAGACTCAAATGGCCAAATGGTCTGCTTCCTCACTGTGGGGATTCTATGATTTCCTCAAGCCTTTCATGATACATGTTTGTCTACTTGACAATCACTGTACTTCACATAATTCATTGCACATGAAGCCGTTTTATGACATTTCTGAAAGATGTGATAGGAGGCTTTATGAATGGTTTGCTTTACTTTACCTATCAAAATGTTAATAGGGTTGATAAAAGTTGGAACATTATTATAGCAAGAAATATATTTTGCTCAGGGAATGTTAACATATCTGTCACCAGTTGGTGAAGACTAAATTGCACAGTGACATTATAAGTCAAGATGGTGAAACTCAAATAGTTGACATGGTGATCCTCAACTAGTTGACATGGTGATCTGAACTCGATCAAGTTTCTTTAATCAACATCAGCAAAAGTATATTATCTGCTCATTCATCTCTTTGCTACATGTGGACATTACCAGCAACATGACTTCCACATCTACCTAACAGTCCAAGACAAAACAGGGTTGCCCTCAAAGTATGTTGTGGTTTGTGACCGACCAAAATACAGAAAGGTGATTCAAGAAATCACCGAAAACATCAAGCAATTTGGTCAGGAAAGTACAGAGGGGAAGTTGAGGTGTCAGAGAGAATGCACAAAACTCCAAGCAAACTATATACATGACCCTTCCAGCCCACCTGTCCTGCATGTGACAGACTCTGCAGATCACGCACTGGACTCATCAGTCATCTCAGAACCTATCGAACCGGAGTAGATACAAGTCACCCTCGATCCTGAGGTAGAATGAAGAAGGCACAAGTCATTAGACTTGACAGTAATTCATCACGTGAAACAATTTGAAACATTTCACCATGACAAGGCGCTACCTAAATGCAACGGTTTCTTACAGAAATCAGAATGATAGAATTTCATTTATTGTGTGATGCATTTAATGTCAGCCAAAATAGTACAAAGGGATAACTTAAAAAAAACAGAGAAACATGACGCAAGTTTTCGGAAGTCTGAGAGAATTTCTAACCAAAGTATTGGAGTATTGCTTATACCTCTTCAATGTTGGAGATACACATCCCTTAAGATGATGTTCTTAATTATACAATGAATAGTACTGGTTCAAAGATGATGCATGATACTTTTCAAGCAAGTTGATAGATTTCACAGAAACAAGAACTTTGCAAGATTAAGCTAGAATGCATGACTGCCAAATGACTAAATTCAATAAATGGAAGTTGCTGTCTGTTTGTCTTCAGTAAACAGAAAAAAATCTCTTCAATGTCGTAAAACTACAAGTCGTTGGCAAAAAAAGGGTTTTTTTTGAGATAACAAGGTGTGGAGCTGGATGAACACAGCAGGCCAAGCAGCATCATAGGAGCAGGAAAGCTTGACGTTTCGGGTCTAGACCCTTTCTGATGAAGGGTCTAGGCCCAAAACGTCAAGCTTTC
>JAHRHZ010000089.1:2477392-2500838 GCA_024137785.1 Ginglymostoma cirratum | reverse complement strand
GAAGGGCCTGTTCTGCACTGTATTCTATGTTCTATGTTCTATGTTCTATGTTCTAAAATAAGAATTCACCTCAAAAGTATATAACCATAGAACACCATTTGATGTAGAAACAACCTTTCCATATCTTCCCTGTCAAGTCCCCTAAGAATATTGCATGTTTCAATAAGGTCGCTTCTCATTCTTCTCAACTCCGATGAGTCAAGGCCCAAACTATTCAGCGTCTCCTCATTAGACAGTCCCTCTGACCTGGTTTCAGCCTAGTAAACCTTGTCTGGACTGCCCCCAGTGCCATTATATCTTTCCTTAGATAAGGGACCCAAAACCGTTCACTGTATTCCAGCTGTGACTAGTTCCTTGTATAGTTTTAGAAAAACCTCCCTACTTTTGCACCCTTGGAATTAAAGGTGTGGAGGGACTGTCTTATGAGGAGAGGTTGAGTAGGGCCAGTACTCACTGGGTTTAAAAGAATGAGAGGCTACCTTATTGAAACACAGAAGATTCTTAGGGGGTCTTGACAGGGGAGATGGGGAGAGGTTGTTTCCCCTTGTGGGAGAGTCTAGGACCAAAGGGTATAATCTCAGAATAAGGGGTTGCACATTTAAGATGGAGATGAGGAACAATTTGTTCTCTCAGAGGGTAATACATCTGTGGAATTCTTTACCACAGAGGGTTGTTGAGGCTGGGTCATTAGGAATATTCAAGGCAGAGCTAGATATTGTTTTAATCAGTAAGGGAATCAAGGGTTAAGGGGAAAAGGCAGGAAGGTGGAGTTGAGGATGATCAGATCAGCCACAATCTCATTTGGGTGGCAGAACAAACACAATGGACTGAATTGTCTTCTCCTATGTTTGATGGTCGAGTAGCTTTTGTTATGGTATGCAATTGCTGAGCTCAGTACGAGAGCTGACTCCATTTCAACTGAGGTCCTTCGCTTGCACTGCACTTTGCGGAAATTATGCTCCCTTTTCTTGAATTCACAATAACTAGAGATCTCAAAACCATATCAAATTTCCTTTCATAGCCTAGGCTGAGAGCTGGGTATTTGCAAAGTGATTAAGCATACTTTCTTTTGGGGAATTGTGCAAAAACATTATGAAGCAAGAACTGGAAAGACTGGCTCATGAACTGAAAACAAAAACACACTTGCTTGCTGACTTTCCTCCCTACCCACCTCATGATTCCACACGACACTCAGATGATGGGCTAATTTAGGACACTTAAGTTTGCAATTGTGCCGTAGTCTCACCAGACCGTAGACTACAAGGTTCATCACACCTCAAGTAAGGGGAGAGTTTGAGAAGCAGAGTCCTTCAGGGTAACTGTAACTAGTGTGGAATTGAACGCATCTTGTTGGTATCGCTGTACAATGCAAACCAGCCAGCCAACCAGTTGAGCTAACCAACCCCAATGGCCAATGTATTTGAATAAAACTGCATGGACATTATGGGAGTGAAGAAAATAAACTGGTCAATGCTTTTCTTAAATTATTGACAAAATGACTTTCATGCTTGCTCGCACTACACAGCATAATTTCAGTTCCTTAATGTGTCATGTTTTTAAAAAGAAATTGCGCCCACAAACTTAATGTGTAACAAAGTTGTCATTGCACAGAAACTCCATTAGGTGGTGACAAAACATGCAAACTGTTCAGTATTGGACGCCTGAACAGAGTTAAAGACCAATGTGGCCCCTGATCTGCTGGGTGGTTATGTTCAGCTGCCATGGAGCCGAAATTGGACTGCAGATTGGTTCTAGCTCTGTCAACACATAAATTAAGCTGAGAAAAAGACCTACATGTAATCGATACCTAGGACGGAAAACTTATATGGACCAGTGTGAATCTAGCTGAGCTTCTTTGCGCCTATACTGGCATAGCTGGCAACAGTAGTTACCATGGGTTTTAAGTAGTGATTCAGATTAAAGCTCACCGAACGCCAGAATGTCTCTTCTAAAAATGTGCATGCCTGTCCATAAAACCCGATGGTACTTTCATTCTCCCATTTGAGTTTCCTTTTTAAACAGCTCCTGTCATGTCCTCCTAACATCCCGCCAACAACTCCCCACCCTCACGGCTCCTGTACTCCCCAACTCCCCACCCTGACAGCTCGTGTAACCCCACACTCACAGCTCCTCTAACCGCCACCCCCATACCTCCTGTAGACCCCACACTCACAGCTCCTGTACTCACCACAGTCACAGCTCCTGTACTCCCCACTCTCACAGCTCCTGTACTCCCCAACTCCCCACCATCACAGCTCCTGTAACCCCACACTCACAGCTCCTGTACTCCCCACTCTCACAGCTCATGTACTCCACACTCTCACAGCTCCTGTAACCCCACACTCGCAGCTTCTGTAACCCCACACTCACAGCTGCTGTACTCCCCACCCTCACAGCTCATGTACTCCACACTCTCACAGCTCCTGTAATCCCCACCCACACAGATCCTGTCACCCCACACTCAAAGCTCCTGTCATCCCCACCCTCACAGCTTCTGTAACCCCACACTCTTAGCTCCTGTAACCCCACACTCTTAGCTCCTGTAACCCCCACTCTCACAGCTCCTGTCATCCCCACACTCCCAGCTCCTGTACTCCATACTCTCACAGCTCGTGTAACTCCACACTCCCAACTCCTGTACTCCCCACACTCACAGCTCTTGTAACCCCACCCTCACAGCTCCTGACATCAGCCCCCTGCACCATACACACATGCAGACACACGTACACACATGCATATACACATCTGCACTCACATACACACACGTGTGCACACACTTGACACAAACTACCAATGAGTTTTGAAATCATAGAAACATAGAAACTAGGTGCAGGACCAGGCCATTCAGCCCTTCGAGCCTGCTCCATATTCAATATGATCATGGCTGATCATCCAACTCAGTCCCCTGTTCCCTCTTTCTCCCCATAAATTTTAACACCTAGAACCAGAGCTAACCTCTTCTTGAAAACATTCAATGATTTGTCCTTGACTGCTTTCTGTGACAGGGAATTCCACAGGCTCCCCACTCTCTGGGTGAAGGAATTTTTCCTCATCTCAGGCCTAAATGGCCGACCCCCCTCTTGTCTTATTATAAGACATAGGAGCAGTGATTAGGCCATTTGGCCCATCGAGTCTGCTCCACCATTCAATCATAGAATCCCTGCAATGCGGAAATAGGCCCTTCGGCCCAACAAGTCCACACCGACTTTCAGAGCACCCAACAAAACCCATCTCCCTGTAACCCACCTAATCTACAAATCCCTGAGCACTATGGGCAATTTAGCATGACTAATCCACCTAACCTGTACATCTTTGGATTGTGGGATGAAACCAGAGCACCCAGAGGGAACCTACGCAGACACAGGGAAAATGTGCAAACTCCATACAGACAGTCACCCAAGGCTGGAATCAAACCTGGGCCCCTGGCGCTGTGAGGCAGCGGTGCTAACCACTGAGCCACTGTGCTGCACCAAGGAATGGGGCCCAAAATTTCCCACAGTATTCCAAATGTAGTATGACCAGAGCTTTATAAAGCCTGAGAAGTACATCCCTGCTTTTATATTATAGTCCTCTCAAAATAAATGCCAACATTGTCTTTGCCTTCCTAACTACCACCTCAACCTGCATGTTAACCTTAAGAGAATCCTGGACTAGGACTCCCAAGTCTCTTTGCACTTCAGATTTCTGAATTTTCTCCCCATTTAGAAAACAGTCTATGCCTCTATTCCTCTTACCAAAGTGCATGACCCCACACTTTTCAATGTTGTATTCCATCTGCCACTTCTTTGCCCACTCTCCTAACCTGTGTAAATCCTTCTGCAACCTTGCCACCTCTTCAATCCTACCCGTCCCTCCACCAATTTTTGTATTGTCTGAAAACTTAGCCAGAATGCCCTCAGTTCCTTCATCTAGATCATTAATGTATGAAATGGAAAGGTGTGGTCCCAACACTGACCCTTGTGGAACACTAGTCACCAGCTGCCATCCTGAGAAGGACCCTTTTATCCCCACTCTCTGCTTTCTGCCAGACAGCCAATCTTCTATCCAGGCTAGTACCTTGCCTCAAACACCATGGTCCCTTACCTTACTCAGCAGCCTCCTGTGCAGCACCTTGTCTAAGGCCTTCCGGAAGTCCACGTAGATAACATCCACTGGCTCTCCTTGATCTAACCTGCCACTTACCTCCTCAAAGAATTCTAGCAAATTTGTCAGACATGACCTCCCATTGATGAAACCATGCTGAATTTGCCCTACTTTACTATACACTTCCAAATATTCAGAGATCTCATCCTTCACAATGGACTCCAAAATCTTACCCACAACTTAGGGTAGGCTAATCGGCCTGTAATTTCCCATATTTTGCCTTACTCCCTTCTTAAAGAGGGGGTTTACATTAGTGATTTTCCAGTCCTATGGGACTCTCCCTGACTCCAGCGATTCGTGAAACATCACCACTAACACCTCCACTATTCCTTAAGAACTCTGGGGTGTAGTCCATCTGGCCCAGGTGATTTATCCACCTTCAGACCTTTCAGTTTTTCTCGCATCTTCTTCTTGGTGATGACCACCATACTCACCTCTGTCCCCTGACTCTCTTGAATTTTTGGGATATTATTCATGTCTTCCACCATGAAGACTGACACAAAGTACATATTCAGTTCCTCAGTTATTTCTTTGTTCTCCATTGCTACTTCTCCAGTGTCATTTTCTAGCAGTCCAATGTCCACTTTTGCCTCTCTTTTACCCTTTATATATCTAAAGAAACTCTTGCAATCTTCTTTTATATTACTGATTAGCTTACCCTCATATCTAATCTTATCCTTCCATATTTCTTTTTTCATTGTCCTCTGTTGGTCTTTGTAGGCTTCCCAATCGTCTGGTTTCCCACTGCCTTTTGCCATGTTAGATGCTTTCTCTTTTGCATTTATACTGTCCCTGGCTCCCCTAATCAGCCGTGGTTGCCTCGTCCTCCCCTTAGTATGCTTCCTTTCTCCCCGGGATGAATTTTTGCTGCGTCTCCCGAACTACTCCCAGAAACTCCTGCCATTGCTGTTCCACTATATTTCCTGCTGGGCTACTCTCCCAGTCAATTCTAGTCAGCTCCTCCCTCATGCCTCTGTAGTTGCCTTTATTCAGCTGTAACACCATTACATCTGATTCCACATTCTCCCTTTCAAATTAGAGTAAATTCTATCAAATTATAGTCACAGCCTCCTAAGGGCCCCTTTACCTTAAGCTCCCTTATCAGTCTGCCTCATTGCACAACACTAAATCCAATATTGCCTGTTCCCTAGTGGGATCTACCACGAGCTGCTCCAAAAAAACCATCTCATAGACATTCCACAAATTCCTTTTCTTGTGATCCACTACCAACATGATGTCCCCAGTCCACCTGCATATTGAAATCCCCCATGATCACTGTAACCTTGCCTTTCTTACATGCCTTTTCTATCCTCTAGTGTATCTTGTGCCTTTAATCCTGACTACTGTTAGGAGGCCTGTACATAACTCCCATTATGGGTTTTTTTAACCTTTGTGGTTCCTGAACTCTACCCACACAGATTCTACATCATCTGACCCTACTTCGTTTCTTGCTATCATTTCCTACTCATAAGGCAACCCTACCCCCCTGCCCATCTGCCTGTCTTTTCAAAGAACAAAGAAAATTACAGCACAGGAACAGGCCCTTCGGCCCTCCAAGCCTGTGCCAATCGAGATCCTCTGTCTAAACCTGTCATCTATTTTCTAAGGGTCTGTATCCCTTTGCTCCCTGTCCATTCATGTACCTGTCCAGATACATCTTAAAAGACACTAACGTGTCTGCGTCTACCACCTCCACTGGCAACGTGTTCCAGGCACCCACCACCCTCTGCGTAAAGAACTTTCCTCCTCTCAGCTTGAAATTGTGACCCCTAGTAATTGAGTCCCCCACTATGGGAAAAAGCTTCTTGCTAACCACCCTGTCTATACCTCTCATGATTTTGTAGACTAAATAGGATATTTATGGATATCCATAATGGATATTTAGCTCCCAGTCCTGATCCTCTTGTAGCCACATCTCCGTGATGCCCACCACATCATACCAGCATTATGTATTCTAACGTGTGGCACCTTATCAAACATTGTTTGAAACTCAAATATATTACTTCCACGACTTCTCTTTTATCTTTTCTGCTTGTTACCCTTTCAAAGCATTCTAGTAACTTTATCAGGCTTTCCCCTTCATGAAACCATGCCGTTTCTGCTTGATCATAGCATGTATTTCTAAATTCTCTGCTCTTGTATTATTTCTAATTGACTCTCACATTTCAGAATAGATTTTGGACAAATAGGTCACATACAATGAGCCTCATCAAATGGATTGGGAGCAAACTCCACAAAAGATAGGGACATTTAGTCGACATTAAGGTAAGTCTAGGTATTTTAGTCACAGAGGGAATAGAAACCCCAAGTGAGGGGGGAAAAGGGTGTGGTGATTCAAGTTGCAGAGGGTTTGGAGGGGGCAATGAAGTGGGTGAGGGTGTGGCTGCCATCTTGGGGGAGGTGGAGGAGAGAGTTTAGGGAATAAGCCAAAGGAGCTAACCACCAGCCCACCTGACACCTTCCTGCCTGCCTTCAGCCCATGCAGTGAGACCCACAAAGCTGAACCCCTTCTTTCTAACTTCCTAAGCCTCTCATTACATGGTGATGGGGTGGTTTGAGGTCCTTAAGTAGCCACTAATTGGCCATTAAAGGCCTCAGTGGGCCTAAGGCTGGGGGATGATGTGATCTGATGCCTTATCCACCTCTCGATAATGTGGAAGGCACACTGGACTGTGTAGACTGGCCACCCAATTTATTTCATATCTTCAAACATTCCTGTGGTGGCATAGGGGGCATGTAATTTACCCCTCCATTCCCACGGCACAGAAATATTAGGTCCTAGGATGTTACTACACGGCGACAAGAACTCCTCGGTGTAATTGTACAAAAGAGAATCGTACACAAGCTGTAAATCTTTTCATTGGAAAACTGAGAAAAAGCAAAGGTGCCTTCATTAATCTCAGGCATATGAGGGCTTCACATCTGGCATTAATCGACTGTACCGAAACACTTTTCAGGCTATTATTTCCATCTAACCTCAGAGGGTTCACATGTTCCCACTTTAAATTATCCCCAATTAGTTGAGGGTTCCATGCTGTAATTTGTAGGATGCCCTTGTCTTCACATTCCCAGATTTATGCCATTCTTTGAAAATGGTTATTTTTACAGCCCTGGGTCCCACTTGGGGCCAGATTTCACTTTCATACAGCTGAGATGTTCAGCAGCAGTCATCTTCACATTTGAAGAGTTCTTTTAGTCGTCCTTTCTACTGCCTGTCAATGCTCTATGAAACTTGTCTGCACCCTATCCCGCATCATATTGCGCTCATTCAGCCTGATCTTCATTGATGTTACGTCAGTTTCCATCCTTTAAAATCTCAAATTTACAGTGCTCAAACACAATCTAAATATTCTCATGTTCACAGCCCTCCCCATCTTTTGCCAGTCTTACAAGCGTCCTCAAGTAGCTTCTTGTAATTCCATCATTCCAAGCTCTGCCTCCATCTAGAAGGACAAAGGCAGCAGATACATGGGAACACCGTCATCTGCAAGTTCCCCTCCACTCACCATCCTGACTTGGAAATATATCACCATTCCTTCACTGTCGCTGGGTCAAAATCCTGGAATTCCCTCCCTAAGGGACATTGTGGGTCAACCCTACAGCAGGTGGACTGCAGCGGTTCAAGAAGGCAGTTTGTCACCACCTTCTCAATGGGCAACTATGGATGGTCAATAAATGCTGGCCGGCCAGTAATGCTCACATCCCAGGAGCAAATAAATAAAACTGCTTAGAACACACAATGTGTCATTCTCTCATTAAACTCCCTGCTTCCTTGGAGACCTCCTGAAACTCCACCTGCCTCCATGATCTCATTTTTTGACAGTCTCCAAAATTTTTATTTGATTAATCTGATGTGAACTGCCTTAGATATTCTTTGATATTAAACCTGCAAAACAAATGCAAGTTGTCGCTTTTTCTATTCAAAACAAATACAGACCAACTATTTGTATTTGCATAGTGCTTTTAACAGAATGAAACATCCCAGAATGAACATGGAAAATTGGAGCAGGAGTAGGCCATTTGGCCCTTCAAGCCTGCTTACTTCGCAGAAATCTTACGAAGCAAATTATGACACCAAACTAATTAAGTGGATATTTGGACAGATGAGGAGGTCCATTTTAAGGACTGTCTCAAAGGAGGAAAGTAAGGTAGACGGAGGTGTGTAGGGAGGGAACTCCAGAGTTTAAGGCCTTGGTAACTGAAGGCCTGGTGACTGTGCAGTGATTCAAATTAGGGGCAGTGAAGAGACCAGAGTTACACACTAATCCTTGTTGAACTCATTAAGAATGAAATGCCTTTTCTATTTGTAGAACAGGCTGAAAGAAAGCAATGTGGCATTCTATTGGTTCTTTGATCCCGTGTTTGGTTCCTACTGTTTGGGCATCCATTAAATGGCAGAAGCACAGCCAAGTTAAGTGGCTATTTTAATGCTATAAATGTGACCACTTAATATTCTGTGCAAGAAATTGATGCCTCCACAAGGCATTATTCACTCTACTGTAGAAAATCGTTCTGAGCGCTGAAAAGATTAAACCCGATTATCATCTCAGACTAAATCGCAAAGGTAAATCAATCAAATTGGGGAAGAATACTTTGAGGATTTACATCAGAAGATCCTTTCCTGAAAGAATGATCACAATGCAAAATAGATTTCCACGTAGAGTGAGAGAAGCAAAAAGCCGAGAGTCAATAACTATTGAATCATTTAAGAAACATTTAAGAAAGTGCCTAGAAATCACCTTGGACACCTCTCAGCCACACAATGCCACAAAATGCCAAGCGGAAAGCATGCACATATGCCAGCCAGAAGAGCGCCAAGAGTGAGCCATATGGGGTATGAAGAGTCCCAAGTTTCCTGCCTATCCAGAACCCTTTGTCGTGGCATCACAACAGTCTTACCTGGTTAAAGGATTCTGTGAACAGGTCCATGCCACATGTTGTACTGTATAGTAAGCACCTTCCTCAGTCCAAGAGATGATCAGAAGAAGAAAAAGGGACAATCAAAAGGCATTGCTAGCTGCTGTTAAGAGTTCTACAGATGCCAGTAAGGGGTCTAACAAACCTTTAAGGTTCCTGCTACAAAATATCCCTGAGGCATCCAAAGCTATTGGCTCCTAACCAGATGTGAATTAAGACAACCCAAACCAATCTCCCCAACTCCCTCTGCCAGCTGTTCATTCCTAGTTAACTCCACCGGCTCACCACCCGCTTTCCCCCACTCTGGTAGCCCCACTTTGGATCCATGGCTCCGTAATCTTAACCCTCCAAGACCACGCCCCTCCTCCCCCCCAACTAAATGTTCGCGTCCAAACCAAGTGCAGTCAGGATCCCAGCATTTTCCAGAGATCCCCCCTCCGGCATCCAGATGGCTCAGAGACCACAATAATCCGCCTAGTGTTAAGTGTCATTTGCAGGGCAGGGTAAACTGTTGCTTTCAAACAACTCTGACACAAAATGAATCTCTCCCAGATCACAACTCTTTCTTCCTGTCTCAGTCAAATGAATCCATTATTTCCCCCAGTTATTTGATGTAACAGTACCCAATCACAGTGACGGGATGCATTTTCCTCAACAATACTGACCTGTTATGCACTATGGAGGTATTTTCCAGTTCAGTTTCAGTCATGTTCAATGGGCTGAATAGCCTCTTTCTGCGCTGTCTCACTTCTGTGAAGTTGACCGTCAACTATTTTATCCCTTTCATTGTATTTCTACCTTAAAACATATCCAGAATTTGGTTTTCACTTTGCACCAGTGTTTTTTTAATATCTTAAGACAAGTACTTAGGGCCCTTTAGAAGGATCGTTCAAGAAACAGTAACTCCTGGGCTGCTTCCTGTACTTGACTTCAAAGCTACTGGGGTAAATTTTGACTGTTGAGTGTCCTGATTGCTGGTCATTCCAGCAGCAAAGAAGCCACTGTGACTTTAAGGCCTGCATGGGCCTCATTTGAATCCAATCAGAGCTTTCTGACTCTGTTTTAATTCATGGGATGTGGGCATCATTTGCTAAGCCAATGCATTTATTGCCGATCCCTAATTGCCCAGAGGGCAGTTAAGAGTGAACCACATTGCTGTGGGTCTGGAGTCACATGTAGGCCAGGCCAGGTAAGGAAGGCAGTTTCCTTCCCTAAAGTAAATCCGTGAACTAGATGGGTTTTTCTAACAATTGTTTTGTGGTTATCATTAGACGCTTAATTCCAGATTTTTATTGAATTCAAACTTCACCATGGTGAGATTCAAACCCAGGACTATAGTGATTGTAATGAGGTCAGCCAGGTAGATCTCATAGAATATGAGTTCCCTGATTGAGACTGTTAATCTGGTCCAATCAGGCCGCCCTGGATGAATGTCAAGGATATTGGGCCCTGAATGCCTGACTCAGTGAGAGGCAGTGCTATTGTCAAAGGCAATACATTTGTAAATAAAGGGTGATTGGTGATGGGATGCCAGCCTCTGGAGAGTTATTTCGAGGACCGAGAACATTACCTGGGTTTTGGAATTAATAGTCTAATAGTAATGCCACTAGGCTAACACCTCCCCACTAAATGTTAAATGAGTATCTTGAGGTAGTTTGCAGGTTTTAAGGCATAGGACTGTCAGCTGGCTAACAACTAGTGGCATCTCGTCCATGGATTGCACAAAAAGATGCCCACTGTTATATATTGTTTTGTTGGTAAAGAGCAAGGAACTAATTAACCAGGAACCAACTGTATGTGTAAGTGGTCCAGTGGGCCACTTTTCCTGCTGCAGTAGAGAATCAGTGTGACCTGAGGCAGTTTTCTGACCAGGAAGCATAGCCATTGTATTAAAGATAGAGTTCTCATCTTTCCAAGCTTAAAGTGATTATTTTAAACATCTGGGTGCTAAAAGACAACCAAAAATCGTAACACCAGTTTATCTGTAAGCCTCTTTGGCTAGACTGCGGTATGTGACAATGAATTTAAAGAAAAGACAAATGCAT
Source organism: Ginglymostoma cirratum (assembly GCA_024137785.1). Classification (NCBI taxonomy): domain Eukaryota; kingdom Metazoa; phylum Chordata; class Chondrichthyes; order Orectolobiformes; family Ginglymostomatidae; genus Ginglymostoma; species Ginglymostoma cirratum. The sequence goes on along the minus strand of JAHRHZ010000089.1, from coordinate 2,489,733 downwards.
TTTCAATTCACCATCTTTTTTAATACTGGGTAATATTGCTTTGAAATACAGCCATTGCTTTGAGGTAGACTATTACAGATCAAAACTGACATTTAAAAGGCATGAAATAAATACTTTGTGAACAATACATACCAATGAGGTAGAAATGGTTATAGTACAGTATAATGTAAAGCATATACAAGGATAATGTTTCTGAAAGAAGTATTTTAGGAACCAATGCTTTGAATACATGAGAATGTTTTATCCTCATACCTACCGTTATTCAATTCTTTCGAAAAGTGACAGTTAATCAAGCTATAGTTAGAGTCTAGAGGTGAAAAGCTTGTTGACATGTTTTCACTACTGCACACTTATAGATCCTAACCACTCGCTGCATAAAAAATGATTCGCATGTCATCGTTGCACTGCTGCCCTCTGGTTCACAATGCTTCCACCAATAGGAACGGTTTCTCCCTGTCTACTCCATCCAGTCCGCTCATGATTTTGAACATCTCGATCGAATTTCCCTCTCAGAGAGAACAGCCCTAGCTTCCCCTGAAGTTCCTCATCCCTGTAACCATTCTTTTCTACACCCACAACAGTATCTTCTCTTTGTACAAGGTTTACTTTGGCTTTGGGTTTAGTGAGCAATTCTACCCATGAGTCTTTCTTCCTGGTTACCTCAAAGTTCATACTAGCCAGTTAACGATATGTACATATCAAGACATGGATAAGCCAAGGTAATGACCTAAGCTTCTGTCAGGCTAAATGGGATGGTGGGGTGCATCCATTAGGCCCTACCCCACCCCGGAATCTGATCCCTGGCAGTAGAAGCACTGCCTGCTGAGAACTGCCAGCCAATCAGAGGTCTGCTGCTCATCTTCAATACCGGCACTCAGGGGAGGACCACACCCATTGAAGCCCAAGATTGTGGAGGGTGGAGGGGATTTGGAGGCACAGTGGGGTGATACTCTCCCTTCCAGATCCTGGGATCCACCACCTCCACTCTAATTGAATGCAGAGTGCTTGTTAACAAAGGGCCCCCTTTACACATACCATCCCCCATACCCCTCCCCATCCACCAGAGGCAAATGCAACAGCTCTCACTGGTCACCCTTCTGAGGGCACAGAGAATCACTGCGCTATCCTGGAATTGTGGTGCCATCAGGGATGACAGGTGTGAAATGGTTCATCAAGAAGTCAAATTATTGGCTCTCTAGGGAAGGGTGTGCCTAACTGAATCATAGAATCCCTACCATGCAGGTAGAGGCCATTCAGCCTGCACTGATCCTCCAAAGAGCACCTCACCTTATCCCTACATTACCCATGGCTAATCCACCCTAACCTGCACATCTTTGGACTGTGGGAGGAAACATACACAGACACAGGGCAAATGTGCAAGCTTCACATAGACAGCTGCCCAAGGGTGGAATTGAACCCAGGTCCCTGGTGCTGTGAGGTAGCAGTGCTAACCACTAGGCCACCATGTCACGCCTAGTTTATTCTGTTATGAACTGCATTTATAATCTTTCACAAAGCTATGACTCTCAGAATGCCACTCTTTCCTAATTATTTTACCATTTGTCATTTTCAGTCAATATTCATTCAAGGAGCACAAAAACCTTTACATTTGAAAACCTCATAATTAAAGATTAGATATGCATTAAACAAAAATATTAATTCTAATGTGCTTACTAGTAAGGAGGAATTATTGAGGAGAAGGCCATTTGGTCCCTCAAACTTGTTCTGTCATTTAGGAAGATTATTGATCTATTCTGCTTGGGGCCTCAAATCTACATTCCCGCTTAGCCTTGATAATCTTCGACTTCCCTGCTCGTCTACCTCAGCTTCAAAAATATTCAACAACATTGTGTGAAACTTTCAGCTCTGGCTACTCAAACAGGGTACAACCATGTACCCCCGACACAGAATTGAAAAAATAAACCCCCTTTTCGGAGTGTTCCTCATTTTCCAGTTAGACACGCAGAGAAGACAGTGAAGGAGCATTCCGGGAGTGTTGTAACACAGCAACACTCCATATGCAACCACAGAGAATACTGGAGAAACTCAGAAGGTCTGACACCATCTGTGGGCAAAGAAATGAGTTAACGTTTCAAGTCCAGCAGCCCTCTATTTTAACACTCCTTCTAATTCAGTAATGCAAGTAATCTTCTAGGAGAAAGATTACTGCACTTCTGGGACAGGCAACATGACAAGACCTTAAAGCATAAAAAGAGGACCAATATTAGGCCATTTTGCCTTTCAAGTTTGCTCCACCATTCAATCATGATTGATGTTTCTTAACCCCATTCCCTTTACTCATCAAGAAGTTTTCCATCTGAGTCTTAAAGACAGTCAGTGACTCCACAGCCCTCTGTAGCAACAAATTCCACTGATTCGCCATTCTCTGGAAGAAATTCCTCCTCATCTCAGTTCTAAAGGGTCATCCCTTTATTCTGAAGCTATGCTCCTGGGTCCCAGTTTCTCCTACTCGTGGAAACATCTTCTCCATGTCCACTCTATCCAGGCCTCTCAGTATTCTGTAAGTTTCAATCAGATGTCCCACCTCTCCCCCATCCTGCTAAACTCCAAGTACAGATCCAAACTCCTCAGCTGCCCTTTATATAACAAGCCATTCATCCTGGGATCATTCTTGTGAGTCTCCTCTGGATCCCCTCAAAGGCCAGCACATCCTTCCTTGGATACCTAGCCCAAAACTGCTCACAATATTCCAAATGTGGTCTGATCAGATGTTTGGATCTACGATCTCCGCAGCCATGGTGACAGTAGTCTGGGTCAGATTGGCAACCAAAATGGTTCACATAGCTGCAGTCTGACCTACCATTACAACACCGAGAGGTAACTTCTGCCTTTGCTGCAGTGGGAACCACAATAGTGACTTCCATGCTGGACTACGGGAGGAAGATGTTATGGAGCACTTTCTCTGCTATACAGTCCAGGAGACAAAGGCGTGTCTTGTATAGCAAACTCTCTGGCTGTGTGCCACCTTGCCCTGCAAGGGAGTGGAAGCAATGTCAGTCATCTTGTTACACCATATTTTGGTGATGCATCTGCCAGGGCTGAATAGCTGGCATATGTGGGCATAGTGAGATGTAGGTGGCGTTAATAGAAAGTGGTGTGAAAGTAGAGTGGAGTATCTGAAAATTAACCCAGAGGGTGCTGCAGGGTGAATGACAGGGTGTGGGAGTGCGCTATGCTCCATGGAGAAGTGTGAGAGACTGTTGGTGTGTTGGGTAGATGCATTCACTGACCTCCACTAGCCGTGGGAAGTCATTGAGCTTGATTCAGCCCGCTTCCAGGTCCTACAGGAGGGACCCCAGGAGTTCACTTCTCTGGCCACTTGTTCCCATTCACTTCACAGGATAGCCCAAGAGGGAGACTCCACGCTCCTGTGGAAACACAGTTTCTCATCTCCTCTACCTCCAGGGCCTCAACCAAGAACCTGGGAACTCTTCTCGAATGGATGATCCATTTGTCTTATTACCATTTACAGATGAATGCATTACTGGCAATCAGCAGCTGTTTATTTTCGGTTTCTGCAGCTTCCTTTTAGAAGGCTCAGACAAGCTGGAGGCTTGTTGGAGCACTAATGAGCCTTGTATGCTGCTCAACACACTTGGTTTGAAGACTGCCGTCAAGGATGTGAAGAGACAATGTGGAGTTTGGAAGAACATGGAAGTAATCATTGAAGACTATATCTAAAGTATTTCTGGGATGAACAGTGTTTTGCTCCCATTGTTTAGAAATTACCAGGACCTGGCTGATGTTATGAGTTCCCACCACCATTGAATATTGTGAATTCTATCTGCGGTGCCATTGATATGACTATATCTACACAAATGAAAAAACACGTCCTGGTTTGCAGATTATTTTTTCTTATCTGTTTCGAAACTGATTCAAAGCACTAAAGATGACCATTTGGCTCACTGCAGCTGTTCCATCGCCCTCTTCAACTTATTTTTTAAAACTTGCTCATGGGACATGGGCATCGCTGGCTGGGCCCACCCCGTCCCTAGTTGTCCCCTTGAGAAGATGGGGGTGATCTGTCTTCTAGAACCACTGCAGTCCATGTGCCGTAGGTAGACCCATTCATTACATATCCTAATGTCTCTCTGTAAAAAAAAAATCCCTTTCTTTGTTCAAATGAGGATTTCTCATCAATTCCTGTTGCAACAAAAGACACTCATGCCTGGGAGCAGAGAAAATATGAGTCATTTTGAGACTCCTGACAGTGCAATTCTTACTCCAACAACTCAGAATTGTCATAAGGTCATTTCTGGAACAAAGAATGCTTCAAATAATTTGGATTTGTCTATGCTTCGAGCAGTTTAAACAAGAAACAAAGAGGTGTAACAGTGTGGATTATTTTTGGATGAGGGTGTCAAATGGCATTCCTCATCTGTATCCAATTTGTAAAAGGTAAGCTTTACCATGATGGAGTTTAATAAAGAGTTCAAACAGTAAAATAGTAATTCAACTGTAAACTCAACTCTAAAAAGCAAGCAATAAGAATCAATTTCAAATGTGCATCTTGTACATCATTAAAGCCACCTAGTTAATCTGTATCTCTTACTGGAATACCTATTTTCTGGAAAACTAATTGATGTGTTCCTACATTTTCCAAATCTTGCCCTCTGTTTTGCTGTACTGAATGCTTAAGTATGTGAATATGCCTAAGAAAAACATAAGGACTAGGAGCAGGAGTAGGCCATTCAGCCCCTCGAGCCTGCTCTGCCATTAAATACAATCATGCCTCATCTCATCTCGGCTTCAACTCCATTTTCCTGCCCACTCTGCGTATCCCTTCAACCCGTTACTAACTAAAAACTCCTCCTTACATTAGGTCAATGTCCCATCTTCCACTGCACTCCAGGGGAGTGAATTCTACAGGTTCACACCCTTTGAGAGAAGTAATTTCTTCTAATCTCTGTTTTAAATCTGTGACCCTTATTCTAAAACGTGCTAGATGGCCGCACAAGGGGAAAGATCCTCTCTGCGTCTACTTTGTCAATTCTCTTTAGCATCTTCTACACCTCAATTAGATCTCATTCTTCTAAACTCGAGTGAGGAGAGGCCTAAACTGCTCAATCTCTCTTCATGAGACAAGCCTTTCATCTCTGGAATTAATCAAGTGAATTATCTCTGATGCCAGTGATTTTGCGTCCCTCTTAAAGGAACTACAGCTCTGTGTGTTAATTTATATGGAGTGTGGTGATTTGTGTGGCGTAAAGGGGGAAGGTGAGACAGACTTTGTGGTTGGTCTTGATCATTTTTTAGATGAAAAAGGATGAATGTCCTGGAATATTCCAAAACAACCTGAGCTGGTATAAGAACTTGAATGAAGGCTAGATTTAGTTGCTTGTTTGCTTGCCACAGAGGGCTGTGGAGGTTAAGTCATTGAGTGTCTTTAAGACAGAGATATATAAGGTCTTGATTAGTCAGGAGATTAAGAGTTATGGGGAGGAGGCGGGAGAATGGGGTTCAGAAACATATCAGCCATGATCGAATGATGATCAGACCTAATGGGCCAAATGGCCTAATTCCATTCTTATACCTTATGGCTTATAATACAGTAAATAGTTGGAAACTCAATCTTTACTTCATGCTCGACATTAAGAGGTTTTATATCTGTGCAAATATCTTTTGACATTTATTTTTGAAGCTTATATTTAGAGGAGTAGGAAAAGACAGTGGTATCCTATTTTAGCAAACCAGTTGCCACAGACAACGCACAACAAGGCCAATGACAGGATTAAAATGAAAGCAAAATCCTGCAGATGCTGGAAACCCGAAGCATAAACAGCAAGTGTTGGAGAAACTCAGCAGGTCTGGCAGCATCTGTGGAGAAAGAAACAAGAGGTAACATTTCCGAAAAAAGGGTCCTGAACCTGAAATATTGATGCTGTTTCACTCTTCCTAGATGCTAATGACAGAATTACTGTTTGCAGGGTCTTTAAAAGCTTAGCAAGAGCACGCCAAAATATGGCCTTCAATGCAACTGAACTGGACATTTAAAAACGGTGCTTACCAAACAATGTTTCCAGCCGTGATTTGAAATATCACAGCTTGTATTTATTATTTGACTTATTACAGGCTTGTTTCGATATATATTGCTCTGCAATGCAATACTGCAGCTTTCAAAAAATGCAGAACTCTGGAACGAAAATAATATAATGGCATTTTTTAATAAGAAAAGAAATGCAGTTTTTATGCATCCTGTACTTTGTAAAACTTCAATCATAATAGGAAGGAAATGTACAAGTGACACTGAGGTACCATAACAGTGATGTATAATCATTGCTGAAAAAAACGAACTTGCTGTCAAAGCTTTTCATTTTGCACTCATGAGGACAAAATCACAAGAATACCACATCGCAAAGGGAACAACAATTTATACTGTAGGAGAAGAGGGTACTGATTGGTTGGCATGGCCATGATGAATCCACCAGGGAAAAGCAGACACCCTTAGGGCAAGGCTGAATGCGCCTTTCTGTTTGCAAAGCACAAAGCCTTACCTTGTGAATACATGTACCTTTGAGCACTCGTAAAGTGTGTCTCACCCCAACTAATAATCTTAAACTGGTTGTTAGTAGAATTCTTAGCAACAATCAGGATTGGTGAGCAAGTATTGTCCGAACTTGGAATCGCATCTAAATTTGGACACTATGTTCTAATTTTCTCAACTGCTGGCTTTTAAGTATGGTTATGTCTTCCTGTTGCAAACAGCCAAAGGGGTTTGATGTTTGATAAAATTAGCAATTGGAGAATCTCAGTGGAACCATAAAGGGCAGGTTCTGACTGACAAAAAGCAAATTTGGAGCTGATATCAATCTTTACACAAACATATAGAATAGATGTCTGTGTAAGTCAGAGAAGGGAACTCTTGCAATCATTTAAGTATGGAGTTGGATAAGGGGTGGAGGGAGGAGAAGGTAAAGATTGAAGCTAAAAAGGTTGAGTTCTGAAGAAGGGTCACTGGACGTGAAACGTTAACTCTGTATTTTTCTCCACAGATGCTGCCAGACCTGCTGAGTTTCTCCAGCAATTTGTTTGTCTGCAGGATTTTGCTTTAATTGGAATGAGAGGCTTCCTGGTCTAATAATCTGCCATCCTGGGTAAAATGAAACTGCCAGCTTGGGAGTGCCATCCTTCAATCACACTTTGCCTCCAGCCCTCCTGTGATATCGGTGACTCTGTTGGGAATGGGTGGAGTTCTGTTCCAAACCAGAAACTCTGATCAGAAATGCCAGAATCCAACTTAACTGGACTTATGACCATTGTGCTTTTCACTGATTACTTACACCTAAAGGAATAGGATGAAAGTGAAATTTTGACTTTATCTTTCAAATTTAACCCAGACTCTCACAACGAAACAAATAATAAATTTTATTCTGGTGCTTTTTTTTAGTATCCACGTATACCCTCCTATTTGATGTCCCTTTACTCCCAGGTCACAGTGGAGATATTGTGGAGAGGGGAACTGACTGTATCATTCTTGTGGCTTTCCCAAATGAGAATTGATTGTAGAATGATTTTGAGCAGTTTACAAGCCAGAACCCACCTCCCCTTTATGTGCTGCAGACTGGAGTTAAACGCTAGCTTGAACACATGCTAGTCTCTCATATTTTCCAATTGCTGTTCAGGGTGTGGAACCACTCAATGCTGCACCCACTTAAAGATACAAGCCACATGAAGAATATAGAGCAATGAATGTAGTTCTCATGTTGACATTTGCTGGTAATCAAATTTTACAGCCAAAATTTACTTGGCTATGCAAATATTGACTAAATTTGACTTTATTTGTACTGTCTGATATTGTACAAAGGCTAAATGCATTCTTATTAAATTTATTTCACCCACTTTTTTTATTCATTTCTGGGATGTGGATGTCACTGGCTGGTCCCAGCATTTATTGCCCGTCCCTAGTTGCCCCTTGAGAAGGTGGTGGTGAGCTGGCTTCTTGAACCACTGCAGTCCATGTGCTGTAGGTTGACCCACAATGCCCTTAGGGAGGGAATTCCAGGATTCTGACCCAGTAACAGTGAAGGAACAGGGATATATTTCCAAGTCTGGATGTTGGGTAGCTTGGAAGGGAATTTGAAGGTGATGGTGTTCCCATATATCTCCTGCTCATTTTAATAGTACATTAACCCATTTAAAATAAACAGGGCAATTCCTTTAAAATGCCCTTTGAGAAGGTGATGGTGAGCTGCCTTCTTGAACCGCTGCAGACCGTGTACTGTAGGTAGACCCACAATGCCATTAGGGATTTTGACCCAGGGACACAGAAGGAATGGCAATGTATTTCCAGGACGGTGAATGGCTTGGAGGGGAACCTGCAAGTGGTATGGTGTTCCTGTTGAACCAGGGTTGATCCCCTGGCTTAATGATAAAGGTAGAGTGGAGAATACACCAGGACATAAGGTTACAGATTGCCACTGAATCCAATTCTGCTGCTGCTGATAGCCCATAGCAGCTCATGATGGCCCAATTATTAGTTGCCAGATCTGTTGAAAATCTATCCCATTTATCATGGTGGTAGTACCACACAAAATGCTGAAGGGCATCCTCAGCGTGAAGACAGGACTTTGTCATAACAAGGGCTGTACAGTAATGACTCCTACTTATACTGTCGTGGGCAGATGCATCTGCAACAGGTAGATTGGTGAGGACAATGTCCAGTTGGTTTTCCCTTTTGCCACTGGCATTTTATTGCCTGTCTCCAGTACCGAGTTATCAGTCAAGGGGGCAATGGCATGGTGGACAGGAATCAGTTGGAGATTTCCTTTTCCATATTTGACCTGACACTTCATGAGGTTCTGAGTCAATGTTGAGGACTCCCAGAGCAATTCTCTCCCAACTGTACACCACTGCGCCACCACCTCTGCTGGGTCTGTCCTGCCGGTGGGACAGGACACATCCAGGGATGGTAATGGTGGTATCTGGGACATAGTCATACTCACTGAATCATACTGTTATTTGACTCGTCTGTGGGACCCTTGACGATGTGCAATTTCAAGGGTGACCCATTGTTCCTCATCCAAAATGGACTTGTTTCATTTCCAAGTCCACTGAACAAATTCTGAAACTCATGTTTCTCATTCATAGCAGCTACTATAGCTGCTGGACCCTATTCTATCCTTGCCAATTATTCACACATAGCATTGTCCACTGTCCTGGTTAGCCATCCAGAGCAGAAAATCTGCTTGATTTCCCATTTCCCAGCCTGGCAAGACTGTCAGCTCAGTCAGGACCATAAGCTCTTGCCTTTCATAATGTAACAACTGTTTCATTACCGGCTAACCTAAAACTGTTTGATTGAATCTGGCACAAAAGAATTCATCACATACCCTGAAGGTAAATAATCATAGCTGTCTTCAGTAGCTGAAGAAATACTCTTAATAAAACAGCGCAAATTTAAGGATGATAAAACAGATTGCTTTTTACACCTGGTGGAGCAAAAACAGCCATAGGGTGTGCTGTTATCTTCACAATGAGGATAAATACCATAACATCTGGAGTGAAATAACCTACCTTTTGGAGTGAGCCAGCAGCAACACATTTTTTTAAAAACTGTCTAGTCTTGATTAATTTGAGCCACAATTAAACCAGAATACACAAAGGTTTAAACAGTAAACAGCATCGCGACATTACGGTCGCCTACAGAAGTACCATCGGTGGATTTCTCCACCACCTGATTGTGGAGATGTCATTGAGATTAATGCAAGGATTTTGGAAATTAGCATGCCCCTTCACAGACGTCTCACAAGAATCGGTCTTGAATGGAGAGGCTCGAGGACCCCCGGATTTCGGGCCTGGGACTTCATCATAACATCAACAGGGTTGTGGTAAGAGCCTGAACACAGGTTAATGCCCCGGATTCCAGGCAGTTAAACAGGGAGGTAGGAGTCAGTGACTGCTGTCGGGTGGAGAGCCAGCAGGCCAGGTCAGGAGGAGATCAGGGTTGGAAGGGTTTGGAGGTTGAAGTTAGGAGTGAACTCTGAGATCTCAGCGATGGAGATTTGTTTGTTTTCACACGTGTGATGTTTGGCACTGGTTTCCTCAGAGGTCATCAGCTCAGACACTCACTACCTCATGGAAAAGCGAAATTATAGCAGGGACCAGAAGCAGGCAGAAGACACCTTATTTGTTTATGCAAATTGACTAACATCTGCTTCAGATTTGGGTAAAGGATGCCCCTGGTTTGTCCTTTATCAAGATGGCATCTGAACAGCTCAGGTCATTATGGTGCCCAAGCAGCATCCTGGGCATCCAAACTGGTGCTGCTGATCTCAATCGTGCTGTCGTTAACTTGGTGCCGCAGACCAGCTTCTTCCTTTGCTTCTCCTTCCCAGCTTTCCTCCACCCCCACCCCCTGCCATTCCACCCGGGCCTCACAAACATCACAGTCAGGCGCCAGTTCCGAATAACCTGCTCCGCTCTGAGTACAACTTCAGCTCCTTTTGCGAGACACTGGGCTGAACTTTGCAAAGAGCATTTTCAAAGTCCCCGTAGGTGGTAGGCTATGATGGTGCTGTCAGACTGTGCCCCTGCCCTAACGCTGCCTGTTGACAGAGCTGTATCAGACCACTCCCAGAATACCCCTCTGTGTGCTCAACAGTGGTGCTAATTTCCCCATCGCTCAGGCGGTGGTCTTGTTGAGACAAGCCATAGATTAAAATCTTTTTTCAGAGATAGTAGGAACTGCAGATGCTGAAGAAGGGTCTAGGCCTGAAATGTCAGCCTTCCTGCTCCTCTGATGCTGCTTGGCCTGCTGTGTTCATCCAGCTCTACACCTTGTTATCATAGATTAAAATCTGATGTCTTGCAATGCTGCTGGGTGCAGCGATGTAAAGTCGCTTTACAAAGTACCTGCGTATGGTCTCCTCTATGTCATCCAGATGCCTGGTACCTCCAATGACAATGATATGGTCACTGCTCGAGTTCACCACACCTTCTACATGAGACAATAGTTTGGCTTTAATAGAGCTTAGATGGTTACTCTCTTCACCGCTAGTGTTAGAGAGCATGGCATCGAGTTCATTTATGAAGATAACAGACGGTTGACGGGATCAGGCTATGAGAAACACAGCCTGCAAGATCATCTCTCCATCTCCCTGCCATTTGGAGATGAAAGATGACCCACTGACCTTTAGGAAGGTTGCCCCGAGGCAGGAGGCGATACACCTTGTGAGCATTGTTTTACGCCCACCGCGAGGTCTGAACAGCAAAATGCTTTTGGGTGGTCCGCTTCCACCGCTGTAAGCCCCAGGCCTCAGCAGGGGCCACAACACGTGCTCCTCAATCACTGCTTTCGCACTATCCAGTCCAGCAATATCGCCCCATTGTACTGGAGGACCACAGTCAACTATTTCATTTGTCACAAGGTTTAAAAGCTGAGAATCCAGGTTCTTCAACTGCTCCGCTCTGCAGCTGGTGACTAAATGTGAGGCCACGGTCATCTACCATTTCCCGATTTACTAACGTAGGGCTGAACTGCACAAGCGCCTCTGTCGGCCTTGATTGCAGCAGACGTTCGTCACGGCTATAGAGTGGAAGCATCACTCCTTTCCTTTCCTGGCCACTGTATTTGCCAATAAGATCATCCACAAGACCTTGTTTCCTCTTCGACTCAACAGGCAAAGCCTCATCATTTCTGCTGAAGCCATCACCTTTGCAATCATCAGGACCAACATCAGCTGGCAACTGGTAAGCCCCCGAAATAGTCCTTTGTGGTCCGTAATTGTACCTTCTGTATCTACCAGTGCTCTGCAGCTCCTTCGCTGCTGAGGCTTTTCTCTTCAAAGAACCGCCCGAGACATTGTCGACAGGTGACACTGAGCCAGGAGTCACGTTGTGCCTTTGGTTATCATAGCCAGAGACAGTGGAAGATCGGGCCGTAGGGGGAAGAAGAATAGGAGCAGGAATGCCCGAGGGGACGTACGAAGATGGGAGATGGGCCCCAGCATAACCGAGGCCCATGCTTGATTCGCACGGGTCTCTATTTGAAGGGTATGTGTGCAGTGGGCTTCCTCCAGCTAAAGTTGAACTGTAAGATGGGACTATAGTGGGTGTGGCATGCACTGGCTGTAGAAGGCTCGAGCTACTTAAAGGTAAAGAATAAGAGGAAGGGGCTGCCAATGATGTTTGGCTGCAGTAACTTGAGGGTAAGTAAGTACCATTGTAACCTGATGAAAATTCCGGAGATGTTCCAACTGGGACAAGGCTAGACTGAAGACTCGGGAGAGTGGTGGGACCACATACATGATTTGGACAGCGAGATTCAGAGTGACTATTGGCTATTACAGAGGAACTGCCTATCCCTACACTGCTATCGCCTG
>JAHRHZ010000089.1:2454088-2477382 GCA_024137785.1 Ginglymostoma cirratum | reverse complement strand
AGCTGCATATGTGAACATATCGGGTTAGATTTTGACTTTGCAACCTCTCTAAAGACTTCACATCCTTCCGAAAGTGCGTTTCACTTTGTCCACTCTGTGAGCAGTTTGCCATTTCCTGCTTCTGCGGAGACTCAAGAATAGTTACAGCACAGAAGGAGGCCATTCAGCCTGCCATATCTGTGCTGGCTCGCTGCAGGAGCAACTCAGCTGGCCCCACTGTCCTATCGTTTCCCCATTGCCTTGTGAATGTTCTCTTGACAGTTTTGACAAGGCGGACGTGGGAAGGATGCTTCCTGTTGTGGAGAGTCCAGAACCAGGGGCACTGTCTTAAAATGAGGGGATGCCCTTTTAGGACAGAGAGGAGGAGAAATTCTCCCCCTCAGAGGGTTGTGCAGCTTTGGAACTCTCTGCCTCAGAAAGCAGTGAAGAGTTACTGAATATTTTCATGGTGGAGGTAGATAGGTTCTTGGCAGACAGGGGAATCGAAGGAGGTAGATGAAATTATGGAATTCAAAACAAAAGCAGATCAGCCATGATCTTATTGAATGATGGAGCAGGCTCGAGGAACCGAAAGGCCTACTCCCGCTCCTAATTTATATGCTCTTTTCAGCAGTTATCCAATTCCCTTTTGAAAACCATGTTGGACCCTGCCACCACTCAACCGTCAGGCAATACCATCCAGATCTGAGCCACATGCTGTGTGAAAAACAAGTTGATCTTTTCACATGACCTCAGATTACATGGGTTATATAGCACAGAAACAGGCCATTCAGCCCAATCCATGCTGGCACTAGAGCCTCCTCCTTGGCTGGCATTGCTAACCAGTTGAAGGCACTTACAGAATTCATTTGCTTCTGGTGAGTTGGCTGATATCCATTGTTCAAGAGGGAGCAAAGGAAAGCATTTGGAAGAATAAAATCAACAAGCAACTCTAACAGATGGTTTAAGCACTAGCTCATAGAAATCACTGAAGATGCAAAGACAGAGGCAGTCTTTCTGCCCAGTCTGAGGAAAACAATATCAATCAGCTAGAGCGCAGAGCTCGATAAGTATCAACATATCCTAACAATTCCTTAACTAATAAAAATGCACTCTCTATTTCATCCACAATGAGGTGAAAGAGTTGCATTGCTTATTAAATGCAGTGAAATTTGAAATGCCTTTACAAGGAGCACACTCGCAATTTCACTACTATCAGCACGCGGAGGGAGTATTTCCCATATTTTATCGATCAAACAAGTCGTAATATTTTTACAAAGCCAACAACCTTCTCCATACAAAAGCAACTGATCTACAACAACTTAATGTAAGTTGCACACCTATTCTAAAAGTCCACAGTGAAAATATGGTTTTTAAAAATTGACTTTAGATGTTCCACATATTAGATCCATCCTGTTTTTTTGCAGTACCTGGCTGTCTTTAAAAGCTCTTTATCACTCCAGCCTGACACAGCACTGGGAATCAAACTCCTGGAAGTATAGAGAGGATTATTCTCCAGAACTCAGTCCAAGGTTTTGAGGCTTTCTTGGATCCCTGCCCATCATCGAAGCAAGATCCAAACTAACTCCGTCAGGAAAAAGCAAAGGAGCATTAATCAGTGGAGTGCCCCTCCGACAGTCTGAGCACGAGGGCTGAAACTTAGAGCAGGCACTCTTAAAGGGGCAGCATCCCGCAGGGGGTACATAACCCCTCTTGTGGTGTGGAAGGAGGAGCAGGAGGCGAATCATCGGAAGGAAATGTGCAATGTTTACAGGTGCCAGAATCTTAGAAGTCGGAGAGATTGAGTATGATGGCTGGATACAGATCTTGCATCAAAGTATCTGATGCCTTGTAATTAATGCTGTCAAATACATGGATAATGTCATAGTGTGCTGGAAACCATAAAGGAAATTGCTAAATGCTATGAGCATTATTAAGAGTGTTCAATGCTGGTGTCTTGTTTAAAGTGAAGTCTTTTGTCCCTCCCTTTAGTGACTGTCAGTTTCAGTAATTCACTCCAATAACTAAGTGTAAGGACTCTCAAGCTTCAGACACACAGTTTGATGCTTGTAATCATGCTCATAAATAAGGGACAGCACCATTAACTGTAGGATATCCCACAGGAGGCTGTGGAATTTCAGAAAATATTCAACCAGTGATGTTGACCTCATTATCCAGGCGCACCAAATTCACAAAGTGAGTGATGTAGGTCAGGTCACAAATGGAGCTTTTCTGGACCTGATTAAGATGTTTCTACTTTGGCCATGCTTCCCAATTGTAAACCCTTTCACTTTTACAGTCATTTGGCATTTTGTTTCCTGTGAATGGTTTACAATGGGCCAGAGAACATCTATCAACCTTTGGCAACGTCAATGACTTGAATCAAGTTGAATCATATGGATCTCTGAAAAATCCCAGATTCGGAAAGGGAGACTAAACCAAATATTTTCCACCCGTCACGTTAATAGAATGTGAAGTTACCACAGAAGGTCATTTGAGCTGACAGTCAAAGTGGGTTTAAGAGAGAATCAGTAATGTTTCTGGAGAGAGAAAGGATGTGATCAGATGCTCGGTAAAAGGAGTTAATTGATCAAAAGGGGATGGGCTGTTTGAGTCCAGTGACCTTTTCCTGTCCCGAAAATTTTCTGATGCTTTTATGACTAGCGTCTGGATGGACATTTTTGTCCTGGGCCCACTTGTGCTATCTGTTACGGTGCTGAAGAGAATTGAGTGTCAAATCCACATTGCTGGAAGTGGAAAAATACATCAGGTTCCCTCTGGTTTAACAAAAGCTGCAATGATGAGTTTACTTGGTAATAGGACAGTCAAGGATTTCTCTGTTACACAGGAACCAAGAACATGATAAGAGCATTGCTGAATAGTGTCACCTTGGAGCAGCTATAGTTACCAAGGTGACCCAACCAACAGTTCAACATGTTTCCTTTCACAAATGAACTCAGTCAGATATTTGGCTCGATTGTTTTCCTTACTCGTGTCAGAATGGCTGATTTGACTATTTTATCTGTAACATTCTCCGCTTTGATGCTGTTGCTATCTTCCAAACAGCCCACAATACTGAGAGAACACTCAATCAAATGGCGAACTACAATCCAGTTTAGTTTAAAGATTGGATTTTGTCAGCGTTGGGGACGCTTAATGGGAAAAGGAGGCTCAGACCTGATTCCGGGACTCTCTATCTCATTCCGGTTTTCACCAGGGGCCTGCTAAGGGTGCAGACTAGTTCTGATCCTCCACAATTTTCACAGAGTTGAGCCAGCTTTGCAAAGAGTTGTGGGGCACAGCAGCTCAGAGTTGCTGTCAGCCAGAGTCTGGGTGAGGGAACCTTTACAAAGGTGAGTTCCTCACTCCCATGCAAAGCCATGCCCCTCCGAGTACCATTCCCAGATTATACCACCCCTTCCCATGGCCCCTCAAACTCTCCAGTGCCAAAACTATTTAAGTAATAGGCTACTTATCTTTTCACTTGTGTGCGCAGGTGCGTGTGGATACTAGGCAAGTTGGCATGGTAGGTGAAGGAGGAAAGGATGGTGGGTGGAAGTTGGCATGAGGTGCCATGGGGTATGGAGTTACGAGGAGGTGAGAGAGCTGGGGGGTGTTTCAGTTTTGGACTAAATGCTGGAGCCCTGTTCTGAAGTTGGTTCTGCAAAAGGGTCACTGGACCTGAAACATTGTTTTCCCAGATGCTGCCAGACCTGCAGGGTTTTTCCAGCAGTTTCTATTTTTGTTTCTGATTACCAGCATCTGCGTTTTTTATTTTGCTGGAGCTCTGATGCTGTCTTTCTGCCCAGCTACCTTCGACAATGGGAAGCCTCCTCCTGCTGTTCCCAGATTATCTGACTAGACTTCCAACCCAGCACCTGCCCCATCCCCTCTTCCACCCCAGACCAGAAAAAGCACATGCGGAAAGCCATCTTTAAAAGGTGGGTGTTTGGAGACGGGAATTCCCATGCCTCTGTGTGTGGGAACTAAAAACATCGTTATTATCTCCAACCCAATAACCTCAACCACTAGGTTTCAATCTCTCCCAGATCGTTGAGATAGCCCTCAACTGACTGGATTTGGCTGACTTAGCCACCTCAAAATCGTGTCGACAGCTTCTGATCTTCAAGGCATTCCAAAGAACAAGTCCTTGTTATTTCATTCAGTCCGCTTCACAAGCATAAGGACTAACATTAGACGATTAGTGCTGCACAGCTGCTTTCACAACCTACTGCCATCACACTGGGGTGCCTGTCAGTTCAATATTGATTGACAGCTCCAAGTCCCTATAAAAGTCTTTGAAGTGGTACTATGATTAAAATGCTTTTCTTTATAGGGAGCTAATGGCGTTTTTTTTAAACAAATAAGAGTTTGTTTTAAAATATTAATTTCATCAATAGACACGGAATAGCTTCATTTAATCTCAGCACGGGTTCTGAGATCTGCTCATAGTGGATCCTGGGTGATTTGACATGGAGCATGTAAGAGCAAAGGATGATGGGGCAAAGTTTGGCAAGAGTTGGTACTATGTTGGCATAAGGAAATTAAAAGGCCTGGGGGTGGGAAGCGGAAAATAGGTTGGCATCAAGGTGCGTGGAGCACAGGTTGACAGGGAGGGCATTGGGGGCAATGGGAGTGGGTAATGGAGTATAGGTTGGCATAGAGGGTGTGAGAGGCCATGGGGATTAGTTTGGGGAGTGCGTGGGGAATGAGAGATTGTAAGCGTCGAGGGCTGCTTTTTAAAATTTTATTTTCCCTTCACCATGCCAGATCACTGAGGCAGGCCTTTTCTCGTGCTCCACCTCTGAAACCCTGATTCCCATTTTGCACTGTCCATTGACCAAAACTCCAATCTTCAGGCTATTTTGTCCTGGGTCAGGTTTGCAAAGCTGGTAACCGTCCCAACATTGTGCTCCTGACCTGGGACTGAAGTTTCAGGACTTACTATCGAACTAAACACATTTAATGCAATCAATCCATTGTCAAATCACATTTTACAAAGAATGGAACACATTAAACCTCCACGTATGCTTGATAAAACTTGTATTATCTGCGGTAATGGACAGCAAAATACACATAAGTTACTTTGAATACTATACTTCGTTTCTGTAACACGTCATTTCCCCAACTTGGGCCAAAGTGCTTTATAACCGAGGCAATACAATTGTAGTCACTGGAGAGAAAGAAGGCAGACAATTTACACACAGCAAGCTCCCGAAAACAGCAAGTAACCAAACCAAATCACTGGACTGTCTGCTTTAGGTGTTGATTAAAAGATAGATATTAGGGACAATTATTTGGTAAACTTCCCTGATTTTCTTAGCACAGTGCTATTGCAGGGGTAATAATGGCCTGAGATAACAAGGTGTAGAGCTGGATGAACACAGCAGGCCAAGCAGCATCAGTGGAGCAGGAAAGCTGACATTTTAGGGCTAGACCCTTCTTCAGAAATGGGCCGAAGAGATTATGAGAGAGTTGCAGTTGGAGAGAGATCCCCTGAGGTTTTTCCGGAGGGAGGAGGGTAACTTCTTCAGGGTAGGCATCCTTAGAAGAGGCTTCGTAGTGGGGTTAAAATTGTATCAGAGATAGTAGGAACTGCAGATGCTGGAGAATCTGAGATAACAAGGTGTAGAGCTGGATGAACACAGCAGGCCAAGCAGCATCAGAGGAGCAGGAAGGCTGACGTTTCGGGCCTAGACCCTGCTTCAGAAATTTAAAGGAGCCCTTTCCCAAAATTATGTTCCTCTATAACCACTCCACAGGATAAATGACTGCGCCCTACTGTGTTAGTTGACGGATGAAAAGCTACTGCAAAGTGAAGCTCAGGTTTTAATAAAGTAAATTTGCATTCGAAGGGCATCTTATTCAACAAAAATCTCATCCATTTCCACGTGATTAAATAACACAAGTCTTATAACTAATAAAAGACAGACAGCTAGGGTAATGGGAGTAATTTCAGTATGGTAGCCTATAATTAGTGGAGTGCTACCGGGATCAGTCTTAGGGCCACAGTTATTTACAATATTTTCACGAATTGGATAAGGTCGGAAGACACACGACACCAGGTTATACCATATATACACGAGTAAAAGTCGATCTCATGTAAAAGTCAACCCTCTTTTTATGGCCAAAAATCTGGAATTTTCCATATATCTCATGTAAAAATTAATCCTAGTTCTTCACAGATAACAGATCAGCATTCATGAGTCAAGGTGTTAATCTGTGCATAAATGTTATGATGAGGAAATGAATTTTTTTCATGCTATTATGTGTTTTGAAATTTCTTCATCATTTTGTGCAAAAGTGTCCTCCTGAAAAAACAAAAAAACAGCAGCGTTTAAACTGGAAGCTATTGAAGTTGCAGAGAAGATAGATATCTGTAGCAGCAAGAGAATTTTGTGTTTCAGGGAAACTTGTGAGAGACTGAAGAAAGATAATGAACCAACTTCAGACAACGCCAAAATGAAAATGTGTCGACACGGGTAAAACTAGCAAATGGCCACAATTGGGGAAAAACGTTGCTGAGTGGGTGCTTGAAAATCGTCAAAATGGAAAATGTGTTAGTCGTGAATCCATCCACAAATCAAATCAAAGAAGGATAGAATTTCGGATTTTAAGGCATGTGCTCGATGGTGCACAAGATTCTTGAGAAGGCATGTCTTAGTACTTACTAAGATTGGACAAAAGCTGCCTGCTGAACTAGAAGATAAGATATTACAGTAATTACTGTAATTTGTTGAGTTTTTTTATTCGTTTCGAGATCAATTGGGCTTCTGCTGATGATAATGTATTTTGGACTGTAGCATGAATTTCAGCCCCTCGACAGTAGTAGCCACGTAATAGTCAACTCCTTAAATTTAACCTTAAAAAGCAGTCTAAAAAATTTGACTTTTACATGAGTACTCCAACAGGCTTATTTAAAATCACAAGCTTTCGGAGCGCTGCTACTTCGTCAGGTGTCATGTGACTTCCGACTTTGTCCGCCCGAGTCCAACACCAGCATCTCCACATCATGGCTTGGATGAGGAAAGTGAATGCAATATTGCTAAGTTTGTGGATGACACAGAAATAGGTAAGGCAAATAGTGAGAATGATACAAAGAGGCTGCAAGAGATATAGTCAGGTTATGTGAGTGGGCAAAAGCTTAGCAGATGGAATTCAATGTGGGAAAATGTGAGGTTATGCACAGTGGCAGGAAGAAAAGAGGAGCTGAATATTATTTAAATGGAGGAAGACTGCAGAAAGCTACAGAACAAAGGGATTTGGGAGTCCTCATGCATGTATCACAAAGAAGCTGGTATCCAAGTTCAGCAGGTGATAGGGAAGGCAAATGGAATGCTGGCCTTTATTTCAAAAGGAATGGAGTATAACAATAGGGAGGTTTTGCTAGAACTATACAAGACACTAGTCAGACCACAGCTGGAACACTGTGAACAGTTTTGGGCCCCTTATCTAAGGAAAAATAGACTGCCATTGGAGGCAGTCCAGAGAAGGTTCACTTGGCTGATCCCAGGTATGGAGGGATTGTCTAATGAGGAGAGATTGAGTAGTTTGGGCCTGTATTCATTGGAGTTTGGAAGAATGAGAGGTGACCTTATTGAAACATATAAGATTCTTATGTGACCTGACAGGGTAGACGTGGAAAGCTTATTTCTCCTTGTGAGAGAGTCTAGGACCAGAGACCATCATCTCAGAATAAGGGGTCACCCAGTTAAGACAGAGGTGAGGAGGAATTTCTTATCTCAGAGGATAACAAATCTGTGGAATTCTTTACCACAGAGGGCTATTAATGTTGGGTCATTAAGTGTACTTGAGGCTGAGATAGACAGATTTTTAGTCAGTAAGGAAATTGAGGGTTATGGAGGAAAAGACAGGAGAGTGGAGTTGAGGATGATCTATTAACCATGATCTCATTGAATGGTGGGGCAGACTCAATGGGTTGAATGGCCTGCTATGTCTTATGATCCTATAAAAACACATCATTACATTCCTTGTGAGAAACGCCATGGTAACAAAAGTGATGACTCGCTGAACAAAAAAATGGGTTCACTCATACATTTTCACAAAGACAGCCCCCATAGAAGATTGATGGGTTTGACCAGCTGAGGTTACAGTGACAGACTCTGCTTTTAATAATCCTACAGTGCATATCATAAATTTGATGAAGAATTTTGAACCTTTAAAGCTGGGAACTGAATCAGTGTTAAAGCTTACACCTTGGACCTAAACGTTTCATGAGCCATGTATCTTTAAGAGTTTTAAAATGGGGTGTAAATTTACTCTTCAGATAAGTTTGCAAGAGTGCTTTCCCCTCAAGGTGCCCTCTAACATCATTTTTCAATTATCGATTTAATCATAGAGTTCTTTGACTAACAATACACTCCCTATCACTGTTTGCCTAATGGACTTCCTCCTCTTCAATTTGTGTCTAGCATTTACTTTCAACCCATCCTTAAGCCAATGACCACCTCACTAAAAGACAGACAACAATAACAATGTGCACAAATTCAGGGGGCAAGTGGGGAGTTGGATCAAGAGTTGGTTTCTCAGGGTTTGAGCTAATGAATTTTGATCGGAAAAGCTTCATTACTAAATGGCATATGTTAAGTGAGGAAAAAGGATTGTGACTTTAAAAGCAGGATTTTGGGATGTTTAACACCCTCTGGACACTGGTTAATGGGTTTGTATCAAGTTCACTTCAATACTGCTTTAATGAAGTTAATTGGTTTATTCGAAACAGTTTTAGTGAGTGTGCTCAAATGGTGCAACAGAAGGAACTTTGTAGAAAGATATTAACCAGTGCACTACAAGACAGAGCTAACCCCTTGGTGTCTGGCTTCTTTATATTTCCAGACAGCCCACTCAAAGTTTGTGACAATGCATTGGAGTTTAATGGGCCGGAAAGCCTTGGGCATGATGCTTTCCGAGTTTGAGAATCGTGGGCGAAGTGCTGTAATTGACGTCAGTGCCCTGGGTCAGTGAGAAGGGTTTCTGTTCCAAGGGCATGACAGTTTGGCTGCCGTTTTAATTTTTTAATTTGTTTATTAAAACTTTGGTGAAAGGGCCCTGCTGTGTTGAAGCCCCGTCTCTCTTATTTACCCTGTATGGTGGACAGCTGTTCGTCTCCAACCGGGAGGTCTTAAATTGGCGTTCCTGATCCAAGAGGTTGCCTGTTGACTTTAAGGGAACCTGTCTGTGCCAATTAAAGGGACAACTCTGTAAAAACACTGAAGAGTAACTACAATCTACCACTGCCCCTTGACATTCAATGGCGTTACCATCACTGAACCTCCACTATCAACATTTTTATCATTGACTAGAAGCTCAAATGGACTCGCCACATAAATACAGTGGCTAACAAGAGCAGGTCAGAAGCTTGAATCCTGTAGTGAGTAACTCACCGCCTGACTCCCCAAAGCCTGTCCACAAAGCATAAATCAGGAGTGTGATGGAATACTCCCCACGTTCCTGGATGAGTGCAACTCCAACAACACTCAGGAAGTTTGACCACCATCCAGGACAAAGCAGCCCCTGCTTTATTGGCACCACATCCCCAAACATCCCACTCTCTCCGCCACCAACGCTCAGTAGCAGCGGTGTGTACCGTCTACGAGACGCAATGCAGAAATTCACCAAAGATCCTCAGACAGCACCTTCCAAACCCACGACCACTTCCATCTAGAAGGACAAGGGCAGCAGATACATGGGAACAACACCCCCGGCAAGTTCCCCTCCAAGCCACTCACCATCTTGAAATATATCGCTGTTCCTTCACTGTCACTGGATCAAAATTCAGGAATTCCCTCCCTAAGGGCGTTGTGAGTCTGCCCACAGCACATGGACTGCAGCGGTTTAAGAAGGCAGCTCACCCCCACATTCTCAAGGGGACAACTAGGGACGGGGCAATAAATGCTGGGCCCAACCAGTGATGCCCATATCCCATGAGTAAGTTTTAAAAATTCCCTTTGGTGTCAGGCTTGGGAGCCAGAAACAGAGCTTCTCAGCTCTGGGGTAGGGTTGGGTGGGGGGTGGGGGGTGGTGGTGGTGGTTCCAGATAAAATCTAACATTTGCACGTAACACCATTTCATCTTACTAGCCAAACAAAGGAAGAGTGGCTTCACTGCTTTTTGAAGTGATCCTTCTTTCTTCCACGAACCTTATGCATCTTTGTGTTCGTTCCAAGAGGATAATTCCACTGAAGATAATGATACAAGTCGCTCCACAAAAGCCAGACAAGTGCCAGCACCTTCCTCATGCGTGCAGTATTAGTCAGCTTTAATGGCTACACCCTGACAGGCCAGGATGGGAGGTGAACCCTGGGACACCCATTTATTTACACTTGCCGACTTAGAGCTGCGCTGTAATATGTTTTGACCTGGACTAAAACTGACCTGCAAGGGTTCTAATGACAAAACTAGCCAATTCATCACTTTACAAACAAGTATACGTTTCATATTTTGACAATGTACATATTACACATGGAGCTGGTGACAAGCTAGGAGCACCAGCCCACCTATAATATGCTGCCATTATACTGCTAAATTTTGAAAATAATTGGGTACAGATGCTTTACCATAGGACTTCTCATACTGTCCATCTAAAGGATAATCCCTTCAGATGGATTTTGTTTCCGATTGGTTTTAATTGTTGAAGTACATCATTCTTGTTCTTGTCTCTGTACTTTACCCGCAGTGGACAAGTTTGCGTTCATGATTTTCTCATCGATGCAGCTGCCAAGAGTGATTTGCTGCCAGCCGCCTGTTCTTTGCGTGATTCCTCGCAACGCAGCTAAGAATCCTCACTTGGCTGTGCCAGCCTGAAGTCACAGACGAAATTGACAATTGCTGGACAAGCCCTGAAGTGGCCAGGGTTTTGTTGTTGCAACTCTTGTTCCAGTTTTATTTGCACGTTAAAACACAAGAGGCATTTCTTACAGAGCTTCCTGTTTGTGCAACAGGCCACAGGGCCACTAACCTATGCAAAGTCTTTCTCCATTACTCAATATCAGCATGCAATCTGCACCCACTGAAATGTCCTATGGTCGGAGCAGTGGTCACCTGAGATTGTCTGAAATCCTTTTTGGGATTCTGTGCTTGGAACAGGCATTCATCTACCTGGATTTTTACAAACATTGACATCTTTGGAGTTGTTAATTTGTTCTTTTTTTATTCTCCAACAGCTAATGACAAAATTTAAAATTCCTAACAAGCATCAACGGAACTTACACCCCATTTGTACTTTAGAAATGTGCTTTAACATGAAACCGGATCGATTGCCGAGAACTTAAGAGTATGGCGAAGATTTCCACTTTAACTGCATTGACCAGAAAATCTAAAACGTGTACTTGATGTGTTTATGACTTTGCTTTCACTGTATCGTGTCCCAGTGTGTGGGGAAAAAGGTTCTGCAAGTGTTTATCTGGGGTGGGGGCACAGCTATTTGCTGCACAAGGTGCATTTCACAATGGGACTGTCACTGGAGTAGTAATCCAGCAACCCAGGCTGATGTTCTGGGGATGTGGGTTCAAATCTCACCGTGGTAGCTGGTAGAATATATTTGCTGCTATTATGATCTTGCTATTGATTGTGCACAGTGACTTCCCTTTCACTCAATCAATGTCGCAGAGTATGGGGGAAATAATTCAAGTGAAAATGAAAGAAAAGTGATATTGGTGATAATAGGGATACACTAGCTACCAAGAGACACGACCAATTCTCACTGGTTTCAATATAAACAGATAAAGAAGGACACAAATTCGACTGAGACGACACTTCCATAATAGTTTCAGAGATAGTAGGAACTGCAGATGCTGGAGAATCTGAGATCACAAGGTGTAGAGCTGGATGAACACAGCAGGGCAAGCAGCATCAGAGGAGCAGGAAAGCTGACGTTTCGGGCCTAGACTTTCTGAAGAAGGGTCTAGGTCCGAAACGTCAAGATTTCCTGCTCCTCTGATGCTGCTTGGCCTGCTGTGTTCATCCAGCTCTACACCTTGTTCTCTCTTACTTCCATAATAGCATGAGCCAAACAGAGACACGCCGGGGAATTCCTGGAGGCCTGGAATTCCAACTGGAACTCCATCAATAAACACACTGAACTGGACCTGACATACAAACCACTGAAAAATGGAACCATGAGTAACCACCCCAGCAAACCGGGGCATATAAATAACAAGCGGGACAGAACACCAACGTTTCACTGGAGGCGCACTGACGATATTACTGAGCAGGGTGACGAAACATCTGCAACCAAACACACCAGCTCAGCGAGCAAGTCTGCAACCTCATCCACAACCCGAGCTATAAATCTTCTCAAAAGCTTTAAACAGATGTTGGCCTTGCCAGTGATGCTGGACAGGCAGTGTGACAGATCAGAGGCAATGAAGGGGTTTCGAGAGGTCGTGGAGAGACAGAGCAGAGTGTGGTCAACATATTGATGAAAACGGATGTGTTTCCAGAAGAGCCCAAGTGGTAGCATGCAGCTGAGAAACTGGAGGGGATCCAAGAATAGATTCTTGGAGGTCGGGGGTAGGGGCGTCGGATGCGGTGGGCTGGGCCCTGTGGAATCTGGGGCTAATCATCCACTGGTAACACTTTTGGCTGCAAGTGAATCCTCCATGTATACAGCAGTTTCTGGGAAGCAGCTGAAAACGTTTGAATGGACAATGTACGCCCATATGTCCTGATACCTTATGATGACAGATTTTGCCCCATCTTGTCAATGGGAAGCTCTGACAAACATGTATTCCAAATCAACTGCTTTGGTCAGAAAGAAGACCCTCCTGGGTGTCAGGTTCCTGAACTACATAAAGTAGTAAATACTGCAGAGCATCAAGGTGCCAGCTGATTGATATGGCAAGCTGCCAGCTTGGAAGATATTGTGGTTCTGGCTAGTTCAGTCAGCATTTTTATGTCATGTCCCAGCTCTTTGTGTTCATTAGGGTGATGTGATCAACACAAGGAAACCATTTCCCCACGATCTTCGCCTGAGGGATTCTTGCAATGAAGACGTGCTTTCTCCTTTTATCAAAAATAAAATGTAACCCAGTGTAGCCCTCCTCAGAGCTGATCAATAGTTAAGATTACAGATAAATGCGACGCGTGTTGCATTTTGGCAAGCCAAGCCAGAGCAGGACTTACACAGTTAATGGTAAGGCCCAGAGGAGTGTTGTTGAAGAGAGATACCTAGGAGTGCAGGTACATAGTTCCTTGAAAGTGGAGTTGCAGGTAGACAGGGTAGTAAAGAAGGTGTTTGGTACATTTGCCTTCATTGGTCAGTGCATTGAGTATAGGAGTTGGGAGGTCAAGTTACTGCTGTAGAAGACATTGGTGAGGCCTCATTTGGAGCACAGTGTATAATTCCACCATGGGAAGTTATTAAACTGGAAAGGGTGCAAAAAGATTTATAAGATGTTACCAAGATTGGAAGGTTTGAGTTACAGGGAGAGGCTGGATAGGCTGGGATTTGTTTCACTGGAGCATTGGAGGCTGAAGCATGATGTTACTGAGGGGCATAGATAGGGTGAATAGCCAAGGTCTTTTTCCCAGAGACCAAAACGAGAGGGTACAGGTTTGAGGTGAGAGGGGAAAGATTTAAAAGGGACCTGAGGGGTAACATTTTCACACAGAGGGTGTAACATTTATGTAACAAGCAGCCAGTAGTCGAGATGTGTAGAATTACAGCATATAAAAGACATTTGGGCAGACACATGGATAGGAAGCGTTTAGAGGGATATCGACCAAACGCAGGCAAATGGGGCTAGATTAATTTAGGAAACCTGGTCGGCATGGACAGGTTGGGCCGAAGGGTCTGTTTCTGTGCTGTATATCTCTATGACTGTATGTTTAGAAGGTGAGGCATATGATACAAAGTTACTGGTGTGCGAGTCAGGCACTCATGATGTGACTGTTAAACGAGGGATGGCCAATTGGTAAAGGTTAGTGGCAGCGCTAGAAGGCTTGCATGGTACAGTGGTAACATCCCCACTTCTAGACTAGGTGCTCTCAGGTTCAAATCCCATCTGCTGACATCCCTGAACAGGTTGGTTAGGGGAAAATATCTGCCATTGGTGTCTGTCAAATCCCATTACAGCTCAAATCTGGACCTTCACAAGAGAAAGGAGGAGAATCTCAGCAAAACAAAGGAAAATATAAGCCTATTTGCACAACGTCACAAGGCTGAGAGCTCCAATATTTCTGAAATGGGCAGCTTCTGCATTTTGTTGGCATACTTCCTTCCGAAAGTTGAGGGACTTCTTTTTTTCAGCAAATTGAATCGTGAGGCAAGACAAAGAAAACACAGTTTTTTTTACAGAAGCAAGGTGCTCCTGGGGGATGTTCTGAACGTGTTTTCTAAAATAAAGGTCAGTCTTGGAACACATCAGGATGTCTGCATATCCCACAATATCACCAAGCTTGTTATCTCAGGCTGGAAATCAGGTGTAACACATGGAGTTGAAGGATGTCCTCTAAATATGGTGATCAGGGATGCAGATCCATCAGATCCAATTTCGCAGCAAACCTGTTCGATTTCTTTAACTGAGGTGTTCAAAGCCGAGGGGATTGGGCAGAGTAAGATGGGGAGAAACTGTTCCCATTGGTGGAAGGATCGAGAATGAGAGGGACACAGGTGGCTGGCAAAAGAAATGATGGCAACAAGGGGAGAAACTTCACACCGGGAGTAGTTAGGGTATGGAATACACTGCCTGAGGGGGAAGCAGTCTCAATCAAGACATTCCAAAAGGAAGCAGATTGCTATCTGTAAAGGATTCCCTTAATTCCAGATATTTATTGAATTCAAATTCCACCATCTGCCATGGCAGGATTTGAACCTGGGTCCCCGGAACATTACCTGGGTCCCTGGATTAAACAGTCCAGCGATAATACCACTAGGCCTTCACCTCGCCATGTATGAGGCAATGGGCTTGATATTTGTTGCAAGCATTGCACAGGCTAATGTGGCACTAACAAGAACTGCAGATGCTGGAGTCAGAAATAACACAGTGTGGAGCTGGAGGAACACAGCAGGCCAGGCAGCATCAGAGGAGCAGGAAAGCTGACATTTCAGGTTGGGACCCTTCAAGAAACGTCAACTTTCCTGCTCCTCGGATACTGCCTGGCCTGTTGCATTCCTCCAGCTCTACACTGCGTTATATCTAGCACACTAATGTGGCCTTTCATCTCATTGCTCATGTTTGGCTGATAGAGCATTTCTCTTCCCTTCCTCAGACTTGATTCAATTCCCTGATGGCTTCAGCATCTTGTTTCTCATCTCTATAGGGTTAAAGACTTTTGTACAAGATGCCATCTCAGGCTCTCATTTCATCACTGTAGACCCAATAACAAGGAGTATGTGTTGGCCATTCCTTTATCATTTGATTGTGCAGTGATCAAGGTGATAGAAGGAAACTTGACAGTCCATGATCCTTTCCAGGCTTACACTGATGTTTGTAAACGCAGAGGCTCATGCAGTGACTAGGGTAAATAGACAACGGCTTGTTGGGACTAAGACAGGCCTCCATCTACCTCATCCCAATCCACACCTCATTAGGATCCAGATGCTGCTCAAATTTAATGTTAAAAGAAAGCTGAGATGACAAAAATAAATGAAGATGAAACCATTTTTGAAGTTTCTGCTGTATTGGTTCAATCCCTCACATAAATTATCCACCAATGTAAAACTGAAAATGCTTTGCTCCAAAATCAAGTGCGAAGCATAAATCACCTGTTAACATTAACACTTCTCAGAGATGGGATAACCTTCATATAGAGCCATATGATTTATTTTTAGAGCAGCTCAGCGTGTTTTACAATCAATTACTTATTTCTTGTTATTTTCGAAGGGGTACGACACAGTGTTATGTAGCTAAGTGTAGGAGCTGGTTTACATGTCGCAAAGTTCCACTGATATTAATGATCAAATATTCTATTTTCAGCCATTTTGCTTAAGTGACAGATTTTGATCAGGAGACTAGGTAAACCCTCATGTGCAATCAGAGAAGGTGTAACACTTGCCCTTTCATTCCCTCCCTCCTCTCTGTCCAAAACCCCAAATACATTTTCTGGGTGAAGCAGTTTGCTGCATTCGCTGCTGACAGTGTGGTCTCCTCTAGATTGGCAAGACCAAGCACAGACTGGGTGACCAGTTTGCAGAACACCTCTACTCTGTCCATAGGAAGGAGCCCAACATTTCAGTCTCTCACCATTCCGATAAACCACCTTGCTCTCACACTAACAGTCCTGTCCTGAACCTACATCAAGGTCCCAATGAAGTGCAATGCAAGCTTGAGGGACAACACACCCTTTTCTACTGAGGCATTTTACTGCCTTGAAGGCTCAATATTGATTTCCATCACTTCAGAAACTGTCTGCCTCGCGTCTGTTTTCCAGTTTTGTACCATTCTCTCCCCCGGCACCTTTTGTCATGTTTGTGTCTTGTTCACTTTGGTGTCAGTAGACAGGGCCCAATCTCTCCCTTTCACACCTTAATTCATACCCAGTTCAAGTCTCTTTTCCTCTTTCTCCTTCATTAACAATCTCTTTGTCTTCTGGAACAAAAACAGAAGTTGCTGGAAAAGCTCAGCAGGTCAGGCAGCATCT
Source organism: Ginglymostoma cirratum (assembly GCA_024137785.1). Lineage (NCBI taxonomy): Eukaryota > Metazoa > Chordata > Chondrichthyes > Orectolobiformes > Ginglymostomatidae > Ginglymostoma > Ginglymostoma cirratum. The sequence continues at coordinate 2,460,804 of JAHRHZ010000089.1, read as the reverse complement.
GTGAGGAAATAATCAGAGTTAACGTTTCAGGTCCGGTGACCCTTTTGCCTTTTGCGCTAGGCCTCGACACCATCTGCCTGCTTGATCCTCCATAGCCTCTGACAAAAAATATTCAGAAACCATTTTCCAACAGCTTTCAGTTCTGAAGGAGAGTCAGACCAGACTTGAAATGTTAACTCTGCTTGTCTTCCTCCACAGAAGCTGCTGAGTTTCTCCAGCATTCTCTATGTTGGTTTCAGATTTCTGACATCTGCAGGATTTTGCTTTTAACCAGGAAACCTGCCTGCTTTTTTGTTTGAAATAATAGCGCAGGATTTGTTTCTGTATGGGCGTCACCCATCATAATACGGAGCTGAGCCCTCAGTTTCGACCATTTTGATCACTGTTTAAAGCTGAAATGCCAATACAAAACAGAAAGTGTGAATGAATTGGCTCACTTCATCACACCAGATGCACGGCAGGTGTTCACAAGATACTGAAAAGTTAAAATCACACTCAATCTGATTCCATCTTCATACAATGGGCGGCTGGGATCTGGAATGCAGAGATAGTAGGAACTGCTGATGCTGGGGTCTGATGAACACAACAGGCCAAACAGCATCAGAGGAGCAGGAAAGCTGACGTTTCAGGTTTGGACCCTTCTTCAGAAATGGGGATGCACTGCTTAAGAGTCTGGTGGAGGCAGAGTCTATCGAGGCATTTAAAAGGGATTTTAAAAATTTATTTACGGGATGTGGGCATCGCTGCCTGGCCCAGCATTCATTGACCCGTCCCTAGTTATCCCCTTGAGAAGGTGGGGGTGAGCTGCCTCTTTGAACTGCTGCCGTCCACGTGCTGTGGTAGACCCACAATGCCCTTGGGGAGGGAATTCCAGGATTGTGACCCAGCAATACTGAAGGAATGGCGATATGTTTCCAAGTCAGGATGGTGAGTAGCTCAGAGGGGAACTTGCAGGGGGTGGTGTTCCCATGTATCTGCTGCCCTTGTCCTTCTAGATAGAAGGGGCCATGGGTTTGGAAGGTGCTGTCTGAGGATCTTTGGTGAATTTCTACAGTGCATCTTGTAAATGGTACACACTGCTGCTACTGAGCGTCAGTGGTGGAGGGAATGAAATAGTTATTTGCAAAGAAACATATGCAGCGTGATGGAGAGAAGCTAGGAGAATGGCCAAAAGTCCTTAAGACGAGCAGAATTAGGCCATTCAGCCCATTGTGTCTGCTTTGCCATTCGATCATGGCTGATACAGTTCTTAATCCAATTCTCCTGCCTTCTCCCTTAAATCCCCTTATGAATCAAGAACCTATCTAGAGAGGAAGTGAGATGTTCATTTGGAGAGCTAGTACAGACATAATGGGCTGAATGATCTTTTTCCGTGTCAGAACAATTCTGCAATAAGTCTCATATAATCATATTCTTTTTAAACTACAAATTATTCGATTGAGACACGACTTAGACCGCAAACAATTTAAAGAGACGTATTTGATTTCTTTGTCTGTTTAAGAGCAGCTTTCCAAACCTGCAAAGCTCTGGATGTACAAATCCCAGCTGACAAGGGCCTTAAATTGTTATAATTGCAATTGGTAAGATTTACCAGCTGTGCCTTAGCGATCAACCAACACCAGGATTAAATGACTCATAAAACTTTTACAATACAATGAAACATTCAAATCGATTTTTTTCCCCTTCCGCTTGCAAAATAAAGAACTTACAAAGGGCCACGAAAAATTTGTACACAGACTATCGAGATAATGTAGTGATCAAGCTGTCAAAAGCAAATCCATGGGACAGGGATGTGGACTGAGTTTAAACAGGGATCTCCTTGCATTCTCCAGAATTTACACAAAATGAACCTGTAACTGCTTGCCAATCCAGTCAAGTCCATGGCGAACATGTTTTGCATTAATTCTCTTTGAAGCTTCAATAGGTATCTGTTTTTTGAGGCCCAAGGATTCATGGCGTTGATAGCTGGGCCGTGAGAAAGGAATTATTACTTTTTGGCGTTGATAGAAATAAGTAATTTTGTCTTGTAGTCACACTAGAAAATCGGTAATCAAACATAAAAATTCCCAAGATAACACTATCATTTCCTTAGCACATTAAAATTACGAGCATCCTTGGAAGATGGCCAAGAACAGGAAACAAACCCTGTTAGATCCATCTAACACACTAGACAAGACATTAGACCAAGGCTCCAGCAGATTTCTCAATGGGATGTAAAGAATCCTGCAGCAATAATTTTTTGAAAAATTGCAAGAGAGTTATCCCAAATGTCCCTGTTACCATTTATCCCTCTACCAATATCACAAGGACGGATCATACGGTCATCATCATGCTGCTTTTTGTGGGAGCTTGCTGTGTGCAAAATGGCTGCCATGATTGCGCTAATTGTGAACGCTACCACTAGGTGGTGCAGTGGGAATGGAGGTTGACCTGGACCATATCTGGTACTTCCCTCCCCTTCCTGGACCTCTCCGTCTCCATCTCCGGTAACTGTCTCAGCACTAAAATCCATTTCAAACCCACTGACTCCCACAGCTACCTGGACCACACCTCCTCTCACCCACCCTCCAGCAAGAAAGTGATCCCCTACTCCCAATTCCTCCGCTTCCACCGCTTCGGCTCCCAAATGGAGAGTTCCACTCCCGAACATCCCAGATGTCCTCCTACATCAAGCACCACAACTTCCTCCCCCCCCAGTGATCAAAAATGCCCTCAACTGCATCTCTTGCATTTCCTACTCTTCTGCCCTCAAACACCCTCCCCCCAACAAAACTAAAGACAGAATCCCCCTGGTCCTCACATATCACCCCACCAACCACTGCAACCCGGTGCATCATCCTCTGTCATTTCCGTCACATACAATCTGACCCCAAAACCAAAGAGATATTTCCCTCCCCACCCCTATCTGCCTTTCATAGGGACTGCTCACTCCACAACTCCCTCGTCTGCTCCACACTCCCCACCATCCCCACCACATGCAGCACCTTTACCTGCAACCGCGACACCTGCCCCTACACCTCCCCTCTCGCCTCCATCCAAGGCCCAAAGCAAACTTTCCACATCCAACAGGGGTTCACCTGTACATCCTCCAACCTGTATCCATTGCTCCTGATGAGGCTTCCTCTACATCAGTGAGACCAAACGCAGATTCAGTGACCATTTTGTACAGCATCTGTGCTCTGTATGCCATAATCGATGACACCTTCCTGTTGCTAACCATTTTAACTTCCCCTTCCACTCCCTGTGCGACATGTCCATCCTGGGCCTCCTCCAGTGTCACAACGACGCCACCTGCAAACTGGAGGAGCAACACCTCATATTCCGCCTTGGGGAGCTTACAGCCTGATGGCCTGAGCATAGAATTCAACAGTTTCAAAATCTCCCTACATCCGGCCTCATCCTGTGTCCAACCCTTCCTCTCATCCCCGCCTCCTTCACCTGACACAACCTGTCCGTCTACTCTCCCACCTATCTGCCTCGCCAATTCCACTGACCAATCCCCACCGCTCCCTATCTGCACTCACCTATCACCATCCCACCTACCCTTCCCCAGCCCCACACCCTCCCTCTATTTATTTCCAAGCTCGCTTCATCCTCCCCAGTCCTGATGAGGAGTGTAAACCCAAAACGTTGACCTTCCTGCACTCTGATGCTGCCTGGCCTGCTGTGTTCCTCCAGCTCCACACTGTGTTATCTCTGACTCAAGCATCTGCAGTTCTTACCATCTCCTAGGAATGTAGGTCTTCTGTGCCATGTCACTGCACAGTCACAACATGGCAGCTGCCAGGAGCCTCCATATGTGTTTTCTGTTTAAAGTTATTTTCTGGCAGATGAGGCCGACACAAGGCTTTTCTGGAGTTGCTCACTCCAGCCGTCTCCCTCCACCCAGCCAGAAACTCACAGCTTGTGCATCCAACATACAAGCAACTGCCCACTGCCAGCACTCACGCAGTGGCAAGCTCCAAACACTGCTAGGCATAGCTGCCCTCCATGGTGATGAGTGATTGGCCGGTTGTTAAGGTCAGAGAGGGGAAGGTCCACTTGGTTACCAAGTGTCAAGGTGGGCCGATTAAGAGACCAGTGCTCTGGAACTTCAACCCAGTCATGATGAAACCATTAAAAACATACAAATGAAACAAAAAGGCGCAAGAGCAGGCCACTTGGCCCTTCAAGCCTGTTCCACCATTCAATAGGATCGCAATTGATCCGATTTTAACCTCAACTCTACCTACATTCCTGTATATCCCACGATAATCTTTCATTCCCCCTTGGTCGTTAAGAATCTATCTCCCTCTGCCTTAAAAATATTGAAAGAATCTGCATCCACTGCCTTTTGAGGAAAGAAATTCCAAAGACTCACAATCCTCAGAGAGAAAAAAAAATTTCCTCATTTCTGTCTTGAATGGACACCCCCTTATTTTTAAATGATGACCCCCAGTTCTCGATTCTCACACAACAGGAAACATCCTTTTCACATCCACCCGCCCAAGTCCCCTCAGGATCTTACATATTTCAATTAAGTCACCTCTGATTCTTCTAAACTCCAGAGGCTACAGGCCCAGCTTTTCCTCATAAGGCAATTTGCTTGTTCCGGGTATTATTCTAATAAATCTTCTCTGCACTGTTTCAAACATATTAACATCCCTCCATCAGTGTGGTGATCAGTGCTGTACACAGTACTCCCAATGTCATCTCACCAATACCCTGTGAAAACAGAATAAACAGCCCTCTTCCCATTCTTCCCATACTTCCCATTCCCTATTCATGCCACCTCATGACCTCCACCCATCCTGACTGCACCGAAACCCTCTATTTCATCTCATGTCCCTCTACCTGGAGTGCATTTCGAATATTTGAACCTAGAGGTCATGAGGGCATCAATGAGGGTGTCAGTAGCGGATGAGCTAAGACCAGGGTGAAGTCAGGCCATGTTACAGAGGTGGGAATGGATAGTCTTAGTGATGGCACAAGTTGGAAGGTTATCTCAGGGTCAGCCAGGATGTCAAGGTTGTGAACAGAATGGTTCAGTCTTTGACAGTTGCCTGAGCAGGGGGATGGAGTCAATGACAGAAGAGTAAAGTTTGTGAAGACAATGGCTTCAGTCTTCCCAATATTGAATTGGAGGAACTTTCTCCTCGGTCTTTTGGATAAGAGGTCTGATAGTTCAGCATCAGTGTGTGTGTGGGGTGGGGGAGTGGGGGGGAGGTGTAGTGGTGCTCAAGATAGACAGAGAGAGAGAGCGCGCTGGTGGTGAGGTAGAGCTGGGGGTAAGCCAGCATCCTAGTGTAACCTAACACAGTGCCTTTGGATGTTGTCACTGAGGGGCAGGGTGTAGATGAGAAATAGGAGGGGCACCAGGAGAGATTGATGGGGGAACACCAGAGAGGGAATGGGAGCAGGATCAGGAGTGGGAGAGAAGTCATTGTGGGTGATTCTTTGACCAAGACGAGAGAGATAAGAATGGAACCAGGAGAGAGCAGTCACCCCATCGGCTGGACAACAGTGAAGAGGTGTTGGAGGAGGATATTGTGGTCACCACGACAACAGCCATAGATAGATCGAGGAAGGAAAGTTTATCTTTGACCCAGTCACCCACAATGTCATTGGTCACTTTTAGAGCTGTACTGAGGCACCTGGCTGGATGGATTCCAACAGTGGGGTTTCGGGGAAAGATGGAAACGGATTTGGGAAGCGACAACACATTCAAGGACTTTGGACAGGAAAGGGAGGTGGGAGATGGAGTAGCAGAAGGACGTACAATGCCACAATCCCCCCTCTTGTTGAAGTTTGGGATATTTTGATCAGGCAGATAACGCTACAGTTGAATTCCACATTAGTAAACACACAATGAGCATTCCTGTCTAAACACAATATGGGTTGCTTCTGATTTCTAAACATCTTAAATGACTTCAGTTACAATATCATAGTCAATATTGTCATGGTGAATGTAAGGTGCCCAGTTATCTGTCTTTCTGTTGGCCAACAATTCCGAACCTTACTTTATCACAAACCTGGGCAATACATCTGTAATTTGACAATTTAAAAACAAAAAATGGAGTTGTTTATCTTGTTCCGGAATCAGTCAAAACTCAGTCGCTTGAATACACTTTGCTTCTGAGTTTTACTTTTGTGATGATTTGTTCTGAGTTGGGACGCATTATATTCAATGAATACTTGTAATCACTGGATGACTTTGATAGTATCTAGCAGTGTGTGTGGTTGAACAATCTCAGTTCATGGTATCCTCTATCATTCTCCAAAGCACAATGCTGTCTCACACACAAATCAAATAGCTGTTTCACCAAACTCCTGATGAACTCAGAAAGTTACCACGGTGTGAGGTCTTTTCAAAGTCTGCAGCACACAATCAAGTCTATTTGTCAGATGCTCCAGGTCTGTCCCAAGAAAAGTTGCTTTTTCCCAATTTCAAGGTGCTTCCCATCAACAGCTTCCTCCCAGCTTCTCCTGGGGTCAGGTGTTCTCTTCTTGCCTCTCATTTCCAATCCTGCTTCCAACCACCCAAGTCCTTTCCTCCGAGCTACCTTCACCCTTTCCTCCCTCAGCCTCTGCACAATTTCAACGGCAGACAAAATGCTCACTTACAGCATTAGTCTTCAGCCCCAACCCACTTTCATTTCTCAACCCACTTGTGACCACCCCCAAAGAACGAGAACAAAGAAAACTTACAGCCCAGGAACAGGCCCTTCGGCCCTCCA
>JAHRHZ010000089.1:2431600-2449088 GCA_024137785.1 Ginglymostoma cirratum | reverse complement strand
GAAGGGTCTAGGCCTGAAACGTCAGTTTTCCTGCTCCTCTGATGCTGCCCGGCCTGCTGTGTTCATCCAGCCCCACACCTTGTTATTTATGTATAACTTACAATGTTGCGTTTCCTTCTTTAAAGGGAGTGCAATGAAGGTTTAATATATATTAATATTGTTTAGGAATTTGTGTCCTAAAGTGAAGAAATGATGTCTCGCTTTAAATTTGATTTGTGTCTCTATATTATGTGCGTTTAGAAGGGGAAAGGCGTTTTAGTGTCCTTTAAGATTTTTGTTCTGAGAGTGGTTGCGGAGTATCTGGTGGCCAGTTTTGTTCACAAGCATCGAAATTAGTTATTTAAAATCCTTGAGGCGGATGTTTCAGTGCTTTAGGAAAATAGTTGAAGCGGGATAAAAGAATGGCCTGTTGCCTAGCATCAAGGTGTCCAATCACATGGGACGATGCATGTCTAAATTATTTCATTTAAAGAGACAGAATCCAGGTTCAGTTAGAAGCGGTCCTTAACAACGCAAGTGTTGTTATTGCAGCCTCAAAACAGTTCAGGACTGAGGAAAACATTCTGAGCGTCTTAGAAGTAAACTCCAGAAACAGAAGGCCATGAAGACATGGTTTGAAGGAACTCATGTTAAGAAATAAATGAACTGACTTATAGCTTCTTTAGAGGCTTCAGGAAGAGATGTCAACTGAAGAAAATACATCAAGCAAATGCAGAGATTTGCTGAAAAGAAATCAATTATAGACATGACAGAGCAGCCCATCAAGTCTATTCTGCCATACAATGAGATTGTGGTTGACCTGATCATCCTCATCTCCACTTTCCTGCCTTTTCCCCCAATAAACCTTGATTCACTTCCTGATTAAAAATCTGTCTGTCTCAGCCTTGAACATACTTAATGATCCAGCCTCTATGGTAAAGAATTCCACAGATTCACTACCCTCTTAGAGAATAAATTTCTCCTCATCTCTGTCTTAAATGGGTGACACCCTCTGGTCCTAGACTCTCCCACAAGGGGATACAGCGTCTCCCCGTTTACTCTGTCAAGTCCCCTCAAAATATTTCAATAAGGTCACCACTCATTCTTCTAAACTCCAGTAAGTACAGGCCCAAACTCTCTTCATAAGGCAATCCCCCCATACCCGGGATCAGCCGAGTGAACCTTCTCTGGGCTGCCTCCAAAGCCAGCCTATCTTCCCTTAGATAAGGGGCCCAAAGCTGTTCACAGCATTCCAGCTGGGCTCTGACTAGTACCTTATACAGTTTTAACAAGACTTCCTTACTTTTATATTCCATTCCGTTTTGAAATAAAAGCCAACATTCCAGTTACCTGCTGGACGTGGATGCTGGCATTTTGGGATTCATGGACAAGGCCCCCCCAAAATCCCACCATGCTTTCTGCATTCCTTTTTGTCCAAATAATATGCAGCTCCTCTATTCTTCCTGCCAAAAATCGTGACTTTAACAGCCAATTGTCGTTGGCATCACTTTCCATTGACTCAGCGGTGTACCAATAATAGAATTGTGGGGCTCTTCACATAACAGGGCTGCTTCTGATGGCGCTGTTGCTGACGGAGACACCTTTCTGCACAGCCCTCCTATTGTTGCATTGCCTAGGCTAGCTAAGATGAAGTCCACTATTCTGTCTTTCGACCCAATGTTATTTATTTTTTCATGAAGCCTAATTAGTGAACCTTAAACTTGAAGTGAAACGGAATTCCCTCAAGGTTTCACTTTCAAAAGCAGTGATGTCCAATCCATTCAGTCCAAACAAAAGAGATACTGTCTCCTTAATGGCTCTTTACTTGATAGATCATTCATCTAAGCTTTAATCTAGTTATTAATGCAATAAAGCTTTCATTTGCCCAGTTTTAAAAGGCTTGTAAATCACAAGCCAATCTTTCCCTCTTGCCAATTTTTTTTCCTCTGAAAAAAAAACATTCTGTATGGCCTCAAATAATTAAATGTCTCATAATGGTCCAGCTTCAAAATAAAACAGGACACAGCAGCTCAAGGTCACAGAAACTTAGGTCTACTCAAGTGAAGGAGTTTGTTGAATACATCATAGGGAAAGGATTTATTTTGACTGGGGTCTGAGGGGAGTGGAGGGGGAAAGAGTGTGTAGGAAGGTATTTTAATCATTTGATGTTTTGTGCAGTGTGTTCTGTTTGGCCAAAAGAAGGTCACTTATATACAATGCACAATTGCATTTCTTATAATGGCTTACAGTTAACTGGAAGATGTTTTAAGAGCAGTACATTCAGTTTTTTAAACTTTTAAAACAAAATCTCCCAACTTCCATCAACACTCGCACGCATCCAAATGCAAGGCAACTCTCACAGCACCTGACCTCGGCGGTGAAAAATAAAAGTTACATTTTAAGTTGGTTTCTTTCCAGTTTCAAAGGCTTCGTACAAACCGAGTGTTTGTCAACTTGCAAAAGCATAAGGGAAACCACTCAGCCTGCAGTTATCACTGGCTGCTGGTTGCCCTTTTATAGCTAACAAGGTATACAAATGAAGTTTTCATAAAATGAAAGGGACTTCCTTTCTGCAACCTCCAAGTGCTGTCTGGATAAATGCATTAGACCGAGAGAAAAAAAATCATTTGAACTATGAAAACATACCTCATCAGTCTTCCTCACATTCCCTTGCTGTCAGTCCCATAACAGTTATAACATCAGACATTTGTCAGTGTATGAAGTGGCTATTAGCAATGGAAACTTAATGTTCTTTATCCTGCATGTCTCAAACGTTCATTCATACTTTTGTATGAAGACCTATTACAGCTTTTTAAAATGTTTTGTATAATCTATGCGTGCGGTTCATGTTGTGAGACAACCTAGATCAGAGTACCTCAAATCAACGACATTGATCATTCTCTATTTGCGCCACTGTTAACTAAGCTACACCAGAGGAGCATTAACTTGAGGGTTCCTGTGGTACAGAAGTAGTGTCTCTACCTCTGACTTAAGCAGAATGGGGGTTTAGTCCTACCCACTCCAGTGGTGCGTATTGGCAGGCTGATTAGAAAGCATCTTGAAGAACAAGCTTTTGTTAATACTGTCTCCAACAATCCCAGAGCATCCGAAAGTGCTTCACTGTTAACTCAATACCAAAGAATTGACTGTGCTGTTACTTAGCAAAGACAGCAGTCAGTTTGTGCACTGCGAGATCCCACAAAACGCTGAAAGGCCTGGCTCATTTCTGAAATAGTGTCGTGGGATCACCAGAGAGAGAGGGCGAGAGGGTCACAGCTGAAAGACAGTGCCTCCTCCTGGACTGCACCAGAGGGTCTCAAGAGGCAACCAACTGAGATAGAACGAATGCACAACTCGAATTTAGAAGAGGCCAGATGGGGATAGTGTTCTGGTGTGGATACCTGTGGCAGCCAAGCGTTCGAATTTTCAGAGGGGACAATACTCTCTGCTCAATAGGTGGCAGCAGAAGTGGACACTGAGGTAGGACCTGAGGTGTAGAAGAAATGTGAGGTAATTATTTTCGCCCAGAGGGTGAAGGGAACCTGTAAGTGTGGTGGAGGTAGAGCCCTTCAAGTGTTGAAAGAGTATTTAGATATAGACTAATGCCGAGGCGTACAAGGTTATGGGCCAAGTGCTGGAAAATGGGATTAGAATAGTTTAGTGGTTGTTTTTGACCAGTGCAGACTTGATGGGCTGAAGGGCCTTTTTCTGTGCTGTAGACCCCTATGACTCTACGCCAGCATCTTATATTTATATAATCTCAATTTATATAGTCTCAAACATAATAAAACAACTGAGGTGATTCATTGTATCATATTGCATGGCATTTAGGGCAGATAGTCAAAAGCTTAGTCAAAGAGGTAGATTTAAGGAACATCTTACAAGGTGAGAGAGAGTTAGGGAGGTGGAAGGGTGTAAGGAGAGAATTCCAAAGTTTAAACAAGTGAAGGCGCAGCCAGCAATGTTGGAGCAATAAAGATCAGGGATACCCAAGAGGCCAGAACTAGATGAAAATAGATATCTGAGGGTTGGAAGAGATTATAGAGATAGTGAGGGACGAAGGCTTTGGGAGGGATTTGCAAATAGATAGGAATTTTAAATTCAAGATGTATTTGACCTTGAGCCAACAAAGGTCAACAAGCACACACATGATGGGCAAACAAGGCTGTGGGAAGCACGTCTAGAGTTTGTCGGAACAGTCTTGTCTAGAGATGGCAACGGCATGGATGAAAATTTGAACAGGTGAACTGGTCAGTTCTGTGAAGGTTTATTTTTAAAAAGGGTCAGAAAGTCAATTTGGAACAGTGACCCAAACACATCAGTTGTAAGAAAGCATATGAATGCCTGGGAGTGTTGGTGGATAAGATTTTTATACTATTGGATTTATGAGTTAACACATGAAGACAATTAGTTTCATTTAGACTTTAGAGCACAGGTTCAAAGTTTTAGTTGAGAAGAGCCCAAAGTTCAATTCAGAAGTTAGAATAGTTTCTCCCAGCAGATAAATTAAGACGGTTCACGGGAACTAGCCACTTCAGCAGAAGTGGTTTCTAGTCTGTGCAGCTTCCAAGCCAGGAGAGTTTGGATAGAATTCTTTAAGTTCTTCAAATTGAGAAAGAAAACAGAAACCATTAGCTATGGAAATATTTAAAAGCTGAGACTGGAGTGACATTTCTCTGGTATTGAGTCTCTGTAACAGATAATATTGGGAAACAGGTTGAAGTATTGCTTTCATGTTTGCATTAAGATCTTTTAAACTGTAGCATATATGTAGCTTTATTTGTTTTCTTCTTTTGTATAATAAGCTTGTGTTCTGTTACAAAAGAACATCTGCAGCCTCATGAGAATATGGTTCAATGACTAACCCACACCTTAACCAATTCCAAAAATTAGATATATGATCGTTCAAGCCGGATTTCATTTTGGGATTTGACTTGTCCGGTAGCACCATGAGCTGGGATCATAACGATAGCTATCCGGAATCTTAGCAAGTCACTTTATGTTCAATGATTGTGGATTTTATGTTACAAACAGGGCATTCTGTGAGACAGTTCGACTGAGGTTAATAAAGAGAAGTGTTAATATGTTGGGCACCCTGTTCCAGCACATGTCTTGGAAGGGTGCATGAGTGTACTACAGACTGTCAGCAGACACAATCATTGAGGTACATTGGGGATGTTGACTACAGCTGTCACTATGTCAACAACTGTTGCACTGTGGGATCCTTGAGTTGTTGTACAAAAAGGAACTTAGTGAAATACTCAGTCACCAGAATGTAACTATGTCCTTGGTCATGGAACATATTTTCTTTATTCATTCACAGGATGAAGGTGTTGCTGACCAAGCAGCATTTATTGTCCATCCTTAATTGCCCCAGGGGGCAGTTCAGAGTCAACCACATTGCTGTGGGTCTGGAGTCACATGTAGGCCAGACCAGGTACAGATGGCAGTTTCCTTCCCTAAAGGGCATTAGTGAACCAGGTGGGTTTTTCCTGACAGTCAACAATGGATTCACAGTCATCATTAGACCCTTAATTCCAGATATTTATTGAATTCAAATTCCACCATCTGTCATAGCTGGATTCGAACCCAGCTCCCGGAGCATTACCTGGGTTTCTGGATTAACAGTCCAGCAATAATACCAGTAGGCCATAACCTCCCTGATATCAGCCTCACTCAGAAAGGATCTCCTGTAGAAGAAGATGTTCTCATGATTGTTGAGGTTGATGGAGTCAAGGTGTTTCATGTGACTCAATAGTTAATTGATGTCCCTCCTTTAGTCGTGGCCGAGTGGTTAAGGTGATGGATTAGAAATCCATTGGGGTTTCCCCGCACAGATTTGAATCCTGCCAATTACATTTCTTAGGGGTGGCACAGTGGATCAGTAGTTAGCACTGCTGCCTCACAGCACCAGGGACCTGGGTTCAATTCCAGCCTGTCTGTGTGGAGTTTGCACATTCTCCCCGTGTCTGTGTGGGTTTCCTCCCACAGTCCAAAGATGTGCTGGTTAGGTGATTGGCCTGGCTAAATTGTCCCATAATGTTCAGGGATGTGTAGATGAGGTGGGTTATGGGGGATGGGTCTGGGTGGGATGCTCTGTGGGTCAGTGTGGACTTGTTGGGCCGAAGGGCCTGTTTCCACACTGTAGGATTCTATGATTTAGATGCTGGGTCAATATATGCATTCATATGCCAATCTTTTCTGTGCCCATGGTACCTATATGTATGATCTTGCATGCCTTGACACAAAGCATGCAATATTATGATTTGTTTGCCTTTGAAGATTACATTCTAGGAGAGTCCCAGTTCATCGCTGAATGACCAGAAACTATATACTAACTCGGGGCCTTGCTCAATGTATCCAGCCTAGCAGTGACGATGATCTTCTTGAGCTGTTTCAGCTGGTCATTATCTAGCTAGTTGCTCTACACAGCTGTGGCTAAAATGTATGAGATCAATGTGAAGAAGAGCTTACAGTTCAGAATAACAATATCTGCTTGTACGTCTAAAGGAATAGCACTTAGCAGGAGTTGGAAGTCAGCTAAGAGCATTGGAGATGGTCATTTGGCTTTTGGCCACACAACAGCCTTGCGAGGAAAGTATAGATCTTGGAATAAAAGTCCTTGTGTATATTTAAGGCTGAGATAGATAGTTTCCTGACTAGTCAGGGAATCAAAGGTTACAGGGAAAGGGCAGGAAAGTGGTCATAAGGAGTGTCAGATCAGCCAGGATCCCATTGAATGGCAGAACAGGCTCAAGGGGCTGAGTGGCCTACCCCTGTTCCGATTTCTTCTGGTCTTATGGTGAAAGGGTCAGCAGCAGCAAAGATACAAAATTCCCTAGAATGTGTAAAGCAGGCCATTCAACCCATTGAAGTGCATCCCACCTCACTGTATGACTCTGCATTTCCTCATGGCTAACCCACATTGCCTGTATATCCCTGAACACTATGTGCAATTTAGCATGGCTAATCCACCTTAACCTGCACATCTTTGGACTGTGGGAGGAAACTGGAGGAAACCCACACAGACACAGGGACACTATGCAAACTCCACAGAGGTAGTTTCCTGAGGGTGGAATTGAACCTGGGTCCTTGATGCTATTAGGCAGCAGTGCTAACCGCTGAGCCACCGTGCCACCCAAATTAAGAGAGTGATAGGAAACAGAGAGTAATGATCAGAGGTCTTTTTTTTAGGCCGGAGGAAGGTTTGGAATGGAATTCCCCAAGGGTGAGTATTAGGACTCTTACTTTTCCTGCGAGATATTAATGATCGAGATCTAGGTATGCAGGGGACAATTAGTTAGTCAGGTGCTGTGTCAGAGGTTTGTGACAGAGCATTTCAAATGGTTTGTGATCCCAATAAACAGTGAAATGTTTGCTGAGTAGATGTGGATGAAACCATTGTACCCTGAAAACTTCAGCTCGTGTCTTTTCTTCAGAGTTGGAGTCATTAGCCTGCGTTGTCAATAAAGACCTCAGAATCAAATGCGCTAAGCTTATCATTCTGTAGTCAACACACTCTGAGGCCTCTTGGAGAGACATCATCAACTTCCAATGCTGTCAGCCTGGTGGGATCACAGTATTGAAGTACACATTTACTGAGGATGCAGTGTTTTTGAGATATTGAAAGGTTTGCTGGCAATCATATGGTGTGTTCTTTGCAGAAACAGTTATAGAGAGGAGATGCTTTGGTCACAAAATCTGGAGCATACGGAATCTACAAGCTGCAATATTGTGGTTACCACTTGGATTTTGTTGGCCCATGGACACAACTTTGGAAGCATCTTTGGCATCGCTGCTTCCTTGCCCTTCTTCACCCACTGCTGTGAAGCCTCTTGTTGTGCTTTGGGTTCCTGTGGGCGATTGGACTTCCTTTATGTTTGATAACTATGTCCTCTTATGGTCCATTGAATATGTCACAAAATAATGGACACTCTGTTTTGAGGTGAGACAAGCCATTCCTCATACAAGATTTGGACATCCTACTGAAATTGTTCACAGTTGCTCCAGAAAAGAAAAAGCACTTGCAGATTGTACCGGCCTGTGAAAATTGCTTTGAATTTATGATAGTAAAAATGCCAACAATATCTTCTGCAGATATCGTTGAGAACCTTCAAAACAAGATGGCAGCTGAGTAGCGGGGCAGCACGCAGGCTCTTGGACCCAGGGCTCATTTGCTCCGGCCTGCTTTTTTTCCCCTTTTTTCTTCTTTTTGGTTCTGCTCTTTCTCTATCGCTTTTTCCGTTCAGGTCTTTTTTCCCCTTCGAAGCCTTTTGCAGCGGGTAAGGCAGCAGCTTGTGTTGTTGCATTTTACGGCGAGTGGGCTTTGCGCAGAATGGCGGCAGCCTCCCGGCGGTCAGACGCGGTTCCTCCCAGCAATTGGAGGTGGCAGCGGCAGGCCCAGCGGCAGCGAGGACCTCCTCCTGGCATTTGGGATCGGCAACATTTCGGAGGGGGTTGCAGCCAGAGCAGGACTCTTGGCAAAATGGCAGCGTTGGCCTGGCCTGGCAGTTGAGCCAGGGACTCCTGGTGTAGGATCAACACGGAACCCAACGGCAGTGGCGGTGTTGGCGAGGTGGGGGCCCCAGCGACAAAGAGATGGGGCCTAACGAATAGCAGCTCCTACATCGGGTGGGTCCTGCGCGGGCAGCAGCTTTGCAGTGGAAGAGGGGTGGAGGCGACAGAATGAGGATAGACTCCCTCTTAGTCATATCATTTTTTTCTTAAAATGGCACCGGGTTAAAGCTCTTCACTTGTATTTTACTGTCTTACTCACTGTAAAATACAAGTGACAATAAATCCTTCATTTGAGAAATGCTTTGCTGAAGGATTCGATGGGTATAGTGGAAATAGAATCCCTACAGTGTGGAATCAGGCTATTCAGCCCATCAAGTCCTCACAGACTCTCCAAAAAGCATCCCACTCCCCTTACCATATCCTTGCCTTCCCCAATGGCTAACCCACTTAGCCTGCACATCCCTGGGCACTATGGGACAATTTAGCACGACCAATCCACCCTACCCTGCACATCTTTGGACTGTGGGAGGAAACCGGAGCACCCGGAGGAAACCCACGCAGACACAGGGAGAACGTGCAAACTGCACACAGACAGTCACCCGAGGGTGGAATCAAACCTGGGTCCCTGGCGCTGTGAGGCAGCAGTGCTAACCACTGAGCCACTGTGCTGCCCCAAATAAGCAGGGCCATAAGCCTTTCAGCTCAGGAAACTTAGTACAACATCCACCTCTGAATTGGCCGATTGCCTCACCTAACTATTCACAGAATAGCTGGGCCTCAAAACTGTGTATCTTATAATCAAGCTGATCTTATAGGAACGATGAAAATAGGAGCAGGAGTAGGCCATTCAGCCCTTCAAGCCTGTTCCACCATTCAATCTGATCATGGCTGATCATCCAAATCAGTCCCCTGTTCCCACTTTCTCCCCGACACCCTTTGATCCCTTTAACCCTAAGAACTATATCCAACTCCTTCTTGAAAACGTTCAGTGTTTTGGCCTCAGTCACTTTCTGTGACAGAGAATTCCACAGGCTCGCCACTCTCTGGGTGAAGACATTTCTCCTCATCTCAGTCCTCAATGGCTGACGCTGTATCTTTCTATGCATCTATCCTCTAAAATCTGAACAAGCTTGTCTGCATCTTTGCTGTCATCATCAGAAATACCGAAGGATTTTATTCTTCTTAACCTTCAATCCCCAAAGTGAAGTGAAGTCTAATTGAGTGTAGTCCTTTGCCAGTTATCTGCTGATCCATGAAGTAAGTGTTCATTCTTTATTTAAATAACTGAAGCTCTGACAGTATATCAATAGGATGCCATTCCAAGCTCAGGTGTTTGATTTTGATTTTGATTTTATTCTCATGTGTACCGAAATACAGTGAAGCTTCCTGCTCTCTAAAAATTGCAGGCATATATTACAATGCAATGCTTGTCTGTGTTTTTTATTAGTTTCTCTCTTCTCTGCCATTATCGTAGCTTTAAGAGTAGCCGTTATTTTATCATTCCTGTCCCTTTAAAAGTTGCAGGCTTGTTGTAGCAGGTTTTTGCCTGTAGGTGGCACTCATACCAAAAAGGTAACAGCGTCGTGTGGGTTATTTTAATTATTGCGCACTTTTGGAAAATAAATTGTTGAAACTGACCAAACTCTGGAACTAGGCAAAGCCTCTTTAGAGTAGAAAACATTTATTCAGCGTTTATAAGCTATAGTTTCTTCTAGGAACACTTTGGATCTCTCCTTCCGGGACCATTTAAAATTGTATCAGAGATAAAAGGTACTGCAGATGCTGGAGAATCCGAGATAACAAGCATGGGGCTGGATGAACACAGCAGGTCAAGCAGCATCATAGGAGCAGGAAAACTTGACGTTTCGGGCCTAGACCCTGTTTTTCTGTTATGTTCAGGTCAGTAGCCTCCCTTTCTGAGAAAACGAGAGGGAGATGCAGAGTATTCACTTGGCTTCAGTACAGGTTTTTAGCCTTTAGCTTTGGTTATGGTTGTAACATCAGCTCAAAACTCAGGCAGATTGATGGATGACTGTTAGGTAAAAGATCTTTTCAGAGCTGCCACAGTGCAGTCAACTTTTCAACTGTTACTGCCCCACTTGCAGTTTGCTATATATTAGGCCACATATCATACACCACAAAGTGTCTGATTCTTGTGAGACAGATGTCTTGCAGTTTATTTACAACATTCATTATTTACAAGGCTACAATACCACAGATGTACACACAGTCTGGAGCTTTATGGTTACTGATAGAATCCCTACAGTGTAGAAATAGGCCCTTCGCCCCAACAAATCCACACCATCCCTCAGAGCATCCCACCCACACTCATCCCCCTAATCTACACATCCCTGAACACTACAGGCAATTTAGCACAGCCAATCCACCTAACCTGCACAGCTTTGGATTGTGGGAGGAAACCCAAGCACCTGGAGGGTACCCACACAGACATGGGGAGAGTGTGCAAACTCCACACAGACAGTCACCCGAGGCTGGGATTGAACCCAGGTCCCTGGTGCTGTGAGGCAGCAGTGCTAACCACTGAGCCACCATGTTACTGTACATTACACAGCCCTGTAGTTGACCACATGACTGTTTTATACAGAGAAGGTGACTGAAGGTGAGACAGATACCTTTAGACTGGAACACCACATGCTGTGATATCATGTAACTGACTTAAAGCTACAGGCCAGTCTAGTACAGAGTCGATGCTGGAATACCACTGCTGGAATATGGTGGACAGTTTTCAGCCCCTGAATTAAAGAAAGATATCCTGACATTGGAGCAGGTCCACACAAGTGTTGGGTTTGTACTCAGAGGAAAATTCAAGAATGAGAGACAACTTTGTTGAAACATACAAGATTCTTAGCGGACGTAACAGGGTGGATGCAGAAAGGTTGCTTAGAATTAGAGTTAGAATTAGGTTTTATTCTCATGTGTACTCAAGTGCAGGGATACAAAAGTACAGTATTTCTGGCACCAAAGGTAGCGAGGTTCAAAATCTGAGGTACAAAGTCAAAAAATAAGTTAAAAGATCAACATTATAGTTCTTCTATAGCCATGGGCCTGCAGTCGCTCCATGCTGCGCTTTCCCCATGAGGGCTCGCACTCCCCCCACACTCCCCATGAGGGCACATTCTCCCTCACACTGGGCCCATACTCCCCATGAGGGCGCATTCTCCCTCACACTGGGCCCACACTCCCCATGAGGGCGCATTCTCCCTCACACTGGGCCCATACTCCCCATGAGGGCTCGCACTCCCCCACACTCCCCATGAGGGCACATTCTCCCTCACAATGGGCCCACACTCCCCATGAGGGCACATATCCCTCACACTGGGCCCACAGTCCCCATGAGGGCACATTCTCCCTCACACTGGGCCCACAGCCCCATGAGGGCACATTCTCCCTCACACTAGGCCCACACTCCCCATGAGGGCACATTCTTCCTCACACTGGACATATACTCCCCATGAGGGCACATTCTCCCTCACATTGGGCCCACAGTCCCCATGAGGGCTCGCACTCCCCCACACTCCCATGAGGGCACATTCTCACTCACACTGGGCCCACACTCTCTATGCGGGCACATTCTCCCTCACACTGGGCCCACACTCCCCATGAAGGCACATTTTCCCTCACACTGGGCCTACACACCCCATGAGGGCATATTCTCCCTCACACTGGGCCCATTCTCCCCACTAGGGCACATTCTCCCTCACACTGGGCCCACACTCCCCATGAGGGCACATTCTCCCTCACACTGGGCCCACAGTCCCCATGAGGGCACATTCTCCCTCGCACTGGGCCCACACTCCCCACGAAGGCACATTCTCCCTCACACTCCCCCACACTCCCCATGAGGGCACATTCTCCTTCGCACTGAACCTACACTCCCCATGAGGGCACATTCTCCTTCACACTGGGCCCACACTCCCCATGAGGGCACATTCTCCCTTGCACTGGGTACACACTCACCATGGGGGCACATTCTCCGATGCCATCTTTCCCTTGTGGTAGAGTCCATGCCCAGAGGGTATCATCTCAGAGTAAGTCATCCATTTATCACCAAGATGAGGAGGGGAGTGAATCTGTGGAATTCTTTACCACACAGGGCTGTCCAGGCTGAGCCATTAAATCTATTTAAGGCTTAGAGTGTCAGATTTTTATTCAGGAAGGGAATCAAGGGTTATGGGGAAGAATGCAGGGAAGTGGAACTGGGGATGATCAAATTATCAATGATCTCATTGAATGGCAGAACAGTCTCGATGGGCTGAATGGCCTACTTCTGTTCTTGTGTCTTATGGCCTTTATACAGCAGATAGTGTCAGAAATCACACGACACCAGGTTATAGTCCAACAGGTTTATTTGAAAACACAAGCTTTCGGAGCCTCGCTCCTTCTTCAGGTGCTGGTGTCGTGTGATTTCTGACCTTGTCCACGCCAGTCTAACACCTGCACCTCCACATCATTACAACACAAAGTAATAGAGAAGTGGAGCGCTGCAGTATAATGACTTCAAACATTTATCATCATTACACATTGGATATAGAAAATCAGGCAATATCCCAAGACGAGAGATAACAAGGTGTGGAGTTGGATGAACACAGCAGGCCAAGCAGCATCATAGGAGCAGGAAAGCTTGACGTTTCGGACATTGTCTTTATTTGTAACGCTACATATTGCTTGCTTTAAAAAAATAAACTTATACCACAAAGCAGGCTCAGAAATAAAGATTCCCTTCAATTCCCTCACCCAGACCCCAGTCGGTTTTCTCTTCAGAACAAGTGCCATGATGCTTAATGAACATACAATTAGTCAAATCAGGCACTTCAAAATAAAATAGGCCCAGTTTAGTGACACCAAAACTCAATCTTCAAAGCAGATGTGTGACACCAGCTGATCTTGAAGTAAATCACTGTTGCGAAACGCTGAAATAAAATCTCACTTTGCTCACTCAGGCTGAGCTCCTAATGGTGTAAAGTGAGAATAAAAGATTAAATCAGTTAATCCAATTAACCTGAAAGCAGAGTTCAGATTAGATAAAAGGTAGTTTGATGGAACGCAAATGATCAACACATGTTAAGTGTAACTTGATGTGCTCCAAAGCTATAACCTTCCCCTTGCTCTGGCTCTGTGGAATTTGATTCAAATCTAAAGTGCTCTGCAATTGTTGCAAGGTTCTCTCCCCATGTGTATGAAGAGATTGAAGACAGCTACTATCAAATGTGTTCTTCCTAAACAGATCTCATTGAAAGCTCTTGGGGAGAGATAAAAGGTACTGCAGATGCTGGAGAATCCGAGATAACAAGCGTGGGGCTGGATGAACACAGCAGGTCAAGCAGCATCATAGGAGCAGGAAAACTTGACGTTTCGGGCCTAGACCCTTCATCAGAAATGGGGGAGGGGAAGAGGGTTCTGAAATAAATAGGGAGAGAGGGGGAGGCGGATAGAGGATGGATAGAGGAGAGGATAGGTGGAGAGGAGACAGACAAGTCAAAGAGGCGGGGATGGAGCCAGCCCTGAGGTTTGTCCGGAGGGAGGAGGGTAACTTCTTCAGGGTAGGCATCCTTAGAAGAGGCTTCGCAGTGGGGTTAAAATTGTATCAGAGGTAAAAGGTACTTGAAAGCTCTTGATGGTTTAGCCAGGCAGGTCACTTTTATGGACTCAAATTGCAAACTTCTCTGTCTCAAACCGAATTTATAGCCTGGAATGATTTTTTTAAAAAATTCATTCATAGGAAGAGGGCATTGCTGGCTGGGCCAGCATTTATTGCCCATCCCTAATTGCCCACATTCAACGGTCACTCTGTAACAGGTAGCCAGGCAACACTGTGCAGCATATGTACCTGAGACAAGAATTTAGTCACCATTATAAAGAACCCACTTTGGCAGCTTCTTAAGGTCCTTCTGTCTTGTTCCTCTTCCATTTCCAGAACTTGCAAAAAATGTCCATGCAATATCTAGCCTGGCTGTACCAGCTGTCCTGTGCTCTACTACCTGCTAGGGGGCACGTCTTCAACAGCAAAAGGGGAAACCCACCTTGTACCCATCTCACGGAACAGTAACTGCTGTTTGCCAGCCTTAAGTATATGCGAAGAGCAGAAAAGAGACAGAGGAAACAGTTAATTTTAAATTAAAATGAATTAAGCATTGAGCCTGACACTGAAGAGACAGGAGCTGCTTCTGCAATTTGGATTTATGCGAAAAGAAAGACTCAACTTGCAATTCCTGTCTGAAAGTTACATTTCACTGGTATTAAAGGTTTTCTGAGAAGATAAACTGCATTAAATTCAGAGCACTGAAAGTTCAAACAAAAACAGAAATTGCTGGCGAAACTCAATGGGCCTGACAGCACCTGTGGGAAGGAAGCAGAGTTAACGTTTCAAGTCTGGTGATACTACAACAGAACAAGCCCAAACTTCGTTTGTCGAGTCTATAGACTCTCTTAGCCAATCCACAAACGTTCTTCCAAACCCGTGACCTCTAGGAAATGGGAACACCACCACCTCCAAGTGTCCCCTCCAAGCCACTCACTGACTTGGAAATATATCGCCGTTCCTTCAGTGTCGCTGGGTCAAAATCTGTGGAGGTGCCTAAGATTGAAGACGTGCTGCTTTAGGGGAGCTGGGTACAAACAGGAAGTTAGATCCTTCTGGAATTGATCTCGGATCTCAGATGGGGGTGGCATCAAAAATTGTCCTCCACACCATCAGAAAAAAGCAATTCCCTCGAGTCCCCATCATGATCACAATGCGGAAAGTGTGAGCATTTGGCCAACAATTGGCCCTCACAAGATCTGGGTCACCCTGACACGAGGCTTGAATGCCATGCATGTCATAAGCATATATCATCAACCCAGCAAGAAAATTCATCAGTTCTGAGGAAGGGTCACCGGACCCGAAACGTTAATTCTGTTTTCTCCTTCACAGATGCTGCCAGACCTGCTGAGCTTTTCCAGCAACTTTGTTTTTGTTCCTGGTTTACAGCATCCGCAGTTCTTTCGGTTTTTGTTTAAATTCATTAGTTAGCTGGCGAACATCTTCTCAAATTATAGCTTTGTGCTATCTCGAGCAATAGAATGTTCTGACAAATTTCAGTTGTTTAAAAACTGCACCATCAGACAGTAAAAATGTGTATCGCTACTGTATCGGATTTCAATCTGATAACAAAAATAATTGCACCACCATACCCCTGCGTATCACTAACTTACTTCAGTCCCACTTCTGCTGGCTTTAAGATAACAAGGTGTGGAGCTGGATGAACGCAGCAGGCCGAGCAGCATCAGAGGAGCGGAAAGCTTGACGTTTCGGGCCTAGACCCTTCTTCAGAAAACTTTTCTGAAGAAGGGTGTAGGCCTAAAACGTCAAGCTTTCCTGTTCCTCTGATGCTGCTTGGCCTGCTATGTTCATCCAGCTCCACACCTTGTTATCTCAGATTCTCCAGCATCTGCAGTTCCTACTATCTCTGCTGGCTTTAGCTGTTTTCCTCACTCCCCCAATCTTTAAATGGTTGCCAAATATTAGTTTCAATTATATTTGCGTTTTATTTCTTATTGTCAGAGACTGGAGACTGAGTACAATGCTCTTTCCCCAGGCAAGGGAGCAGATGGAGGAGGAGAAATTTGCTCAGGCCTCTTTATGTGTATGAAACAGTCACTGTGCACAAATTGCATTTCAGAAGCCAGATATTGGTCCTCCGAGCAATAACTCGTAATAGTACTGAAGACCCAGGAGGAGTAGGTCTGACATAATTTGTACATGCAGTCACGTGGAAGATTCAATTTTCTTTCAAGGTCCTGCTTACCAATTACAAAACAAAAACAATTTCAAAATGTGCTGATGAACTACGATTTCTGGTTTTTTTAAAATCAAACTTAATGGTGCGATTCGAGAGAAAGAGAAGCTGCTTCTCAAAATAAAATTAAATAGGCTCCACAGTGAACAGCCCCCAGTGAACAGCTCAGAATCAGGTTCTTGAGCTGATGTCAAATACCATCAGTTCTGAGGAAGGGTCACCAGACCCGAAACTTTAATTCTGTTTTTTCCTTCACAGATGCTGCCAGACCTGCTGAGCTTTTCCAGCGACTTTGCTTTTGTACCATCTGTTCTGGCCTATCTTCCATTTTCACTCTGCTGTTAGTGTCCCTACCTCTGGGCCAGGAGTCCTAGGTTCAAGTCCAACCTGCTCTAGCCGTATTTAATAACATCCCTGAACAGGTCCATTGGGAAAATGTTTGTAGTTCTAAGGTTTAACATGCTGCTGATGTGCACTCTTTGAATGAGTGATACCAGCAGATTGTGCAAATGATGAGAGAATGTGATTTTTTTTAAAAGCAGGAGTTCGAACATACAGTTGGGATGTTGTCAAATGTTACACAAAGCTGTTATATCGGGGTAAAATAGCCTCGTGGGTTTATTGTTACCTTTTTAAGCCAGAGACCTGGGTAACTTTCTGGGTTCAAATCCTGCCACAGCAGATGGAGGTGTGTGAATCCAATAAAAATCTGGAATTAAGAGTCTAACGATGCCCATGAATCTATTGTTGTAAAGCCCCACCTGGTTCACAGATGTTCTTTAGAGAAGCAAGTCTGGCCTACATGTGATTCCAGACCCCAGTGAAATGGCTGACTCCTTACTGCCCTCTGAGGCAATTAGGGATGAGCAATAAGTGCTGGTCTCGCCAGTGATGCCAACCTCCTGGAAATTAATTTTTAAAAATACTCAAAATTGGAGAGGTGACGGTGACTATTGTCTATTCTTGAATTACAAAGGGAACAAACAAGTTACAGGTATTCAGAGATAGTAGGAACTGCTGATGCTGGAGAGTCTGAGATAACAAGATGTAGAGCTGGATGAACACAGCAGGCCAAGCAGCATCCGAGGGGCAGGAAGGCTGACATTTCAGGTCTGGACCCTTCTTCAGAAGGGATCTGGAGAAGGGTCTAGACCCAAAACGTCAGCTTTCCTGCTCCTCTGATGCTGCCTGGCCTG
>JAHRHZ010000089.1:2366996-2392869 GCA_024137785.1 Ginglymostoma cirratum | reverse complement strand
AGAGAGAGACAGAGAGACAGTGAGAGAGAAAGACAGAGACAGAGACAGAGGCGGAGAGAGAGAGAGAGACACACACAGAGAGAGAGAGACAGTGAGAGAGAAAGACAGAGAGACAGAGACAGAGGGGGGGAGAGAGAGAGAGAGAGAGAGAGAAAGAGAGAGAGAGAGAGAGAGAGAGAGACGGCAGGCAGTGGTTTAATCTAAGGGTGACCACGCCTAAGGTAAAGGCTGAGGTCCAAAAGGTGGGACCGTCATGGTAATCTTAGCCATGAGAAACCCTCCTTTAACATTCAGATTCTTCACTTCTGTGTTCCTGACTCGAAGAATTGGCAGAACTTGTTTCAAAATCTAATGTGGCTTTGCAATGAGCTGCCACGAGGTTTCGCATTGACTACTGCCTGTCACCAGGCACGCTGACCTGCAATGTTTCTTGGACGCAGTTTGGGATTAGTGCTGTAAATGTGTTCACGGTGCCATCGGACCGAGATAAAATTGTGTCCAAATGACCCAACAGGCAAGTCATTTCGAAAAATGATGGCAAGACCAGCATTTATTGCCCGTTCCTCATTGCTGTCTGGAAGGTGGTAGTAGGCCAGCATCATGAGCAGCTGAAATAACTGCACAGAGGCAGGTAGTCCATCACCAGGTCACCCTTTATTTACTTGTGTCCAGCCAGCTTGGAGTCAGTCCCCAGGACTGAGGAGATTCTCATCGCCTGGTTATATTTTCTATTTTGTGTGTGCGAGAGACAGTAAAAACCACCAGAAATGTAAATACTTTATTAATAGCCCACCACCAGGACAAACGTCCATGTGACCAAAGCATCAGTAGCAAGCAGAGCCCCCTGGGGGCAATGCCTAGGTGAATGAAAAGATGAGGGGGAGGGTAGGGGTCAAATCATAATGGAATTGGAGGGGGAAATAAAGCACTGCACACTCCATGGTGCCCACCTTTCCCAAAAGGCATTGAGAGCACCGGTGCACACTGCGTGCCCCTCCTCCAGGGACACCCGGGCGTGAACGTACCCATGGAAGAGGGGCAGGCAGTCAGCCAGGACGACCCCCTTCAGGGCCCACTGCCTGGACCTATTAATGACCAGCTTGGCCAGGCTCAGGAGCAGACCCACCAGGAGATCCTCTGACCTGCCCGCTCCCCTCTGAACCAGGTGCCAAAAGATCAGGAGCGTGGGGCTGAAATGCAACCAAAAACACAAAAGGAGGTTCTGAAGATAACTGAAAAGGGAGTGCAAATGCCCACCCCCAATATATACATGGTCCACGGACTCCACAGCGCCGCAAAACAGACAGTTGGGCTGGGAGTCCGTGAACCACAGCAATCCATGATTACAGGGAACTGCTGTGTGCAACACCCTCCCCCCGCCCAGATCCCCGAGGGAAAGGGGGAGGACTCCTATGTAGAGGGACCTCCACTGGGGATCCCCACTGCCCGGTGGCAAATGGGCACGGCAAGGTGTGTCTGGGCGGTGGATGAAGGAGAAGAGGTGGACAGCGTGCAGCAGCAGTCTGTACAGGGCAAATCCCCTGTTTATATTAGTCAGCCAGGGTTTTCCTGATTGGCTCAGGTTAAGAACCCCAATCAAGGACCTTGTAGTCAACAAGATCCACCTGGTTCCAATCACTGCAGATGCCCATCTTCTGTAGGGGCATCCATTGTGCTATCAAGGAGCTCCAGGGTTCTGACTGAGCAACAGTGATGGGAGGGTGGTCACGGTTCTGTGAAGGAAACTGGAGAATTTCATACTTTTGGCAAGTTGAGGTCATTGTTGGAAGACTTCGATCAGTAATGAGAGGTCAGCTGAAGTGTAAGAGTGGTTCTCATCAGAAATTGTTGATGGAGGGGAATGATGATGGGTTGTGTTGCATGGAAAGGATTGCCTGAAGAAAAGTATCATTTAGCCTCAGTACGCATGCAGCATCTTGTGATGCAGTGATAATGTCCCTATCTCTAAACCTGTAGGCCCAGGTTCAAGTCCCACCTACTCCTGGGGTGTACTATAAAAAAAAGATTGAAAAATATTGATGTGCAGGGTGAGAGGGCGCTGAGCAGCAATGGCACCAAACGGAGTAAGAGAGAGATCTCACAGCTGATGTCAGTTACAGGTATGTAGGTGTGGCTGAAACTGCAGAGCAATGAGGTGTTTTGGTAAATGGCAGGGGTACTGAGGGTGGCATCATGAGAGACAGTTGCATTGTGGTGCCAAATAAAGGCTTCATGAACTCTTCATAATCAGCCCTGGAAATGTGAGTGGGATAGGGGTGTAGGGCCCAGTTAGAGGTGTTCTTTTGCAATGTGATTACACTGGCAGTCCAGACCTGCCATACCAGTGGAGTTCCCCAGGAGTCAGTACTGGGACATTGCTTTTCCTGGAATTTATGAATGATCTGGATTGTGGTGTGCACGGGGACAATTTCAAAGTTTGTACATGACACAAAACTTGTAAGAATTGTAAACTGAGAGAAGGAAGTGGAACCCCAAAAGGACATTGACAAGTTGGTGGGGTGGGTGAAGAGGTGCCAGATAAGGTTCAACGCAGAGAAGTGTGAGGGAATGCGCTTTGGTTGGCAGAACATTGAAAGACAATGTAAAACAGGGAGTACAATTCTAAAGGGGGTGCAGAAGCAGAGGGAGCTGGGTGTATCTGTACACAGATCATTGAAGGGGCCAGGAGAGGTGGAGAGAGCAGTGAATAAAGCACATAGTGCCCTCAGCTTCATTAATAGGGACACAGAGTACAGGAGCAGGGAGGTGATGGTGAACTTGTACAAGACACTTGTTAGACCTCAGCTGGACGATTGTGTACAGCTGTGGGCCCCACATTATAGGGAAAGATGTGAGCGCATTGGAGAGAGTGCAGAAGGGATTTACAAGAATGGTTCCAGGAATGAGAAACGTCAGCGATGAGGATGGATTGAAGAAGTTGGGACTGTTCTCCTTGGAGAGAAGGCTGAGTGGGAGATCCGTTAGAGGTTTTCAACATCATGAGCGGGGGCTGGACAGAGTAAATAGGGAGAAGCTGTTCCCACATGTAAAAGGGACAAGAACGAGAGGGGAGTGGATTGAAAGTGATAAAGCGAGGGAGATGTGAGGAGAAACATTCTCACCCAGCGAGTAGTTAGGGTGTGGAATGCACTGCCTGGAAATGTGGGGGAGGCAGGTTCCATTGAGGCATTCAATGGATAGTTATTTGGATAGAAATGGGGGTGCAGGGATATGGGGTAAAGGCGGGAGATTGGCACTGGGTAATGGAAGGAGTGCAGCCCCAATGGGCTGAATGGCCTTTTTCTGCACTGTAATAATTCTGTGATTTTGTGATTCTCCTCAAGTTTGGCCACTGCCCCTGTCCAAACATCCACAGCTTTTCCTGTGTCCATTCATGCGCTTCAACATGCTGTTCCTCTGGCTCTTTACTCAGAAAGGAAAGAGCTTATCGATTCCTTCACACATGATGGGAAAAGGTAGTCAACAATTCCCCAGCGAGGAATAGTTTTTGTCCAGGATAAGCAAGTGCTGCGAAGGTCAGAATAAAAAATAAATGAGATGCTAGATTGACAGATATTAGACACCAAGTCCTCACAAAAGCACAAAATGGAATTTATTTATCTTGTTTCACAGAAGTATAACAGTAATTAAATCCATCAGGTGCTGTAGGAAGCCTGTAGGCTGCCACGTATAAGCCCAGTGCATACTGTTCATATCTTGCTGTTTGTTATTTTACCTCCTCAACAGAATGATCCAGCTTGGGCTGAAACATGGCAAGCAACATGACAGCAACACACAAATGCTAGGCAAGATCATCTCCAACTAGAGAGATTCTTAGCGCTGCCCCTTGACATTCAATGGTTTTACCATCACTGAATCCCCCACTATCAACATCCCGGGGTTATTGCTGACTGGAAACTGAACCTGACTCACCACATGAACACAGCGGCTACAAAAGCAGGTCAGAGGTTAGGAATCCTGTAGTGAGTAACTCAAGTCCTCACCCCCCAAAGCCTGCCCACCATCTACAAGGCACAAGTCAGGAGTGTGATGGAATACTCCCCACTTGCCTGGATGGGGGCAGCCCCCAACACAACTCAAGAAGCTTGATACCATCCAGGGCAAAGCAGCCCGCACTTGATTGGCACCACGTCCACAAGCATCTACTCCCTCCACCACCGACGCTCAGTAGCAGCAGTGTGTACCATCTACAAGATGCACTGCAGAAATTCACCAAAGATCCTCAGACAGCACCTTCCAAACTCATGACCACTTCCATCTAGAAGGACAAGGGCAGCAGATACGTGGGAACACCACCCCCTGCAAGTTCCCCTCCACTCACCATCCTGACTTGGAAATATATCGCTGTTCCTTCACTGTCGCTAGGTCAAAATCCTGGAATTCCCTCCTTAAGGGGACATTGAGGGTCAACCTACAGCACATGGACTGCAGCGGCTCAAGAAGGCAGCTCACCCCCACCTTCTCAGGGGGGCAACTAGGGACGGGGCAATAAATGC
This sequence comes from Ginglymostoma cirratum, assembly GCA_024137785.1. Classification (NCBI taxonomy): domain Eukaryota; kingdom Metazoa; phylum Chordata; class Chondrichthyes; order Orectolobiformes; family Ginglymostomatidae; genus Ginglymostoma; species Ginglymostoma cirratum. The sequence continues at coordinate 2,388,352 of JAHRHZ010000089.1, read as the reverse complement.
TGGGCCCAGCCAGCGATGCCCACGCTCATGAGTGCATTTTTAAAAACTTACCTAATGAAATTTGACCACAGCAACCCATTCGCTTTCTTTTTAGCATCATGGTTTACATTTATTTATGAACCTCACATTTCTCCTGTGGGTCACTTATTACTGCTCTTCCCGGCTAAGCACATTGTCCAACTAAAGTCGACTGGTCTGTCATTTCATCAAAATTATGTCTCTAGCACTAAGCACATTTAGCAGAATGATGCTGGGGTTTAGGAAAATGAGGTTATGAAGAAAGATCCAGAACCGGGAGGTCGCACTCCAAGGATACAGGGTAGGCCAATGAGGACTGAGATGAGGAGAAATATCTTCACCTGGAGAGTGGGGAGTCTGTGGAATTCTCTGTCATAGAAAGTGGCTGATGCTAAAACATTGAATGTCTTCAAGAAGGATTCAATATAGTTCTTGGGGCTAAAGGGATCAACGGGAGAAAGCGGGAACAGGGGACTAAGTTGGATGATCAGCCATGATCATATTAAATGGGGGAGCAGGCTCAAAGGGCTGAATGGCCTGCCCCTTGTTTCAATGTTTTCTTAGATACACTTACAGAAGCCTACAATAGTGAAGCCAATCCACTCGACATCAACCCATCCTACGTTTCATGTAGTTCAGAAAATCTAGGTGAGGCCAGGCTTAGTCTGCAAACAGCTTTTATTGCTGCTGTCATTTTCTCCCTCTATTCCATCAAGCACTTTTTAGAGTTGCTCAGATTCGCTGAAATCCCTTCAAAAAGCCCTCAGTTTGGCTTTGACAAGGAGGAGATAAGATCGCAAGCTGTTAGCCAGTTGTCAAACCTGCTCCTCTTCCATCAATTGTTTAATGGAGCTGTGTTAAAGTGACTGCAGGAGACCCATAATTCAGCAGGTGTCAGTTCAGCCTCAGGTGCCCTGGCGTTGGCACCACATGGCATTGGGCACCTTCTGAAGACTGGCTTTCACTTCACACTGCAAGGGCATTGACAAGACTGGCTCAAGTCTTGCCAGTCACTGAGCATTGACTTGTCCAACATCATTCTAACACCTGGACTTTATCAATAGTTTTTTTTGTGCAAGGTGTATTGAGATGTGAGGATGAGAGTAGGAGGAACACAAGAGATGGCAGTGCTTCCCAAATCTTTTTCCGCTCTCACCCTATTTTAATGTTCCACCCTTGGTGTGACCAGAGACACATATTAAAAAAAAGTGATGTCTATTTAACCAGCCAATTGCAGGGCTGTCAAATCTGAGCCCGTGCTCCACAGTTGGCTCACGACCCCAATTGCTCCCCACGCGACCCCACTGGGGGTTACCGAATCGGTTTGGGGACCCCAGGCGTAAGGCGAGAGACGTCTGGCTAGCCAGGGGAAAAAAAAACTGTCACCATGAAGAGCCTACAAGTCGTGGCTCTTCAAGATTCAAGGCCATTTGTCACCCTTGGAAGGAAAACGTTGGAGATACTTGGGAAGACATTTCCCTCTCCAGTGAACAATGAGGGCCCCTAATTCTGGGCACTGGTGAGTTTACACCACCGAATGTAGGACTGATTGTAGCCACTGCCTCCTCCACAACGTAGCACCATCGTTTTCCCCTGACCGTCTCTATCTTACAGAATCAAAACACAAAGGGAATTTTCGCCATTGAAGAATGACCGAGGAGATTATTCAACAAAACCTATCAAGGGGAGCAATGGCTGCATCATTTCGAAACAAGAGACCGTAACACCATAAGGTGTAGGAGCAGAAGTGCAAAGAACAAAGAACTGTACCGCACAGGAACAGGCCCTAATGCCCACCAAGTCTGTGCCAGCACATGACACCTTTCCAAACTAAAAACCTTTTGCCTCAACACAGTCATAGTTGTGGAGGAGGCAGTGGCTACAGTCGATCTTTCCTCAGATAAGAGCCCCCAAAAACTGTTCACAGCATTCCATCTGGGCTCTGACGAGTGCCTGGTAAGGTTTTGCACAAGGTTTCTACTTTTACACTCTATTCCATTTGAAATAAAGGCCGACATTCCAGTTATGCGCTGGCTTTTTGTGATTCATGGACAAGACCCCCCTTTTCCCTGCCTATTCCTGTATCTGTCAAGACGCCTCTTAAATACTGTAGCCGTACCTGCCTCCACCACCTCCTCTCGCAGCACATTCCAGGCACTTCCCACCCTCTGTGTAAAAAACCTGCCTCTCACACCTCCTTTAAACTTACACCCTTTTACCTTAAACCTATGTCCCCTAGTAATTGACATTTCTACTCTAGAAAAAAGACTCTGACTATCCATTCGCTCCATACCTCTCATAATTTTGTAAACTTCTATCACCCCTCATCCTCCAACATTCAAGCGAAAACAGACCAAGTTTTCCTCACACCTTCCAAACCAGACAACATCCTGGTAAAACAAGGTGTGGAGCTGGATGAACACAGCAGGCCAAGCAGCATCAGAGGAGCAGGAAAGCTGATGTTTCGGGTCTAGACCCTTCTTCAGAAATGGGTGTGGGGAAGGGGATTCTGAAATAAATAGGGAGAGAGGGGGAGGTGGATAGAAGATGGATAGAGGCGGAGATAGGTGGAGAGAAGACAGACCAGTCAGGGAGGCGGGGATGGAGCCAGTAAAGGTGAGTGTAGGTGGGGAGGTAGGGAGGAGATAGGTCAGTCCAGGGAGGACGGACAGGTCAAGGGGGTGGGATGAGGCTGGTAGGTAGGAGATGGGGGTGGGACTTGAGGTGGGAGGAGGGGATAGGTGGGAGGAAGGACAGGTTAGGGAGGCAGGGACAAGCTGGGCCGGTTTTGGGATGCGGTCAGGGGAGGGGAGATTTTGAAGATCCTGGTAAAGCCATTTCTGTAACCTCTCTGAAGCCTCCACATCCTACTGGGGGTGGGACGACCAGAACCGTATGTAATATTCCAAATGTGGCCCAACTAAAGTAGGCCATTTGGCCCATGGTCTAATATATAAACCATTTACAAGTGATGGCGTCGGGTTGGAGAGGTAGAGTCTCATTCAGATGGATCTGGAAAATCCCTCATTTTAGCAACTGCCAATATTAACCCAAAAATTGCCTGGAATCTGCCAGATTTATCCAACAAACAGTGAAAGCTGCAGCTAAGGTTCTGCTCCATAAAAGACCAGTTTTCCAGTGGTCCAGTTGTCAAACATGTTTCCAATGAATACAGGCCCAACCTACTCAACCTCTCCTCATAAGACAGTCCCTCCATACCCGGGATCAGCCGAGTGAACCTTCTCTGGACTGCCTCCAATGTCAGTCTACCTTTCCTCAGATAAGGGCCCCCAAAAACTGTTCACAGCATTCCAGCTGGGCTCTGACGAGTGCCTTGTATAGTTTTGCAAAAGGTTTCTACTTTTACACGCCATTCCCTTTGAAATAAAGGCCGACATTCCAGTTACCTGCTGGCTTTTTGTGATTCATGGACAAGACCCCTCGAATCGCTCATCATCAGCAATCTCTTTGTTTGCTGGCTCTGAAGAAGGGACACTGGACTCAAAACGCTAACTCTATTTTTCTCTCTCCAGACGCTGCCAGACCTGCTGAGTTTCTCCAGCACTTTCTGTTTTTCTTGTCTATCTGTGACTTTTTCCCCTGTCTTTCCATGTACTCTACTCCTCCCCTACCTAAAATGTTCTGGACCAATTGGTTCAAGTGTTATTGGAGGAGCATTAAGGGGACATTGGCCTCTGTAATCTTGAAATTTAGTTCCGCCTGCAAAAATGATCCTGAGCTTTCAGTTGCCTACAACTTTAACACACCAGCTTGTTCCTTGGCCAACATCTCTGTCTCAGGTTTTCTGCAGTGCTCCAGTGAAGCTCAGCGCAAGCTGGAAGGACAGCACCTCATTTTCCACTTGGGAACTCTACAGCCTTCTGGACTCAACATCGAGTTCAACAACTTTAGGGCTTGAGGCATCTTCTCTCATGTCCTTACCCCTATTCCCCCAATGCCAGGCCTTGTTATCACATGGTCTGCTATTACACACAACCCGTCATTAGCCATTAATTGTTCATAAATAAACATTCACCCTCCTAGCCAGATCGTTATCCACTGCTTCGTCCGTCCAACTGTTCTTCTCTCTCTTTGGGCTCTATCTCCACCTATCGTTTACTCCTTACCCCCTCCCCTCACCTTATCTTCTGCATAAAAACCAACTTTTTCCTAGCTGCCACCAGTTCTGAGGAATCTGAAATGTTAACTCGGATTTCTCTCCACGGATGTTGCCAGACCTACTGAGCTTTTCCTGCAATTTCCGTCTTTGCTTTTGATCATAAAATTTGATTATGGCAACGGAGAGGAGCAAGCCACAATAAGAATAATGAACTGGGTGAAAAGCCCAACTTCAGTGGAGTAAAAATGAGACTAAACCAGATAAATTTTGGAATCAAAGGATGGCAGGCAGGACTGTAACTGAACAATGGGCTACCTTCAAAAAGGAGCTATTCTGAGTACTGTCAAGGTACTTTCCCATGAGGAGGAGGAAAAGGCAAACAATCCAGAGATCCCTGGACCATAAAACAGAGAGAGATTGGGATGGAGAAAAAGTGTGCGCATGATAAATGCCTTGATGTTTCGGGCCTAGACCCTTCATCAGAAATGAGAAATCTCATTTCTCATTTCTCATTTCTGATGAAGGGTCTAGGCCCGAAACATCAAGCTTTCCTGCTCCTATGATGCTGGTTGGCCTGCTGTGTTCATCCAGCTCCACACCTTGTTATCTTGGATTCTCCAGCATCTGCAGTTCCTATTATCTCTGATACAATTTTAACCCCACTGCGAAGCCTCTTCTAAGGATGCCTACCCTGAAGAAGTTACCCTCCTCCCCCCGGACAAACCTCAGGGAATCTCTCTCCCACTGCAACTCTCTCATAATCTCTTTGGCCTTGAAACTGCTCGACCATGTCCTGAAGCAAGCCAGGTACTACAGCCACATCACCTTTCTTAGTACCTGCCTACGGAACCAGATCATCCCCAATGGACTACAGTCTACATTCAAGCCTTCCCAATTTGGCCCCAACCGTGACAATATCTACATTCAGAACATTGAGACCCTTCAGAAGCGCTTCTCCCTGCGACTCCTGAAACACACACTTGCAGCAATGCACCGGCATCTCCAGGCACTACAGTCAAGCCTACCCCAGCTCAGAGCCTCCCTCTCCCAGACCTGCAAAGGACCTTTCCTGTTTTTTTATCCTTCGTGATTTCTCATTTCTGATGAAGGGTCTAGGCCCGAAACGTCAAGCTTTCCTGCTCCTATGATGCTGGTTGGCCTGCTGTGTTCATCCAGCTCCACACCTTGTTATCTCGGATTCTCCAGCATCTGCAATTCCTATTATCTCTGATACAACATACTATTTGCCTTCTTTACCGCCTGCTGCACCCGCATGTTTACCTTCAGAAACTGGTGCACAAGGACACCCAGGTCCCACTGCACATTCCCCTCTCCCAATTTACAGCCAGTCAGGTAGGAATCTGCTGCCTTGCTTTTGCTTCTGAAGTGAATAACCTCACGTTTATCCACATTATACTGCATCTGCCATTGATTTGCCCTCTCACCCAACCTGCCCAGATCATGCTGAAGGATCTCTGCATCTTCATCATCATTCACCCTCCCACTCTTTGCTTCCTCTCTGCCAACCAGTTTTCTATCCATCTCAATACACGTCCCCCAACCCCACGTGCTTTAAACTTGCACAATAACCTCTTACGTGGGACTTTATCAAATGTTTTCTGAAAGTCCAAATATACTACATCAACCGGCTCCCCCTTGTCAACTCTACTAGTTACATCTTCATAGAATTCCAACAGGTTTGTCAAGCATGATTTCCCCTTCATAAATCCATGCTGAGTCTGTTTCATCCTGCCACTGCTTTCGAAATGCTCTGCTACAAAATCCTTGATAAGGGATTCAAGAATTTTCCCCACTACCAATGTTAGGCTTACTGGTCTATAATTCCCTGTTTCCTTTCTCCCTCCCTTTTTGAATATTGGAGTGGCATTAGCTGCTCTCCAATCTGCAGGGACTGTTCGAGAGTCTATAGAATCCTGGAAGATGACCACCAATGCATCCATTATTTCTAGAGTTACTTCCTTAAGTACTCTGGGATGTAGGTTATCAGGCCCTGGGGATTTATTGGCCTTCAATCCCAACAATTTTCCCAGCATCATTTCTCTACTGATATTGATCTCCATCAGCTCTTCCCTCTCACTAAATCTTGCATCCTCCAACATTTCTGGTATCTGACTTGGGTCCTCTTTTGTGAAGACAGAACCAAAGTTCCTCAGTTCCTCAGCCATTTCTTTGTCCCTTATTCTACATTCCCCCATTTCTGTCTGTAGGCGTAACACAGTGTGGAGCTGGATGAACACAGCAGGCCAGGCAGCAGCAGAGGAGCAGGAAAGTTGATGTTTCGGGTCAGGACCCTTCTTCAGAAAATGCTCCTCTGATGCTGCCTGGTCTGCTGTGTCCCTCCAGCTCCACACTATGTTATCTCTGACTCCAGCATCTGCAATTCTTACTATCTCTGTCTGTAGGGGACCTACATTTGTCTTTACCAATCTCTTTCTCTTCACGTGCCTATAGAAACTCTTACTGTCAGTCTTTATCTTCCCTGCAAGCTTACTTTTGTACTGTATTTTCCCCTTCTTGATCAATCCCCTTGACCAATCCCCCTTCCAATCCCCCTCTCAATTCCATTTTTGGAGTGGTGAGAGCAAGGACCAGGGGGCTGCCGGGAGGTAAGTTCTTCATTTTGGCAGCGGGGCTGAGTGGGAGCGGTCGAATTGCGCTCTGGGAAGGTGAGTGAACTGAAGTATTTGGGCAGTGGCTAAACCCAAGACACTAAGTGTACAGTGTCTCCCACGCACCCTCCTCCTCTGACCAAAAGGTGTTGATAAGGTAAGTGTTTTTCTTTTTTGTTTTATCATGTGCTGGTAAGTAGAGTGATTTGGTAAAAAAAAATTTTCAGTTCATTTACCTAGTATTTGATATTATGGTAGGACTAAGTTAAGCTTAAGAGTAAAAATGGCAGGAGATCCCAGACCCGTGTTATGCTCCTCCTGCTCAATGTGGGAGCTCGGGGACGCGGCTGATGTCCCTTCCTCCTACACGTGCAAGAAGTGTGTCCAGCTGCAGCTCTTGTTAGACCGCATGACGGCTCTGGAGCTGCAGATGGAGTCACTTTGGAGCATCCTCGATGCTGAAGAAGTTGTGGATAGGACGTTCAGCAAATTGGTCACACCGCAGATTAGGATTGCTGAGGGAGAAAGGGAATGGGTGACCAAAAGGCAGAAAAAAAACACAGAAAGGCTTTGCAGGTGTCCCCTGCGGTCATCTCCCTCCAAAACAGGTATACCGTTTTGGATACTGTTGGGGGAGATGGCTCACTAGGGGAAGGCAGCAGTAGCCAGGTTCATGGCACTGTGGCTGGCTCTGCTGTACAGAAGGGCGGGAAAAAGAGTGGAGGGGCTATAGTCATAGGGGATTCGATTGTAAGGGGAGTGGATAGGCGGTTCTGTGGCCGAAAACAAGACTCCCGAATGGTATGTTGCCTCCCAGGTGCACGGGTCGGGGATGTCTCAGATCGACTGCAGGACATTCTGAAGGGGGAGGGTGAACAGCCAGCTGTCGTGGTGCATATAGGCACCAATGATAAAGGTAAAAAATGGGATGAGGTCCTACAAGCAGAATTTAGGGAGTCAGGAGCCAAGTTAAAAAGTAGGACCTCAGAGTAGTAATCTCAGGATTGCTACCAGTGCCACGTGCTAGTCAGAGAAGAAATGAAAGAATAGGCAGGATAAATGAGTGGCTTGAGAGATGGTGCAGGAGGGAGGAGTTCAGATTTTTGGGACATTGGGACCGGTTCTGGGGGAGGTGGGACTATTACAAATCGGACGGTCTACACCTGGGCAGGACTGGAACAAATGTCCTAGGGGCTGCGTTTGCTAACGCTGTTGGGGAAGATTTAAACTAATGTGGCAGGGGAATGGGAGCCAAATGAGGAGATTAATGGACAGGAAGAAGGTAGTAACAAAAACCTGTAAGGAACTGGATAATGAAATCGGTGTGACTAAGGGGAAGAGTAGGCAGAGAGCAGATGATGAACGCAAAGGGACAGGTGGTCTGAGGTGCATTTGTTTTAATGCAAGAAGTGTAGTAGATAAGGCAGATGAACTTAGGGCTTGGATTAGTACCTGGGAGTGTGACGTTATTGCTATTCCTCAGACGTGGTTGAGGGAAGGGCAAGATTGGCAACTAAATATCCCAGGATATAGATGCTTCAGGCAGGATAGAGAGGGAGGTAAAATGGGTGGAGGAGTTGCATTACTGGTCAGAGAGGATATCACAGCTGTGCTGAAGGAGAGCACTATGGAGGACTCGAACAGTGAGGCAGTATGGGCAGAGCTCAGAAATAGGAAGGATGTGGTAACAATGTTGGGGCTGTACTACAGGCCTCCCAACAGCGAGCGTCAGATAGAGGCAGATTATAGACAGATTATGGAAAGATGTAGGAGCGAGAGGGTGTGGTGATGGGAGATTTTAATTTTCCCAAAATTGACTGGGATTCACTTCGTGTTAGGGGCTTAGATGGAGCAGAATTTGTAAGGAGCATCCAGGAGGATTTTCTAGAGCAGTATGTAAATAGTCCAACTCAGGAAGGGGCCATACTGGACCTGGTGTTGGGGAATGAGCCCAGCCAGGTGGTTGAAGTTTCAGTAGGGGATTACTTTGGGAATAGTGATCACAATTCCATAAGTTTCAGAATACTCATGGACAAAGACGAGAGTGGTCCTAAAGGAAGAGTGCTGAATTGGGGGAAGGCCAACTATAGAAAAATTCGGCAGAAGCTGGGGAATGTGGATTGGGAGCAGCAGTTTGAGGGTAAATCCACATTTGATATGTGGGAGGCTTTTAAAGAGAGGTTGATTAAAGTGCAGGATAGACATGTCCCTGTGAAAATGAAGGATAGAAAAGGCAAGATTAGGGAACCATGGATGACAGGTGAAATTGTGAGACTAGCAAAGAGGAAAAAGGAAGCATACATAAGGTCTAGGTGACTGAAAACAGATGAAGCTTTGGAAGGATATTGGGAAAGTAGGACCAATCTGAAACGAGGAATTAAGAGGGCTAAAGGGGGTCATGAAATATGTTTAGCAAACAGGGTTAAGGAAAATCCTGAAGCCTTTTATTCATACATAAGGAGCAAGAGGGTAACTAGAGAAAGGGTTGGCCCACTCAAGGACAAAGGAGGGAAGTTATGCGAGGAGTCAGAGTAAATGGGTGAGATTCTTGATGAGTACTTTGAGTCGGTATTCACCGAGGAGAGGGACATGACGGATGTTGAGATTAAGGGTAAATATTTGATTACTCTAGGTCAAGTCGGCATAAGGAGAAGGGAAGTGTTGGGTATTCTCAAAGGCATTAGGGTGGACAAATCCCCAGGTCCGGATGAGATCTATCCCAGGTTACTGAGGGAAGCGAGAGAGGAAATAGCTGGGGCCTTAACAGATATCTTTGCAGCATCCTTGAGCACGGGTGAGGTCCCGGAGGACTGGAGAATTGTTAATGTTGTCCCCTTGTTTAAGAAAGGTAGCAAGGATAATCCAGGTAATTATAGACCGGTGAGCCTGACATCAGTGGTGGAGAAGCTGCTGGAGAAGATACTGAGGGATAGGATCTATTCCCATTTGGAAGCAGATGGGCTTATTAGTGATAGGCAGCATGGTTTTGTGCAGGGAAGGTCATGTCTTACCAACATGATAGAATTCTTTGAGGAAGTGACAAGTTGATAGATAAGGGAAGGGCTGTGCATGTCATATACTTGGACTTCAGTAAGGAGTTTGATAAGGTTCCCCATGGTAGGCTGATGGAGAAAGTGAAGTCGCATGGGGTCCAGGGTGTACCAGCTAGATGGATAGCGAACTGGCTGGGCAACAGGAGACAGAGTTGTAGTGGAAGGAAGTTTCTCAAATTGGAGAACTGTGACCAGTGATGTTCCACAGGGATCCGTGTTGGGACCACTGTTGTTTGTGATATACATAAATGATCTGGAGGAGGGTATAGATGGTCTGATTAGCAAGTTTGCAGATGACACTAAGATTGGTGGAGTAGCAGATAGTGAAGGGGACTGTCAGAGAATGCAGCAGAATATAGATAGATTGGAGAGTTGGGTGGAGAAATGGCAGATGGAGTTCAATCCAGGCAAATGCGAGGTGATGCATTTTGGACGGTCCAATTCAAGAGCGAACTATACGGTAAATGGAAAATCCCTGGGGAAAATTGATGTACAGAGAGATCTGGGTGTTCAGGTCCAGTGTTCCCTGAAGGTGGCAACGCAGGTCGATAGAGTGGTCAAGAAGGCATACGGTATGCTTTCATTCATCGGACGGGGTATTGAGTACAAGAGTTGGCAGGTCATGTTGCAGTTGTATAGGACTTTGGTTCGACCACATTTGGAATACTGTGTACAGTTCTGGTCGCCACATTACCAAAAGGATGTGGATGCTTTGGAGAGGGTGCAGAGGAGGTTCACCAGGATGTTGCCTGGTATGGAGGGCGCTAGCTATGAAGAGAGGTTGAGTAGATGAAGATTATTTACATTAGAAAGATGGAGGTTGAGGGGGGGACCTGATTGAGGTCTACAAAACCATGAGAAGTATAGACAGGGTGGATAGCAAGAAGCTTTTTCCCAGAGTGGGGGACTCAATTACTAGGGGTCACGATTTCAAAGTGAGAGGGGAAAAGTTTAAGGGAGATATGCATGGAAAGTTCTTTGCGCAGAGGGTGGTGGGTGCCTGGAACGCGTTGCCAGCGGAGGTGGTAGAGGCGGGCACAATAACGTCATTTAAGATGTATCTAGACAGGTACATGAATGGGCAGGGAGCAGAGGGATACAGATCCTTGGAAAATAGGCGACAGGTTTAGATAAAGGATCTGGATTGGCGCAGGCTTTGAGGGCTGAAGGGCCTGTTTCTGTGCTGTAATTTTCTTTGTTCTTTGTTCTTAATCCCTTGGTCCTTCTTTGCTGAATTCTAAACTGCACCCAATGCTCTGACATATTATTTTTCTTGGCCAATCTATATGCTTCTTCTTTGGATTGGATAATATCTCTAATTTCCTTTGTAAGCCATGGATTAGCCCTCTTACCTGCTTTGCTTTTATGCCAGACAGTAATAAACAGTTGATGCAGTTCCCTCATGCGTTCCTTGAATGTTTGCCAATGCCCATCCACTGTCATCCCTTTAAGTCATTCTCCCCAATCTATCAAGGCCAACTCATGCCTCATATCTTCATAATTTCCTTTATTAAGATTCAGCACCCTAGTCTCCGAATCAACTACCTCACTCTCCAGCTTGATAAAAGATTCTATCATGTTATGGTCGCTCATCCCCAAAGGGTCTCACACAGCTAGATTGGAAATGATTCCCTTCTCATTACACATCACCCAGTCTAAGATGGCCTGGTCTCTAAATGGTTCCTCCACATATTGATCAAGAAAACCATTCCGTATACACTCCAGGAATTCCTCCTCTACAGCATTGTGGTTAATTTGGTTTGCTGAATCTACGTGCAGATTAAAATCACTCATGATCACCGATATTCCCTTATCACATGCATCTCTAATTTCCTGTTTAATGTCATTCCCACTGCAGTTTGGGCGTCTATATATGACACCCACTAATGTTTTTTGCCCCTTAGTATTTCTCAACTCTACCCATACAGACTCCACACTGTCAGGGCTAATATCCTTTCTCACTATTGTGTTAATTTCCTCTTTAACCAGCAATGCCACTCTGCCACCTTGTCCCTTTTGCCTGTCCTTCGCAAATACTGAATACCCTGGGACATTCAGTTCCCACCCCTGGTCACCCTGCAGCCATGGCTCCACAATCCCAATTATATTGTATCTGTTTGCATCTATCTGCACGATTAGTTCACCCACTTTCTTGCAAATGTTCCACGCATTAAGACACAAAGCCTTTAAGCGTGTCTTTTTAACATTGTTTGTGTCCTCTTTATTTTCCTCAGTAGCCCTGTTTGAATTTTGTCCTTGGTTTCTCTGCCTATCACTTTTCACATTGCCTTTTGTATCTTTTGTTTTTGTCCTTGATCCCTCCTTCTCTGACCTCTTACATAGGTTCCCATCTCCCTGGCATATTAGTTTAAACCCTCCCCAACCACTCTAGCAATCACTCCCCCCAGGGCATCAATCCCAGTTCTGCCCAGGTGTAACCCGTCCAATGTGTACAGGTCCCACCTCCCCCAGAACTGGTCCCAATGCCCCAGGAATCTGAAACCCTGCCTCTGACACCATCTTTTCAGCCACATACTCATCCAATCTACCCTGTCATTTCTCCTCTGACTAGCACATGGCACCAGTAGCAATCCTGAGATCACTACCTTTGAGCTCTGAATTCTTAACTTTCTTCCTAGCTCACTGCATTCTGCTTTTAGGACCTCATTCCTTTTTTTAACCTGTGTCATCTGTACCAATGTATACCATAACCAGTGGCTGTTCACCCACCCCACTTCAGAATGCCCTTTACCCACTCCAATACATCCTTGACCCTAGCACCAGGGAAGTAACATACCATCCTAAAGTCTCATTTGTAGCCATAGAAATGCCTGTCCCTTGACAACACTTCCTCCTCAAACCCCTGTTTGGTAATGATGACTGTACCAAGATGTAAATCTTCACCCCAAACACCAATCAGCATCACTGCCACCATCTGCTGGACTTGAACCTCTACCTCCTGGCTCAGAAGTAGGGACACTACCACTGTGCCACAAGATCCCCCCAAGTTGAGCTTTCATTTCCCCATTTTATGAATTAAATTTAATTTCTATGGTAGGATTTGAACCCATACCCCCAGAGCATGAACCTGGGCCTCTGGATGACTCGTGTAGGGACACTACCATCAATTAAATTTTTCCCTTAATGCTGTTTGTTCTAAGGGTAGCTCTAGGGGTGGCACGGTGGCTCAGTGGCTCAGTGGTTAGCACTGCTGCCTCACAGCACCAGGGACCTGGGTTCAATTCCACCCTCAGGTGACTGTCTGTGTGGAGTTTGCACATTCTCCCCATGTCTGTGTGGGTTTCCTCCCACAGTCCAAAGATGGACAGGTTAGGGGATTGGCCTGGCTAAATTGCCTGTAGTGTTCAGGTATGTGTAGATTAGGTGGGTTACAGGGGGATGGGTCTGGGCAGGATACTCCAAGGGTCAGTGTGGACTTGTTGGGCCAAAGGGCCTGTTTCCACACTGTAGGGATTCTATGATTCTTTCTATTCTATGAATCTGGAGAATCTTGGGATTCAGTGGAATTCACTCATAAAAAAGACAATGATACTAACTTGTAGGGGAATAAAAGAGATAAATCTGGAAGTGGCAATTAAGAGACACCAAGTTAAACTCCTGGACATCCATGTTGAGCAAATTCTCTGAACCTTGCTGGATAAAGCTGTTCAATTTCAACCTGAAATTGAAACAAATTTGAGTTCAACTTGAAAGTGAACCCAATATCAACAGGAGACAAAAGAAGTGAGAAATTTGGAGGACAAAATGTGTTTTATCGAAAATATCTCATACTGAAGTATTGAGATGCTGGCCATGCATTCATGAGCGTCAACAAGGACAAAAGTATTCAATATTGGGCCAACGTTGGATTAAAACAGTTTATTTTCTCTGACTCACCTCTCATACAAACATTCAAAGTTTAAGTTACCTGATGATTCAACGTTTTCTTAAGTGCACTGTTCCCATTTGACTCGTATTTACTTTATTAATTTGAGTTCGTGCCTGATTTGATTTATTTCAGTGTAAAATAGACACATCTAAGTTATTGGGATCAGGTTGTTTTTGTTAATGTTAGTTTCTTTCCTTATTTACTTCAGGCTTCATGTAAAACTATGTAAAATATTGTGTAAAAATACATTTTAAAGTTTTTTTCTGTAAAATACCTGAGTGTCAACATACACTGCGCAATGCAGTGAGTCACTCAATATTTTGGGTTGGCAATATCTGGAGTGGAAGGATGCCTCCCTCAATCTTAAATAGGTGGCTCAGTAGTTAGAACTGCTGCCTCACAGCACCAGGGATCCAGGTTCAATTCCACCCTCAGGCTACTGTCTGTGTGGAGTTTGCACATTCTCCCCGTGTCTGCGTGGGTTTCCTTTGGGTGCTCTGGTTTCCTCCCACAGTCCAAAGATGTGCAGGTTAGGGTGGATTGGCTGTGCTAAATTGCCAGTAGTGCCCAGGGATGTTTGGGTTAGATGTGGGTCTGGGTGGGAATCTCTTCGGAGGGGCAGTGTGGACTTGTTGGGCTGAATGGCCTGTATCCACACTGTAGGGATTCGACAAATCTTTTCACAAAATAAAGAAGCTCTGATACAAAAACTAAAATTGCTGGGAAATCTCAGCAGGTCTGGCAGCATCTGTGGGGAGAAAGCAGAGTTAACATTGCCGGTCCAGTGACTTTTCTTTAGAACCATACACTGGACTTGAAATGTTAACTCTGTTTCTCTCTTCAGAGATGCTGCCTGACCTGCTGAATTCTCCCAGCAATTTCAGTTTTTGTTTTTGATTTCCAGCTCTTTGTTTAAAGAGCCTTTGTTCATTCAGAGAAAAGATGCGCTGGGCAATTAAGTACCTTGTACTTTTATTCCCCCAACACCCCACCCCCCCCCCAGGGTTAATGTCAAGTATTCTCTGATCTGTTACAACACAGAATACATGCAGAATAAATCCTTCTCCATTCAACGTCGTCTCCAACTCATTACAACGATTGAAACTCACTCGAGGAAGGAGGTCAGCAGGCCAAGCAGCATCGTAGGAGCAGGCTGCTTGGCCTGCTGTGCTCATCCAGCCCCACGCCTTGTTATCTCGGATTCTCCAGCATCTGCAGTACCTTTTATCTCCGAGGAAGGAGGTCGTTGAGTATTTTTAAAAAATGACAACCTGTCCTGCATTGCCTCTCCTTACCATTACAAAGTTGGACCAAGGAAGTACCTGTATAAGCCCCAGTAAAAGGTAAAATTCATCACAGTCCCACTAGAGACAGACAGACACACAACTGGCAGTGAGATTAACCTGAGGCTCACCACGTCTTAATGTTGAGAAGGCAGGACTTTGATGGTAACCTCAAGTGGTCTCGGAATTGAACCTTTTACTTTGTTGGTCTCACTCTGCATTGCAAACCAGGCGACTGAGCTAACCGGCCCCCGAGTCCAAACCACCAGCAGGCATATCTTCAGGAGACCTTGCAGTGCAGTAATTGCTTCTGTACCTCCGGGCTCAAGCCCCATTTCAGGACTTCACGGCCAGGCATTATGAATCTGTAAATTTGTTTGCCGTGACAGGCATTAAGAGTGGGAGAGTTTCCTGGTCAGTGGGAACTGTGTGTTACTGCAGACACAGGTTCTTGCTGTGAGCAAGAGTCCTCCTTGTCCTGAGGGACTGCCACACACGCAATACTCCTTTGTGTAATAATGCAAAGTAATAAATATGCATATTAGCCCACACTAGTCAGTACTTTCCCTTAATTCAACCACATTCCTATATTCTAATCTTCTCGGTGAGGCAGAAGCTTGCTTTCACAGCTTTCTATTTGAAACCTGACTGCTCTGCCATCATTTTCTTCCATTCTAATGCTCCCAAACACCTGTTTCGAATGTATTATGTGAAAGACAGGGAGCTGGGACCTCCTATGAGATCTTCAATAATTGCTGGGAAATGCCTTTTGGGGAGACAAAGTCAACATCTAGCTTGGAGGTATAAATGAACCCCACCATAGAACATAGAACAGTCCAGCACAGTACAGGGTCTTTGGCCCACAATGTTGTGCTGACCTATTATCCTACTGTAAGATCCAACTACCCTGCATACCCTACATTTTACTATCATCAAAAATCAAAAACACACTCAGACCGTTGCTTCACCAATCCTTTCTGCAGGAAAGGAAGCTAAAACGTTTCTCAGACTTGATAACAAGCAAAGGGATTCATCACCCATCTGGAGAAATGAGCGCTATAGACTCTGTCGCACCCACGCTACTTTCGCAAGAGGGAAAAAACAGAAATTGCTGGAGAAACTTGGCAGGTCTGGCAGCATCTTTGGAGAGCGACAGATGCAGAGTTAACGTCTTGAGTCCAGTGACCCTCCTTCAGAACTGCCGCCACACTTGCAGGTTTTGTTTTAATTTTGTTGGATTATTGGTAACACTGGGCTAGCTATGTCTTGTAATAGTGCACAATTGGCCATGACTGAAGAAACAGAGAGAACTGCATTCCACAACGGCATTGGCAACAATCTTTTAGTTTGAGGACCAGGGCTTAGGGCCAATTTTGTCTGGTGGTATGAGACTCCCTTCTGTTTATGCGCTCAGACTGTGAATTCCAGTACATCAATGAGGCAAATTGAAGGAGCTTAGTTCTGGAGAACAGTCATATCGGACTTGAAGTATTAACCCTTACCCTAATTCTGTTTGTCCTTGCACAGATGCTTCCAGCCCCTTTTATTTATCTCAACAGGTCAAACAGAGAGAGAAACCAAGTTCATGGGTTGAATTTTTCCAAAAACCAGCGAATGTGTCAATTTCGGGGAGTTTTACGGACAGTTTCCCTCTGCAAGCCCCAAAGACATTCTCTCATGACACTGCCCAACTCAGTGAATGTGTGCCCACCTCCACTCTCTCTCTTGCTATCTCGTATTCAGCAGTAGCAGAGTGCTCGCCAGTGCCAGATGTGCCCAGTGTTCACACCATGGGTGCTATTTTGAAACTCCACAGCGTGTCAAATGCTGCTAGGCAGCGTATTCCTTCAACGGCTCTCACCCACCCTTTCTCCCCAAACTACTAACCCTGAATGCCCTCTGCACGTCCTACTCGCTCATTCGGGACACCCCAACCACCTTTCCTGACTGATAAAGGACCAGCACATGACCACAATACCACACCCCACCTCCCCCAAAATTCTTCATTAGTGCCAAATATGACAAGCTGCCTAGCTAGATTTCTGGGCTATAAGGCAGAGCAAGGCAGTAATGCTGTGAGCATCCAAGTTGGCACATAGTGAGCGAGCACTGAGAGAGAGAGCTAAATGCCCCTTAAATGCACTCTGTTCTGATGCATGAGACTAGTTACCTCTGATCACGCACAAAGTGGCTTGACAGCCGCATTCTAATGTGTTGGGGCCGAGCGCCCAACTGAAGCATTGAGGCGTAAATGAGTGCCCCAATGATGTGGTGAGGCTGGCGCCAACCTCTGAGAACAGAGGGCGCAGGCAGTCACTGCCCAGAGGGGTTGGGCAATGCCTGCCAGAATGGAGGCCCGGTGGGGACCCAAGGAAGCTGCAGCCACCAGGAACCTGCACAGCCCTTTCCCCAGGGACCATTACCATCTTTCGACTGCCTGGGAAAACAGCAACTTGCACATGAAGAAAAGTAATATCAAGACACTAAGGCACATAAATAGGCCTCTGGCTGCTCACCTCAGGCGGAAAATTGGGCATTTTCTTTCTTTCTCTCTCAACATCGAGAATCTCGTTTTTCGATTCTCTCCGTATCGTCCCAACAGACTCACCATTGCTGTGGTTGCTCAGGGGCCGGGAAAATTCTACGCCAATGTTTCAAGTCCTACATCACGACCAGCTTCTTGCTCTTTACCCCTTGGAAAGTCCTACCGATTTAGATTCACACGTTTTACAAGAAAGTCCCTGTCTTAAAAAGATTTAGAAAATAAAAAACTTGCAAGAACCGAAAAAAAAAAACACAAATCAAAGGTGAATAGAATTATAGAAAAGTTACAAAAACAGAAGTTGCTAGAAAAGCTCAGCAGGCCTGGCAGCATCCATGAAGAAAAAATCAGAGTTAACGTTTCGGGTCCGGTGACCCCTTCCTCAGAACTCGGTTTTTGTTCCTGATTTACAGCATCCGCAGTTCTTTCGGTTTTCACACAGAAAATTTACAACTGTCAACAGGTTAACCAACTTCACGAAGAGAAAGTGGCAGCTTTTCCTCATAACTGGATGAAGTGTGATCATGATCTTATCTTTTAGCTGCTGAAGTACTTATTATTAGCGCAGGGTAGTATTGATCAGGCAATTTGCAGCATTTTTCCTTCCGGAAGCTAAAAATGCAAAGTCATCTCAGGTTATTTGAAACCATTGCCACAGAAAGGAATGTAGGGTCATTGAAGGGATCTCTAGCTCGACTCAATGCTTCAGCAAATGGCTCCTCACACTCAGCAGAAGAACTGTGCCTCACACACACTGTAGTTAATTGTTGGCAGTAAATCGTGGTGGTAAACAGGGTTGAGTTATCCTACTGGCCGTGGACGATGCTTAAAGGGATATTCCAGATTTAATTTACAGCCACGGGCAATGTGAGAAATGCCTTGTTTGTGATGATGGCAGTGAACTTCTCTTCCATTTTAGCCACTGGTCTTGTCGCTAACAGCAGCTTCATGAAGTCAATGAGACAAGACTGCTGCCTAGCGCTATGACTGAGGCTGGAAAAGTGCATTGTTTCTCTATGCCGGCCTACTATTCCACTGGTCACAAAATAAAGTTAAAAGGATTTGCCCAGTTAATAATGCGGCCAATTGAATCCTTGTCTACCATAGGTTCAGAATAAAAATGAGGTTTATTCAGCAAAGCACATACACACACACACACACACACACACACACACACACACACACACACACACACACACACACACACACACACACACAAATCAGGTAGAGGAAATAATAACAATTTTCTCTGCAGAGATTGTCCTCTGGAAAACAAAATACTTTGGCCAATGTTTATTAGTTCTCAAAAGGGAAAAAAGATCAAGTATGAAATATTCAACATGATACCAGCCAGCATCCTGCCACATGAGGACAAGTGCCACCGAACACAGGCAGCTCTGCAGATGTAGCTTGCTCAGTAATTGTCCTTTTCCGACACTTTTCAGGAGATCATCTGGGTCAAGGTTTCAGTTCTCACATGAAGCTCACAACAAGGGTTTCTCGCAAATGCAGAGGATAAGCTTCTTTCTCCAAATGCACCACAGTTCCATTCCTTTAATATGAGTCCCCAAAGAAAATATTAATAATGGAGTGGCTTCACAATGTTAGAGAGTGGGTAATGTGATCTTTTTCACTGGCATCAAGGCAATATCGTTCTGGCTACCAGAGTTCAGCCCATGCATACAGCCTCCCATATGTTTTGTTCTGTGTCAGTCCATCGAAGGCCTGATGATCGGATGATTTTGTTGTGAATGGTGGCTTTTGAACATGAACCTGTGCTCACTCAATTGTTTGCCTCTTGCTCCCTTACCACAGAATCTAGCATGAAAATATCTAGTCTCACAGGCACACTGGAGAAGAGCCTGAAACCAATTCATGTGGTGAGATAGGAATCAGTTTTCTTTTCCTTTGCTCATGGGATGTGGGCTTTGCTGGCAACTGTTGGCCTGCGTTGTTCATTGACAGGCTGCTGGTGAAAGACTCTTGAAGTATAACATTTCTATAACTTAGAAATGGCGTACAGCAACTGTCTTCTTTGGCCACCAGCTCTGCAAGTGGCGTTTTCTTGATCAGTAGCTGACCCTGTTTTACCAGACCCTAACCCTAACGGGGACCCAATTCTGCAAACACTACATTGCTCAAGTGGAAATTGTACAGAGAAGGCTTAATTTATTGCTAGATGTAGCAAAATAACATGCAAAATGTCCTTTGAATTGGAAATTGGAAAAGCAGAGTTGACACTTATCTCAATTTAGATTATATCTAAAGATAGAATGGTATCTATATCGAAGATACCATTTTCTGCAAGATAAATGATAAGGCATTGAAATATACACCAATTGTGGAGAATTTTCATTTATATAGCACCTGCTAGGCCAAAGAGTTATATTTGAGGCCCCAGTCACTGTTGTTCTGTGAGCAAATGCAGTGGCCAACATGTGTGTAGTAAGATCCCACACACAGGAATGAGATAAATGACAAGTTTATCCATTTTGGTGATGTTAGTTGAGGGAAAGCTATTGGCTAGGGCAATGCAGCTCTATTTTGAATCACGCTGTGGGATTTTCTTTCACTATGGACAGGCAGATAGAGCCTCGGTTCAACATCTCGTGGGGAAGCTGGCATACTTAATGGGCATGTGCTAAATTTTCTGCCTAGTGCGGGCCTTCAAACTCAGGTACTTAACAAATGTAGTCCTGATGTGATATAAATGATATATATAATGTTCTTCAACCAGGACAACTTTTCCAAGTCTGGTGGGTTGTAAATGGCATGTTTAATTGCCCAGCTGATAGCTCTTACTTGTTGGCATGGTGCCCGTTAAAACCACCATTTACCACTCTCACAAACGATCAATAATAACCAGGAACGGCTTAGGAGATGAGCAGCACCATCAAGTCATTTGTTTCTTTCTACAGAGCTTCAACACAGTATTATCAGTGAGCTGGTGGCATAGGAGTAATGTCACTGGACTCAGAGGCCAGGGCTTTGTTGGTTAATGGGCTCAAACCTTGCTGTCTTCGTTCAAGGAATTTGAATTCAATTACTACATCTGGAATGTAAAATTAGCCGTGATGCTGTCATAAAGCCTTTTAGGGAAGGAAATCTGCCATCCTTACCTGGTCTGGCCTATACCTGACTGTAGACCCACAGCAAAGTGATTGGCTCTTAACCACGCTCTGAAATAGCCGAGCAAGCCATTCAGTTCAAGGGGCAATTAGGGTTGGGCAACAAATGTTGGCCATGCCAGTTACGTTCCCATCCAGAAAAGAATGAACAAACTTGGCGCACTGCAAAGCTGATTGATACAATTTGTATTTATCTATTGGGATGTTGGATGAACAATTTAGCAACACCATTGCACATGCAATCTGAATAGCTGCTCAGTTGTGCACAGCTTACACAAGTCCATCCTTGGCCTCCTGCAATGCCACAGTGATGCCACCCGAAGGCTGCAGGAACAGCAAATCATATTCAGCCTGGGAACCCTGCAGCCCAATGGTATCAATGTGGATTTCACAAGCTTCAAAATCTCCCCTCCCCCAACCGCATCCCAAAACCAGCCCAGCTCATCTCCACCTCCCTAACCTGTCCTTCCTCGCACCTATCTCCTCCTCCCACCTCAAGCCCCACCCCCATCTCCTATCTACTAACATCATCCCGCCCCCTTGACCTGTCCGTCCTCCCTGGACTGACCTATCTCCTCCCTACCCCCCCACCTACACTCACCTTTACTGGCTCCATCCCCGCCTCTTCGACTTGTCTGCCTCCTCTCCACCTATCCTCTCCTCTATCCATCCTCTATCCGCCTCCCCCCCCTC
>JAHRHZ010000089.1:2346529-2366896 GCA_024137785.1 Ginglymostoma cirratum | reverse complement strand
TTACTGGCTCCATCCCCGCCTCTTCGACTTGTCTGCCTCCTCTCCACCTATCCTCTCCTCTATCCATCCTCTATCCGCCTCCCCCTCTCTCCCTATTTATTTCAGAACCCTCTTCCCCTCCCCCATTTCTGATGAAGGGTCTAGGCCCGAAACGTCAAGCTTTCCTGCTCCTCTGATGCTGCTTGACCTGCTGTGTTCATCCAGCCCCACACCTTGTTATCTCGACATCTCCTTTGCAGCCTGAGTCATCTCACACATTACAAGGAAATGACAACAGTTGTGATCATTAACCTCACAATCGGTGCACCAGGAATAAACTGAAAATCGTTGTTTAATCATTGACCTTATCTAATGGTTGGACAGGACAAAATAATGCCTCAGTATTTCTTTCCAAGCCTGTACTTGTTTTTCTTTTATTTTTGATGCGTTAGAAACCTTGTTGCAGGACTGACGCGGTCAATATCTGTAAATAAAAAAAACCTTTCCTGAAACATTTTTTGCTCACCTTTTCATTTAGTAATATGATCTGCAGGAAGTAGCATTTTTAGTTGCACTGTGTAGCAGAGATGCAGTTAAGGTCAGTGAAATATTAACGCAAGAAGATTCATCACTGCGAGTCAGTAATAATCGCAAACCTCTAATTAAAAGCGTAGGCATCAAATCCTAACCCAGAATGGATATATTTGCTTTCCTCCAGATGCTGTGTTCTTCCAGCCTCCTGTTTGTCTCCCTCGTTTGCTTCTGCCTGCTTTAGTTAATGACCAACAAGCATTTATCTCTCCAGAAAGCAGGAGGCTAGCATACACACTTGCCACAGAGACGAGACTGTAGACGGTGAAAAAAAAGTCATCTGACAGGTATAGGGTGTACGGGGTTGGCCGTTTTGGGATAGTAAAGTGGGACAGATGCGATTACAGGACCTCCTTTATCACAGGTGAGGGGAAGGCTTGCAAGAGAAAATGGAGTCTGTCAAAATCTCTGCTGCAGCCTGTTAAAACACATTAGGTTGAAGCATTTAACTCGAAATTCTCTTTCCTGCTGGGCCTCATTAGTCGCTACTTGGGGTTTGGAAGAGGCAGAGCTTTCCCGGCTCTCACACAGCAATCAAGAGATTGCTCAAATAATGAATTACCAAAATGCTCCTGCTTCAACTCCCG
Source organism: Ginglymostoma cirratum (assembly GCA_024137785.1). Classification (NCBI taxonomy): domain Eukaryota; kingdom Metazoa; phylum Chordata; class Chondrichthyes; order Orectolobiformes; family Ginglymostomatidae; genus Ginglymostoma; species Ginglymostoma cirratum. Next base: position 2,365,739 of record JAHRHZ010000089.1, on the reverse strand, counting down.
TCCAGAGAGACCCTACAGTACATTGACCAAAACCAGTGGGTCATGTTCCTGTAACTCAAAAAAATCCTATTCATCTAGCTTTCAAACAGCATCTCTGTAGAAAAAGAGAGCTGCTGATTTTACCTGTCTTAATAAATCGTTTTAACTTTCTGTCATGGGACAAATCCAGGCTTTCAGAAGCTAATTGGTGGATGTTACAAAACTGCACCACTTTGGAGTTATAGGTAAATGGCAATATTGGAATGACAAATTCCAGCTTCTGCCACTCTCAACCGTTCTCTGTGTTAAAAAGCATTTTAAGGAAGGAGTTTAGAATCATCACAGAATGGTCAGAATGGAATGGTTGCCATTCGGCCTCTCATTTCACTGCTGGCTCCCTGAAGGAGCTGGTGTCCTTGTACGCCACTCACTGAAAGTAAGCATTGCAGGTGCAGCAGGCGGTGAAGAAGGTAAATGGTCTGTTGGCCTTCATAGTGAGAGGGTTCGAGTCCAGGAGCAGGGATGTCTTGCTGCAAATGTACAGGGCCTTGGTGAGACCACACCTGGAGTACTGTGGGCAGTTTCAGTCTCCTTATCTGAGGAAAAATGTTCTGGTGATGGAGGGAGTGCAGCAAAGGTTTACCAGACTGATTCCTGGGATGGCAGGGCTAATCTATGAAGAGAGACTGGATCAGTTAGGACTATATTCACTGGAGTTTAGAAGAGTCAAGGGGAATCTCATAGAAACCTATAAAATTCTGACAGGACCAGTCAGGGTAAATGGAGGAAGTCACTCGGAGATAGCAAGAACTGCAGATGCTGGAGTCAGAGACAATACAGCATGGAGCTGGAGGAACACAGCAGGCCGGGCAGCATCAGAGGAGCAGGAAAGCTGACATTTTGGGTCGGGACCCTTCTTTTGAAGAAGGACCCTGACCCAAAACATCAACTTTCCTGCTCCTCTGATGCTGCTTGGCCTGCTGCGTTCATCCAGCTCCACACCTTGTTATCTCAGATTCTCCAGCATCTGCAGTTCCTATTATCAGTGTGATTTGGACAAGTTGAGTGAGTGGACAAATACATGGCAGATAAAGTAGAATGAGGATAAATGTGAGTTACTCACTTTGGTAGCAAAAACTGGAAAGCGGGTTATTATCTGAATGGTGATAGTTTGGGAAAGGGGGCATTGCAATGAGACCTGGGTGTCCTTGTACACCACTCACTGAAAGTAAGCATTGCAGGTGCAGCAGGCGGTGAAGAAGGTAAGTGGTCTGTTGGCCTTCATAGTGAGAGGGTTCGAATACAGGAGCAGGGATGTCTTGCTGCAATTGTACAGGGCCTTGGTGAGACCACACCTGGAGCATTGTGGGCAGTTTTGGTCTCCTTATCTGAGGAAGGATGTTCTGGCGATGGAGGGAGTGCAGCGAAGGTTTACCAGGCTGATTCCTGGGATGGCAGGACTGACGTATGAAGAGAGACTGGATCGGTTAGGACTGTATACACTGGAGTTTCGAAGAATGGGGGGAGTCACATAGAACCCTATAAAATTTTCACACGACTAGACAGGGTAAATACAGGAAGGATGTTCCCGATGACCAGGGAGTCCAGAACCAGAGGGTCACAGTCTAAGGATACAGCGTAGGGCCATTTAGGACTGAGATGAGGAGAAATATCTCACTTATTACTGCTCTTCCCGGCTAAGCATATTGTCCAGCTAAAGTTGACTGGTCTGTCACTTCATCATAATTATGTATCTAGCACAAAGCACATTTAGCAGAATGATGCTGGGGTTTAGGAAAATGAGGTTATGAAGAAAGATCCAGAACCGGGGGTGGGGGTCACAGTTCAAGGATACAGGGTAGGCCATTTAGGACTGAGATGAGGAGACATATCTTCACCCAGAGAGTGGTGAGTCTGTGGAATTCTCTACCACAGAAAGTTCCTGAGGTCAAAACATTGAATGTTTTAAAGAAGGAGTTAGATATAGTTCTTAGAGCTAAAGCGATCAAAGGGTGTGGGGGAGAAAGTAGGAAGAGGACACTGGGTTGGATGATCAGCCATGATCATATTGAATGGATGGATCTGGCTCAAAAGGCTGAATGGCCTACTCCTGCTTTCTACATTTTCTCTTTCAAAAGCCTTGAATTTACCTGCCTCCACTATACTCTAAAAAGCAGAACGTTCCAGATCTTAACTACTTGCTGGGCAAAAAGACTTTTCCCTCATGTCACAGTTGCTTCTTTTGACAATTACCTTAAATCTGCGCCCTCTGGTTCTCAATTCTTCCACCAACAGGAACAGTTTGTCCCTGTCCACTCAGCCCAGACCCCTCATGATTTTGAACACTTTGATTAAATCCTCTCTCAACCCTCTCCTCTCCAAGGCAAACAGTCCCAGCTTCTCCGATCCATCCATATAACGGAACTTCCTCGTCCCTGGAAGCATTCTTGTGAATCTTTTGCACACCCTCTCTGATGTCTTCACATAATTTCTAGAGCATAATACTCAAAACTGGACATGATATTCCAGGTGGGACTGAACCGATGTTTAGTACAGGTTGTGAATTCCCTTCTGACTGTGTTGGAACTTTCTGAGGCTGACACCATGTGTGTACAGACAAATGGAATCTAACTTTTGCCAAGGCTCTTATGCCTTGCCTGGGCAGATGATCAAAGCAACATTTGAAGCAAGATTATGGAGTAGCAGCTAAGCAGCCGGGACTGAGAAATGTGGCTGCTCTCCCAGCAAAAGGCTCTTGCGCGGCAGGGCAATTAAACATTAGAACTTTTTTATCGAAGAAATGGCAAGCTACTGCCTTCTCGCAAGAATTTCTCAGCACGTGCTCTGAAAAATAAACAGGACACAGACCCTCAGGAACATTTTGAAAAAGCAGTTAAACTGTTCTTTATTGTCATAAAAGTAAACTATTTGCAGACTTGTAATATAGACAATACACAGTCACCATTAATTTTTCTTTCGGTGATGAAACTTCTTTTTATGGCTGTAGCAATTATGATGAATGATTACACACAAAAAATTGTTCATTCTGTCTTTCCCTTTATTGGCTAGATTACAGACTCATAGAAGCTCATAGCACAAAGAGACCATTTGGCCCATCTTTAGTGGTGCTGGCCTTTTGCTTGGGCACTCAAAGACAAGACGGCCACCGCCCCGCTCTCTCCCCAAAGCCCTGTAGCTTCCTTTTTCTTCAAAAGGCTACCCATTCTTCCCTTAAAAGATGACATGGCCACAAAGAGCAGAGATAATTTCAGGACTGGGCACAAAGCTGTTCAAACACAGATCGAGATGGCGACGTGGCGCATTTGTTGTCTTTCAATTGCCTGCAACACTGATGAAAACTTCAACCAGCAACGCCCATCCTTGTAGCAACATACCTCTGGCGAGCTGACTGGGTCGTTTGGATTTGTATGCCCAAGCAAACAGTTGGCATCCAAACTCCTGGTGGCATCTTTCAAATTTTAAGGCGAAAGTTGATGCTCTGCTTCCAGAGCTGCACAGGTGAAAGTTGCTGAGGGGCGAGTTTGCATGATGATTCAACGATCATGATAAGGCCAGCTCTTTGCTTTTGTGATGTCTGCTGCGTATTATCATTGCACATTAAATAGACAGACAGAGCAGCTAATCAAAATAGCGAGGCTGAAGTTTTAAGCACATAAGCCTGAAAATTACAGTGAATAATGTGATCACAAAAACACCTCAACACCGTCCTGTTCAAATGCCCCTCGCTCACCAAATCACCAGAAGTTAATCCAGTTAACTCCCATCTATTAATGTCTAGGAGGTGGGGAGATTGTAACAGGAACATGTGAAAAATCCATGTGAGGACATTACTCAGCAATTTCCAGTTGACACAGAGAATGCTTTCTTTTCTACTTTACTGAAAAATATCATAAAAATCAAAATCTCTGTACACAACTACATTGAATAAAGGCGCGAGGATTGGTATGGGTCACCATTGTCAATATATCCTTGCTGCACTGGACAGCTATAATCAGAACATTAACTCTTTATCATCAAAAGCGATAGTCTAAGGAAAACAGCAACAATGACGTCCTTTATAATAAAATAAAACAAAGAACTGCTGGTGCTGGAGACAAACAGACACAGTGAATACTGGAGAAACTCAGCAGGTCTGGCAGCATTTGTAGAGAGAGAAACAGAGTTAATGTTTCGAATCCAATACGACGGCTTCGGGACATTCTGGAGAAGGGTCACTGGACCCGAAACATTAACTCTGTTCCTCTCTCTACAGATGCTGCCAGACCTGCTGAGTTTCTCCAGTGTTCTCAGCATCTGTTTGTAAATGAATAGTCTTACACTTCCTACATGAGAAAAGAACTCAAAATATTAAAAAATCTTACAGTATCACTGCACAGAATTATACAAGGATCATATAATCAGTCAGTTACACCATCATATCCCTGTTTCTGTTTGAAATTCCGTCATTGTTAACGTTCTGATCTGTTACAGGGCTGTGATTAATGGATTGACGGGAAATGGTTTGGAAAAAGTGAGTGTGATTGGCGTCTGTACAAATACAGACACAAAGTTCTGTGAGCAGTAGTAATAAGATCCTTTTCCTTTAGCGAATCCTTTTTTTTCTCATCAACTGACACTAGGCTATAACATTCAAAATCCCCTTTCGTGCACCACAGAACCAGATGGTTACCGTAGCAGGGCTTGGCATCGATATTTGGGTGCATTAGCCTGGACAGAAGTGGCAAACCCTGCATGTTCTGAAGAATAGCACACGCAACTGGGTATTGAAAGCTGGGATATATTCTAATGGAAGTAGAATGGTTACTCTGTCTGTCTGCCTGCCTTTCTTTGCAATCCCAACTCTGCCTGGCTGATCCTTGAGAAAGGGGATGTGGTATCTACTGCAAGACATCCACAACTGATGGGCACTGCGAGAGCCCATGATGGATAACAGCTTACCTTTATAACTCTCTTTTGTCTTATGTGTTAGTGCCTTAACAGTTGCCCAAAAGAGAGGCATTTTTGTTTGGCTTTTGTCAGGTGGTTGAATTTATTTACGAAATTGGCTTTGTACAATAAGCAATTTCTTTCTAGCTGCTGCTTTGCATTGCTGCTGTCCTTCAGTACATAATGGCACCAGTTTGAAGGAAGAAAGTATAACGCTGCAAAACACGGGAGATCAGCTCGCGCCAAATCTGATAGTAGCTCTTTTTTTGCCCCTTTGCGCTTCTGCAGGATTTGATTGCCTTGAAACAGCGCTCGGTTTTTATTTTGTCAAAATGCATGCTTCTTTTAAAATCATACTTGAAAATGTTGGGGGTTCTTATGCAAGTACGATAGTTTAACAGTGAAGCAAGAAAGAATGCTCCTAGTCACGGTTACCATAAGTAGCCAAATCAAGAAAATCTTGGGTTTGAGCATGAGGTTTAAAAAGGATTCTAGTGCTATGGTTCATCTTCTGATAAAGGTGATGACAGAGGCCTTGCCTTTTAACATTGGCTACAGTCCCAAGACATGGAGCAATGTGTGAGAAAGTTGGTTCACAGTTATGCGATGACTGACAAGGTCGCTGCTCCTTTTGAGAATGTTTACGGCAATCATGGCAGCAGTACTGCGTCAAAAGTAGGAACAGCAAGCATTAGGAGAACAGCTCATGGCGCAGTGGAATAATTGTTCTGTTGCTTTAAAGCTGAACCCAGTGGTGGTTGCTCAGCAGGCAATGATACCAGGAGAAAAGCCACTTTCAGATATAGTCTTAACCTCCGCCCAGAAATGGTTGGATGAGTAAGAAATCTGTACGATTGACAATCACAGGCAGACACGGCCTGACACGTTTCTGACTGGCTTGTGTTCCTTTTTTATTGCTCCATCTGAAAGTGGTTACGATTCCGTTCCCCCACCAACATTGTTTCCATCCTGAAGATATTTCTGTCAATGGCTCCTTTCATTCAAGTCTACAGTCAGGTTTGGAAACTGGAGATGCATTTACTTCCGCAGCCAGCTTAAAATGGGTATTTTGCCAGTGCCTGGGCAACAGTTAAACTATCACAAGATATAAAAGCAAGAGTGGGCCATTCAGCCCTTCAGGCCTGCCCTGCTGTTCTATAAAATCATGGCTGATTGACTCCAGGCCTCAACTCCTCTTCCTTGCCAACTCCTTGTAGCCCTCAATCCCTCAATATTCCAAACATTTATCTACTTCCTTTTGAAACATTTTCAGCAACCTGGCTTCCACAACTCTCTGGGGTACAGAATGCCGACTAGTCGCTATCCCCAGAGAAGAAATTCCTTCACACCTTAGCCTTAGATTGAGCGTCAACTGAGCTCAGTGGATGAGCAAAGCAGAAGTTTACAGAGGAAGATGGAACAACTTGCATTTACAAAGTGACTTCAACGCGATAAAATTACCCAAGGTGCCTCGCGGGTGCATGAGAAGTCAAGAAGCGAGCTAATATGAAGAAATCTTAGCGCAGATGGCCAAAAAGTTTTTTTTTTTAGCAAATTTGGGTTTGAAAAAGAGTGTCTTAAAACAAAAATCACAGGGGGGGGATTTGAGGGGTTAGGGTCCATGCAGCTGAAGGCATCACTGCCAGTGGTGGAGGGATTAATCCGCAGAGATGACACAGAGAACACTGACCTCTGATCTTGAACTGTCTTCTCAGGGTCAGCCATCTTGGATGAGCACTTGGATTAACGGCCTTCATTGTTTTTGTTTCAAGAAGGTAGTTTTCCCCGCTTGACAATTATTTGATGACAGCACCTACATACTTTGCGTTCCTTGCCTTGTCCTTGCACTATTTTCTCGCAATTCAGATTTGCAAAGAAGAGTTCAAGCCAAGCTGTGTTTGGTAATGCCATCTCGTGTATTGCTGCACCAGCTGCTTTGAAATGCAAAATCCGTTCATAAAAGCCGTGCTCTGGAGTCACCAAAATATTGTAGCTGCATGCACCAGCAAAAAGTTCATTCTCTGATGGAAACTGTGGCCTCAACAGAACAAGGTTAACATTTCATTGAACGGATCCATCCATATTTCAAAAGAATTCACCCCCCCCCACCCCCCACCACCGCTGCCATCACCATCTCCCATTCTCCTGAAGATGCTGACTCATGCTTGGGCTGGCTTCTATCTGACCCAAGTGGCCACTCTTAACAGCTCATTCAAAAATAATAAGTCCCCAGGGGGTATTCGCCCATGGTGGCATCACAGCTAAAGACCCATTGTGTCCATGCCCAAGAGCCACAGACACACGTACCTTCCAGCAAGGAGGGGAGGAGGAGCTGAATCCAATTTACTTCCTTGTTTTCTTGCAAAGAGATAGTGGGACATTTAATCCCTTATTGGCAGAACGAGTGGGATCAGCGAGGGTGGCACCAATTGACCCTGGCACTATGCCACATTTAGCAGCTGATTCACCAGGGTGTCACTCTCGAACCAGGATGTTGAACCATTTTATTACTGCCCCTTTAAAATGGCAGAGTTATTTGTTCCAATTGAGTGGAATACCTCATGCTGCCAAAAGTTAAGTGCTTAAAATGATAGGACTGAAGTGGCACTGACATCGTATGTACATCAAAGATGGTATCAAAGTCCTGAAATTCTCTCCCTAATGGCATTGCGGGCTACATATGACATGTGAACCACAGTGCCTCAAGGGGGCAGTTCACCTCCACTTTCTCAAGGCGCAATTAGGGATGGGCAATAAATGCTTGTCCAGCCTCTATCCCACGAATGAACTGTTTGACTCGATTAACCTGGAGGCTTAACTCCAAGTCAGAGTTCTGAGCTCTCTAACAACTCTCACTCCAAGTGTCATTTCTAATCATCTCAGTCAGGGAGGACATCAAAGGACCATCTAAGTGAGGTGAACCTAACATTTTATTCTTTAAATTGAAAATAGAAGTTCCTTTTACTTAAAGCTCCTATATGTCGAGAATGGGCCACCGTAACCCAGTTGGAGGGGAACACTACACAGCTGCTCTTTACAGGAATGAATTCCTTCTTGGCACTGATATTCGGATAATTTCCGCACTCAGTGACATGGTGACTAATTCAGGCAAAGGTGTTGCAGGAATGTTGTCTCACATTTACCACTTTTCACAGTAACAAAGCATTCATTAGATTAAAGTCTAGAGTCGAGACTATAAATGCACTTACAAGTATGAACAGTGTTTCACTCTAACGTTATCGAATGATGTCTAAGCATATTATATCAAACTCTCAGCCCCGTGTACCGTGCATCAGCGGCACAAGGTCAAGGCATTTTATTTTTTTCCCGGGCCACTTGACCACAATATCCTGCTCTCTGGTCGGAAGAATCGTTGCTTCACTCTGTTCAATTCCCAGGCTCCAAAGTCTGCTTTGGACCTGGTCATGCTGCCCCTAATGAGGAGAATGGGATACCTGATCAACATTGACCCAGATACTTGCTGGTCACCAGTTCACAAAGAGCATTCTCCAAAGGCCCTGGAGGAAGCTCACTGCTGCTCAGCCCCCTCTGTTTACAACCTGGTGTGTGGAGAGGGGAAAGGATGAAACCAGGGAATGTTTAGAAGTGACATGGGAGAATTTGTAGGTTAAGCGGAAATCGGAGCTGTTACCATGGGAACTGCATTATGCAGTGACTAGAAGCAGCTTGTCATATAGGAACTAGACAATAATTTAAGATCATAACTTCTTTATTTCCCTAACTTTTCACTAAGTCTGAAATATCCAGATGCAAACCACAATATCGGAATATAAAACCTGAGTCTTGGTATAAGACTAGACAAAAGGTCCACTTTGAGTTTAACAAAAGAGATGTTTCCTTGTGTCAAAGCACAGCAAGGTTATAGCAGCTCGGTAATTTCAGAAAGGACTGTAAATGAAGTGCATCTCTCAGCCCCACCAATCGGTGTCCAGTTACAACTGTTTCAAAATCAACGGGCCATGTTTAGAACAAAATACAACAGTGTCCAAATAGTTACAAAGCGACTGCTTCACAGAATGTGAGAGTCATGGGAGACATTTTGGAAAATAGTAAAAGTAATGAAATGTTTGTTTAAAACAAAAAATAACCCTACGGTATCACAGCTTTAAAAGGATTGTAAAAGACCTTTATTTTGGTCATTTCTTTTATGATCAATAAGGTTTTAAAATTGAATGCCTTCATTCAATCAATATCTGCCTTTAGCCTCTTTGGTTATTTGGGTCCAGATCATCGATGAAAATCAAACCAGTTACAATCAAGGGATTAGTCACTAGAATGTTAAGGCTTTGTAGGCTATTCTTCCTGTCCCAGCTATCCTTTTCTTCCCCCTTCCCCATCACCTCTTCCCGTCATCCTAAACTTTCCTTCATTCTCTCTTTGCTTCCCATCTCTTGAAACTAACCTCATTATTGTACGCTTGTAATCCAGAAGATATATCTATTTAAGTAAAAAGTAAATTGTGCATTAACCAGATCCAATGTATCAATAGCCCTTCATGCACAATCCCATTTTGCAGGGAATGTTGCAAATATCATTGGATCTCATTGTATTTTGCATCCATTGCCAAGGTAAGACAGTAGTCAAGCCAGAGTGGTCGTGTGGGCTGTTTTTGATTGTCTAAGGGAGTTCAAGGTAAATTTTCCAGATTTATCTTCCCTGCTAAGCGGCCTGGATTTTCATCTGGCTTTTTGAGCACCCAACTCGCAAAACTCTGAGGAGACCACAAGTTCCAAGCTGGGGCAGGCTGTGTATATAATGGACAAGGCACTGTGGCCGTGTCGGACAACAGCGGATTTATTCTCCCCCGTGTCTGTCATTGAATAAAAGTCAGCAGCTCCCTCATGCTCGGCTTGAAGTGGGATCCTTTTGTGAGGAACAGGTTGCAGGGATTTACCCGAATGAAGGATGTGCCCACACAATGCATGTGGGCTATCACTCAAGCACAGGCTACAATGTGTACAGACACATTTAGAAAAACTTTCTAAGACCGGCGGAACAATTGATTTTAAGCTCCAAGAAGAATAAGCAGGGACGCTGGCATTGCTTTGATAGGGTGGAGCAGACATTTTCCTTTCCAATATGTGGTGCACTTTTTGTTTCAACTGTTCCTTTTCTGTGCCAGCCCCTCAAATAAGCCCTCCGTGATACTGCACCACTCTCTCTGTCACACACACACAGTCTCTCTCTCACACACGCACACACACACACACACACACACACACAGAGTCTGTCTGTCTGTCTCTCTCTCTCACACACACACACACACACACAGAGTCTGTCTGTCTCTCTCTCTCTCACACACACAGAGTCTGTCTCTCTCTCTCTCTCTCTCTCACACACACACACACACACACACACACACACACACACACAGTCTGTCTGGCTGTCTGTCTGTCTCTCGCTCTCGATCACACACACACACACACACACACACACACAGAGCCTGTCTCTCTCTCTCTCTCACACACACACAGACACACACGCGCACACACACACGCGCGCGCACACACACGCGCGCGCACACACACACACACACACACACACAAGGGCTTCTCGTGGTTTCCATTCTCGAGACACATCGCTGCAACGTTTGACAATTATAAAAAAGAAGAAAAAAATCCCTGTAATTGTCAACGACTTTATCGTGTGGCAGAACCTCTTGAACCCACCTCCGTCGTTACGTTGTTTCAGAATATTGATCTGGAAAGGTCTCAAGTTTCACTTCTGGCATCTTTACAAACCAATTCTTGTGTCTTCCAAACAGCGGCTCCGAGTCACATGATGGGACTTACCTTTCCCACAGACAAAAACCAGCAGATAAACTAACCAGGAATATTCCAGAGACAGTTTTCTTACTCAAAGCAAGGCTGTTCTCTAGAAATGCCATCCACTACAACGAAACCTTGAAGACCTTCCTTTAAGGGTCAGGGCAATAAACCTGCCACGTTGCTATGGTCATCCCCACAGAGGAAGTAAAGGATTCATTGCAGCATTTACTTTGGACTAATTTAAGCCTCCGTTGAACAAAATCTTCGGAAGTTGAAAAGATAAAAGCCACCTCCCTGATAAGGTTTGGGTTTTCCAGGAGTCTTCGCTCGTTGCCAAGGAGACAGAGGAGCCTGGAGCAAAGATGGCATCAGATCTGTTCGCGAGAGGCCTGGCTGGTTCCTCACTGGGCGGAGCCATTGCCAAAGAGAGGGGTACCGTTCATAGCAGGGTGAAAGCCAAGAAGGCCATTGGGATCTTCTTTTGTCTGTGAAAGGGAAAAACAAAATTGGACAAGTGTCATCAGAGCCATCGGCTTCCAACCCACTCTCTTCACCCAATCCAATTGATCCAAAGGTGACTCAGATAGAACTGTCATCGAACATCTTATTCAAATGTCTTCACCCAGACAGCAGGGTGTCTGTGGAATTCTCTGCCACAGAAAGCAATTGAGGCCAAAACATTGAATGTTTTCAAGAAGGCGTAATATAGACAGGAAAGTGAAGAAGGCATTTGGTACGCTTGCCTTCATTGGTCACTGCAGTGAGCGCAGGAGTTGAAAGGTCATGTTGTGGCTGTACAGGACATTGGTTAGGCCACTTTTGGAATACTGCGTTCAATTCCAGTCTCCCAGCTATAGGAGGGATGTTGTGAAACGGTGTAGAAAAGATTTACAGGGATGTTGCCAGGTTTGGAGGGTTTGAGCTATGGGGAGAGGCTGGATAGGCTGGGGCTATTTTCCCTGGAATGTTGGGGGCTGAGGGTGTGACCTTAGAGAGGTTTATAAAATCATGAGGGGCATGGATAGAGTGAATAGCCAGGGTCTTTTTCACAGGGTAGGGGAGTGCAAAACTAGAGGGGGATAGGTTTAAGGTGAGGGGGAAAGATTTAAAAGGGATCTAAGGGACAATTTTTTTTCACACAGAGGGTGGTGTATGTATGGAATGAGCTGCCAGAGGAGGTGGTGGAGGCTGGTACAATTACAACATTTAAAAGGCATCCGGATGGGTATATGAACAGGAAGGGTTTAGAGGGATATGGGCCAAATGCTGGCAAATGGGACTAGATTAATTTAGGATATCTGATCAGCATGGACAAGTTGAACTGAAGGATCTGTTTCCATGCTGTATGACTCCATACTGTTCTTAGGGCTAGAGGGATCAAAGGACAGGGGGAGGAAGTGGGAACAGGGGACTGAGTTGGATGATCAGCCGTGATCACACTCATCGATTCTATTCGATTCTATTCTATAATGGTGGAGCAGGCTCAAAGGGCCGAATGGCCTGCTCCTGCTCCTATTTTCTATGTTTCTATGTTTTGGACCAATGGCCTTCTGCATCAGGAAGTGACAGTGCCATCAAATGAGTGTAGCCGAAAATTTCACCTTCATCTCATTCCACCCCAGCCATTGAACTCAAGTTAAACTCCTACAAATAATGGGCGCGCAAGGCCTTACAGCTCATTGGCTGAGATACCACTTTTATGGAAAAGGGGTTGCACTGGAATAAGGTTTTTTCAATAACTGCAAACGTGCATTGTGTAACTCACATGGATAGACGACCCATCTTGTCTCGGCTAAATATTGAAGGACACAAAGCAAGTGTCCAGTTGATGACCTCTAACTCTAACTGGCTGTTCTGTGGCTAAGCTAAAGTAGAAGCAGCAATTTTTCTGCTTCACACAATGGATTGAACATGGTCTTAACAACAAAGGCATTTTTCCTTCAGCCAATTCCTTCCGTTCATTCTGCTTATGGTTCATTTGCGTTTAACTCCAATTATCCGCCTTGGATCCATAACCCTCAATACCATTACCCTGGAAACATGCTTAACCTCAGTCGAAAATGTCCTTTATCTGAGCGTGCGTATCCCTTTGACAGGGAAGAGTGCCATATTTTCACTTCCGCTCAGGTGAAAAATCCCAACCTCTGATGGCCCAGCTCCAAATTTAACATCGCACCCTCTAGTTTTGAATTCCCCCAGTGTCTCAGCATCTAATCCCTATCCAATCCCTTCATCATTTCAAAGACCTCGATTAAGCCATCCATCAACTTTCAAACCTTCAAATGGAATACAAACCGAGTTGATGGAATCAGCCTTCAGAATTTAAGCCTTTCAGCCCTGGTATCATTTTGGCAAATCTGCGCTATATCCCCTGCCTAAGGCCAAGATCTCTTTCCCGAAGTGTGGTACCCAGAGTCTTCTTCCAAATACAGTTCTCCCAGCGGGGTTAAAGTCCTGTACAACTGAAGGATCACATCCCACCCTTTTGTGCTCCAGCCTGCTTGAAATCACTTTTGTTTCCATGTGTTAGCTTTTAATGATTTGTGAGCCTGGGCAGACCTCTAAATATTTTATCCCTCTGTCCTCCCACAGCCCCACCCAAACAGACTGTACTCCCCACCTCTGATCATATCAAAGGGAGAGTCAAAGGTGTTCCTTTCAGTCGTATCTCACAAAAACATAAGTGACAGGGACAGCAGTTGACTAAAACAGCTCCTCAGATCTGTTTCGTCAGTCAACCTGATATGATTTTCTGCCCAGATTCTACTTCCCTGCTCGCTCCCTACATCCCTTGATTCTCTGAGACCAAAAATCATCCTATCACCATCCTTAAATATATTCGATAATAGATCATCCACAACCCTTGGGGGTACAGAAGTCCAAAGATTCACCCCACTCTGAGTGAAGAGATTGCTCCTCATCCCAGTCCAAAATGGCTGACTCCTTATCCAGAGACTGTGTCCCCCATGTTCTAGATTCCCCAGCCAGGGTAAGGGGGTCGCCCACTGAAGACAGTGATGGGGAGGAATTTCTTCTCTCAGACTCTAATGAATCTGTGGAATTCTTTATTGCAAAGGGTTGTTGAGGCTGGGTCATTAAGCAGATTCAAGGCTGAGATTGCCAGATGTTTAATCAGGAAGGGAGTCAAGGGGAAAAGGCTGGAAAATGGAATTAAGGTGATCCAACCAGCCATGATCTCATTGAATGGCGGAGCAGACTTGATGGGCTGAATGGCCTACTTATGCTGCTACATCTTGTGGTCTTCTTGAGGCCCAGAAAAGTAAACCTTTTAAGAAGAAACCTCCTAATTTCCTTGTAAGAAATGCCAGTGTTTCCACAACAAATCCTTGTCATTCCCATTGCAATTCCCCATCTGCTTCAACTTGGGATCTTCTTTGACTAACTTCATTGATGGAGCCAAGCCATGTTGAGCTGGACATACCTGCCTGAAGCTCAAGTCAGGGGTTATGCTCTCTCTGTGACATTCTGAAGCACATGCTCAAAGAATAGGAAATTGGAGTAGGAGGAGGCCATTCAGCCCCCATTCAATGAGATTGTGACTTGCCTGATTGTGGCCTAAGCTCCCTTCTCCTGCCTGTCCCCCATAACCCTTCCATTCTGAAGAAGGGTCACCGGACCCGAAACATTAACTCTGCTTTCTCTCCACAGATACTGCCAGACCTGCTGAGTTTCTTCAGCAACTTCGGATTTTGCTCCCCATAACCCTTGGGTCCTTGGTCGATCAAAAATCTGTCAAATTCAGCCTCAAATAAATTCAACGACTGTCAATGGGGAAGAAAATTCCAGGGAGCCTCTGAGAGAGGAAATTCTTCCTCATCGACATCCAAAATGGCAGATTCCTTCTTTTGAAACAATTTTGGAATGGGGTGGGGGGAGCTCTGAAACCTGCACGGTTGAGGCAAACAGTGAACTCAAGGGGCAGGGTTTCTTCAACATGGAAGGGCACTCTCAAACCTTTCCTTTCAAATTTGAAGCAATGGCCTTTTCAGTGAGGCCACCCTGGGGCATGGAGGGCAGGGGCTAAAGGGTAGCTGTGGTTGACCTCTTTCCTCGGCCAGGACAGAAAAACATGCTAATTCAGTCTCACAAGACACACCAGGGATGCATTACGCTGACAGCCGGGGCAAATTTTCAGTTCCATCAATTGAAATAACCCAGGCCAGGCCATCACAGCTCTGAGTCTTGGAGACTCCTGACCAATTCTGGTCGCCCTGCTATAGGAAAGATATTATTAAATTGGAAAAGATTTACCAGGATGTTACTGGCGCTGGAGGGTTTGAGTTATAAGGAGACATTGGATAGGCTGGGACTTTTTTCACTGGAGCGTGGGAGGCTGAGGGGTGACCTCATAGACATTTATAAAATCATGAGGGGCATAGATAAGGTGAATAGCCAAGGTCTCTTCCCTAGGGTAGGGGAGGTCCAAGGATGTGCAGGTTATGGTGGATTGGCTATGCTAAATTGCCCGTAGTGTTCAGGGCTGTGTAGCTTAGGTGGGTTATTGGGGTTTGGGTCTGGGTGGGATGCTCCAAGGGTCGGTGTGGACTTGTTGGGCCGAAGGGCCTGTTTCCACACTGTAGGGATTCTATGATTCTATGAAAACTAGACGGGCATTGGTTTAAGGTGAGAGGGGAAAGATTTAAAAGGGACCAAAGGGGTAACTTTTTCACACAGAAGGTTATGTATATATGCAATGAACTGCCAAAGGAAGCGGTAGATGCAGGTAGAGTTACAATGTTTAAAAAAACATTTGGATGGGTACATGAATAGGAAAGGTTTAGAGGAATATGGGCCAAATGCAGGTAAAATGGGACTAGGTTAGTTTGGGAAACTTGGTCGGCATGGATGAGTGGGACCGAAGGGTCTGTTTCTGTGCTGTATGACTCTATGTATGCTGTCCAACAGAACTGTTGTGCAGTGGTGGTGTCCCCATCTCTGAGCCAGGAGATCTGGGTTCAAGTCCCACATGCCCCAAAAGTGTGTCATAACGTCTCTGAAAAGGTTGGTTAGGAAAATATCTACAACTGTGTAATACTGCTCCCGACTTCTCAAATCCTTACTGAGCGGGTCAAAGTACCCTTCTGCCGGCTGTTGCCTCAATATGCATTTTCAATGTAGGCAGAGGAACAGGAAATTCGCAATCATCTTTCCCTATGGGGATTACAGGGGGTTGGGAGGGGAAGCAGGGGGGCGATGCCAATTTGGTTGGTGCATGCCCTGGTCATCTGGTTGCCTTGTGCCAGGATTGGGGCAGTTGTAAACGTAGACGCTGTGAGAATTCTGTTTGCGGGCAGCCCCGAATGGGAATAAAGGATATTAGATTCCGATGGAAAACTCCCCTCCATAGCTCAATGCATGCGTTGAATTCAAACCGGCTCCAGTGCCGGAAGGGGTGTGCTGTTTGGCATCAGGCCAGTTCCTTGTTATGTGGCAATGAAATGAAAGATCAGTGCCTACCTTGTACAGCTCCACAGAGTGCCAGCCATTCTGGTCTTCAGGACGCAAGTGCGCGTACTCGTGGCACAAGGGGACAGTAGATGCCGAGTGAAATACAGTGAGGTTTGCACTTTTCCCGTGAGGTGTCGAGGAGCTGAGAAGTGGAAACGGAGTTCCGTTGGGCTGGTTCTCACTGGGGAACCAGCTGGTCGCACTCTGAGTCTCTTGTTCATAACTAGTGAGCACAATTCCTTGATGACTGAAGTCCAGTCTGCTGTGCCGAGAAGGAGCTCCGCAGGCAGCACTGTTTGGAGGGTTGGGTGGCAGATGAAGGAGGGGTACGTCTTGCTGCGGATCAGCTCTGCTGCCCTGTGGGGCTCTCGCATAGCCTGGGTTTAGTCCACTGATGGGGGATGGATTGGGATCACCAGGCTGCTGTACGCAACAGTCTGACTGCTGGCTGCATTGCTGCCCGGATGCTTTCCAATGAGCGTGTTGCGAGTGCCGTGGCAGCTTCGTGTACCCCCGTTTTGCTGGCCGTTGCTTGCAGCAGGCTCGGTGCTGCGTGTGAGGCGGGCTCTGCGTGGGTGGGAGCTGCTGTGCAGAACAGGGCCACTGCGTACTTTGCTGGCTGCGTTGCATTCTGTGCGCCAGGCTGCTAGGTGGCACCGCTCTGTGGGTCAAGCGGTTTGGCTTTGACGGTGATCGGGGAATCAGCGACGGTGCATTCAGCTGCCCGGAGGTGGGTGGCATCCAAGGGGACCCCTTGCTGGCGTCTTGTGTGGTGTCTGAATGCTGAGCCAACTGACCTCCTGTGCCCAGGTTTGGCTGCAGTCCATTCAGTGGGCAAGGGTCCAGCTCTTTCTTCTTGAACGACTCCTGAACGTAAGACAAGACCTGGTCGTTTGTGAGGGGGCATTCAGAAACTGCCTCCATGGTCAATGTGCTCTCCACCCAGTGCATGAGCTCCAGGTCCTCTGGTCCCAAGCTTTCCATAATGTTTGGGAGGCCGGTAAACACCTGGTCATTGTCGCTTTGTAGCATGTCATCCAAAAGGGACAACAGGTCATCATCCTGCTTAAAGCCACTCTCCGCTTCTTTGATGCTTTTCTTTTCATCCTGGGAACACGGCGCACTCCCTCCCAGCCCAACCCCTCCACCGATCCAGCTGAGGGAGTATTTAGGCTCAATAGCTGGGGACCTGATGTACACTGCCTTGTCTTGGCTCACCATGGCTCCGAAGAGTGAGTTAGGATCCACATCTCCGCTCTGCTGCACACCACAGTCGCTGCTCTCCAATGGAAACAAATTGGTGAGGCCAAGAATTGGCGAACTGTGGTCATAGAGCACAGCCTCCCCTGTCAAGAAGGGAAGTGGGAATGGCATTGTGCGTTTCTGGAAGTGGTCCATCCCTTCTTTATCTCTGTGGAAAGAGAACCGAGCTCCTTAATCTCAGAATAAGGCAACACATTTATCCACCATGCGAGCGGGGAGAGTAGGTACAGAAGACAAAGCAAGAGCTGCAAGCAGTAAAATATCGTGAGGACATGTTTCAAGGAGCAGAGGGGGGGAGTAGGAAGGAGGGTGAGGAAGCAGGTGCCTTAAGGGTGTGATATTCAAGTTCAGCAGGCAACAGGGAAGGTAAATGAAATGTTGGCCTTTAGTTCAAAGGGAATTCTTTTATTCATTTGTGGGACGTGAGTGTCGTGGGCTGTCCAGTATTTGTTGTCTGCCCCTGGTTGCCCTTGAGATTATAAAAATACAGAGGATTTGCTGAAGCTAGTCAGGCCACAGCTGGAATACTGGGCCCCTTAGCTAAGGAAAGGTATGCTGACATTGGAGGCAGTCCAGAGAAGGTTCACTCGGCTGATATCGGGTATGGAGGGACTGTCTAATGAGGGGAGGTTGAATAGTTTGGAATATAGATGAACAAGGGGCAATCTTATTGAAATGTAGACAGTTCTTACTGGACTTGACAGGGGAAATGCGGAAAAGTTCTTTCCCCTTGTGGGAGACTCTCAGACCAGAGGGTATCATCTCAGAATAGGGGTTGCACATTTAAGACAGAGATAAGGAGGAATTTCTTCTCTCAGACGGGAGTAAATCTGTGGAATTCTTTATCACAGAGGGCTGTCAAGGCTGGGTCATGAAGTATATTCAAAGCTGAGATGCACAGATTTTTAATCAGGGAGTTGAGGGTTATGGGGAAAAGGCAGGAAAGTGGAGTTGAGGATGATCAGATGGAATAGAATCCCTACAGTGTGGAAACAGGCCCTTCAGCCCAACAAGTCCACACCGAACCTCAGAGCATCCCACCCAGACACATCCCCCTAATCTACACCTCCCTGAACACTACGGGCAATTTAGCATGGCCAAATCAACCTAACCTGCACATCTTTGGACTGTGGGGGAAACTGGAGCAAACCCACACAGACACGGGGAGAATGTGCAAACTCCAAACAGACAGTCACCCGAGGCTGGAATCAAACCCAGATCCCTGGTGCGGTGAGGCAGCAGTGCTAACCACTGTGCCACCGTGCCGCCCTAAGATCAGCTGTGATTTCATTGAATGGCAGAGCAGATGGGCTGAATGGCCTACTTCTGTCCTTACATCTTACGGTCTGAATACAACGGGACAGCAGGTTCGAGAGAAAACAAGGTGTGGGGCTGGATGAACACAGCAGGCCAAGCAGCATCATAGGAGCAGGAAAGCTTGACGTTTCGGGCCTAGACCCTTCATCAGAAAGCATCTGCAGTACCTATTATCTCAGGTTCGAGAGAAAGACAGGCTGAGTAAGTGAGGCTAGAAGGAGATGGAATGAACATGTGAGTGAACAGGAAGTGTGTTGCTGTTGAAAGCACAATCTCCATGCCCAGCAGCGATGAATCCTTGCGTCAACCTCAAAGTGTTCAACCATGATAACAGAGAAAGTAGGAACTGCAGATGCTGGAGAATCTGAGGTAACAAGGTGGAGAGCTGGATGAACACAGCAGGCCAAGCAGCATCAGAGGAGCAGGAAAGCTCACATTTCGGGCCT
>JAHRHZ010000089.1:2322121-2346129 GCA_024137785.1 Ginglymostoma cirratum | reverse complement strand
TCAGCTTTCCTGCTCCTCTGATGCTGCCTGGCCTGCTGTGTTCATCCAGCTCTACACCTTGTTATCTCTAACCATGATAACAGCAGTGTTTACATTCAACTCCCCGCCCTCCCCACTCCCCCAGCATTGCAGTAATAATGCTGAATATCTGAAATAGCGTCTGCATCTTAACGTACTGACAAGATAAACGCCATTACACATTTCTTTTAAAAGTTACTTCAGGAATCATTTGGAACATTTCTAAGTGTTTGCAACATTGGTTTGACACAGCTTGTATCCCCAATCAGTTCAAGATCTCAATGAAAAATAAGCTGAAACAGAGCACAGAGGGATTATGGGTTTACTCACGTTAGGAGTCTCTGCTTTGCAATGATGAAATCCGGGTGCCCATTCTTGTAGACGAGGTAGGCATTTGCTTGCACCCAGATCCACACGTTTTGCTTTGTCAGGAGTCTGAAGATAGTCAGTCCACTCTGGCCTGTCTTCATCACTGGAAAAAGGACAGAAATGAAGCCTTAAGCACTGAAAAGTGGGCAGGAATTGTGGGAAGAAAGGAAAAAAGTGAACAAAAGAGACAAACTGCAAGAAAGAGGGCAAACGAGAGAACGTGCACAAAGAAGGGTGCGCATGAGAAAGAGAGCGCACGCGGGACAGTGTGAGAGCGCACAACAGAGTGACAGAACGTATGAAAGAGAAAGCAGGGCCCGAATGAGAGACAGCATGAGAGAAAACATGCAAAGGAGAGAGAAAGTCTAAGGGAGAGTGCACGAGGGGGAAAGAGTGTGTGTGTGTGTGTGTGTGAAAGAGAGAGAGCATGCAGAAATGAGTGCAAAAATGTCAAGGGGCGTGTAAAGGGATGAAAGAGAGAGCGCACAGAAGAGAGAGGACGTGAAAATGTCAGAGAAGAAAAGTGAGAGAGAGTAGGAGAAATGAGGCAAAGGAAGAGACAGAGAATCATGCCGACAAGAGGATAGAATAGAGAGAGGGAGGAAAGGGAAGGAAGGAAGGAAATTGTGTCCAGGATCCGACGCGATTCACTCACATAAAGATGGTTTTACAATAGACCACAATAAGACATAGAGGCTAAAGTAGGCTATTCAGCCCATTGAGTCTTCTCCAATATACAATGATATACCAATTCCCCCATAACCCTCGATCACAAATGTGTCTGCCCCAGCCTTGATGATGATAACACATTCTCAAACTGTAAGCTCAGTATAACTGAAGCCTTCATTCACCTCGTCCCCCATTCTCTCTTACATTTTTCAACACTGAGATATCCTACACCATGCTTGTTGGCTTTCTAACTCTACATCAGGATACAGGAGGATCTGATCTGCAGAAAACCACTTCCTCCTGGATATTCTGTTCAGTCCTGGTTTCGTACAATGGGTGTGACAGAAATGAAATGGGGACAGGAGGAAGAAATACAAAACACAGGGGAGAATAAAATTCAGGGTAACCAATGTCCAACCGCACGTTCTTACCCAGTACTTACACCGAACATGGTTGTCAGCACAGTAAAGCATGTCATCGGCATGAATAAACTGATATCCAGACCCTCGCATACACAGCTCCAACTCTGAGTAACCCAGCACACTCTTCGCTCTAGAAATAACAACAAAGAACAGAGAAGGTTGGGGGGTGGGGGCGCAACGGTCAACATTCTACTTCCATTACTTCTCTCACAGAATTGCCAGTCAAAGCCTGCCATCGAAGGAGAAGAGGCAACTTATGAAACATTACCCATTAACAGAACCCAGTTTGTGATCCTTTGTTTACCTTTATTCATTCACGGGATGAGGACATCGCTGGCCAGGCAGCATTTATTGTCTGTCCCTAATTGCCCAGAGGGCAGTTCAGAATCAACCACATTGCTGTGGGTCTGGAGTCACATGTAGGCCAGACCAGGTAAGGATGGCAGTTTGCTTCCCTAAAGGACATTAGTGAATCTGATGGGTTTTTCCCAACAATCAGCAATGGATTCATGGTCATCATTAGATTCTTAATTCCAGACTTTTTTATTGAATTCAAATTCCACCATTTACCGTGGTGGGATTTGAACCCAGGTCCCCAGAATGTTATCCAGATCTCTGGATTAACAGTCCAGCGATAATAACTACTAGGCCATTGCCCCCCCCCTACATTTAAACATCCACTCAACATAATGTACTCAGTTTGGCCCCTCAAACTTGTTCTGTTATTTAATGACAACGTAGCAGAGCTGGTTGTGGCCTCAGCCCCACATTCCCGCCTACGCCGAGTAAACTTTGACCCCTTTGTTCGTCAAGAACTTATCTCCCTTCGCCTTAAAAATATTCAACGACCTCCCAGGGAAGAGTTCCAAATCCTATCACAATCCTATCACGCGAAACCAAATCCTCCCCACCTCCATTTTTAATGAGGCACCCCTTACTTCTAAATTGTGTCACAGCGTCTCACAAATACTCTGCTCCCATTTCTGTGCCTCTCTTTAAGATCAGTTTAATCCTTTGTAAAAGGACTGGTTTGTGCCACCACCCCAATACATGGATGCCAATATAAAGGGGGTCTCGGAGGATCAACCTACTTTGCATCACAGGCAACAGGTGAAAAGTCGAGCTTGTGTTTTGTCTGAAACAGGGCACTTCTGGTCCTGATTTCAACAATTGAAGGCACTTGGAGGGGAGTGGCAATGGCAAAGAGTGCCAGCTGTGGAGGTAGGAGAGAGCCATCTTCTGCCCGCTTGTTCTGTCCATAGAGGTACTTCAGTTTGCCTTTAATGTTTAGAGCCTGGGCACATCGAACAGAAAAAGGAAAGGGAACGATGGTATCAATTAAAGCAAGAGCAGTTCAAAACCAGAATTATGTAGAGCAACTCAGTAACAAGTGGTGAAACACTGGGCTGTCCTGTATGAGCCCTTATGCTAGGAGGATGCCCTGTTCCAGAACAGCTCTCCACGAGTCGCAGCGAACTGTCAAAAGACCTAACGAGCAAAAACGCATTTTCCTTCCGAACTTTGTTAACTGACTCCTTAAATGAAAGGGCACAAACCCTCAGAATCGTCTCAAACAGAAATGATGCATCACTTCTCACCGAGGACACACCACTTTCAACGCTGCTATTAGGAACAGTTAGCAACATTACAAAGGGGCGTGCATTTAATATTTTTAAAAACTCATTTAATGTATTTTTCTGAATTAACCTGCTCCAAGATGTTATCACCCACCAGTGGAGCAGGTGGGACTTGAACCTGGGTCGCTGGGTAGGGGCACTACCACAGTGTCCCAAGAGGATCTCAGATCTATACAGTTATGCTCTAAGACCATGCAAGAGCAACAGTCAGGTAATTTGAGTAAATCCATTAAATGATAAGGAGCCTAGATAGAGTAGATACAGAAAGGACCTATTTCCCTGAGCAGAGACCTCAAGCACCAGAGGATATAATTTTAACATAAATTGACTGAAGTGTTAAAA
Organism: Ginglymostoma cirratum; assembly: GCA_024137785.1. Classification (NCBI taxonomy): domain Eukaryota; kingdom Metazoa; phylum Chordata; class Chondrichthyes; order Orectolobiformes; family Ginglymostomatidae; genus Ginglymostoma; species Ginglymostoma cirratum. The sequence continues at coordinate 2,342,672 of JAHRHZ010000089.1, read as the reverse complement.
GGGGAATTGAGAATATTTGCACCCAAAGGACAGGGTGTGCAATTTATTGTGGAAAAGAGCAGTACAGTGCAGCAAAGCTTTCCCAGACTGATTCCTGGGATGGCAGGACTGATGTCTGAAGAGAGACTGGATCAGTTAGGACTATATTCGCTAGAGTTTAGAAGAATGAGGGGTAATCTCAGAAACCTATAACATTTTAATAGAACTAGGCAGGGTAAATGCAGGAAGAATGTTCCTGGGGAGTCCAGGCCAGGGGGTCACAGTCTAATGATACGGGGCAGGTCATTTAGGACTGACATGAGGAGAAATGTCTTCACCCAGAGAGTGGAGAGTCTGTGGAATTCTCTGTTACAGAAAGCAGTTGTGGCCAGAACATTAAATGTTTTCAGGGAGGAGTTAGATACAGTTCCTAGGCCTAAAGAGATCAAAGGGTTTGGTGAGGAAGTTGGAACAGTGAACTGAGTTGGATGATCAGTCATGATCATATTGCATGGTGGGCCAGGCTTGAAGGGCTGAATGGCCCCCTCCTGCTCCTAGTTTCTATGTTTTTATATTTTGTTGATCGCACTAATGTTCTGACTCTGTGTAGGGACATTGTTATTTGTTCAAAATCGTGTAACCTAGTGGCTTTACTCTCTTAGCAAGGCCCCTGAAGTGTGCGACCAAAATAAAAATGACTGGTCCAGAGCCAGATTGCAACACAAACATGATGGCCTGCTCCAAGATCATAACAAAGAATCATAGAATTGTTATGGTACCGAAGCAGGCCATTTGGCCCATTGTGTCTGCACTGGCTCTTCAAAGGAGCATCATTGCCCAGCGCCAGTCTCCCACCCTTTTCCCCCATATGCTTGCACACTGTTTTTGTCCAAATAACCATCCAATGCCCCTCTTGAATGAACCATTGAACCAGAAGCTTTTCATTTTAAATGCAGCACCATTGAAATATTTCTTACCATGTAGCCAGAGGGGCTGTTGAGCAGCGAGCGCATTTTGCACACAAAATTCCTCTCTAGGAAAGGGGAGTTCTCTGGGGGGAGATGCTGTGGATCATACCTTGTAACAACGTCACCATTTATGCTGCTATCTGTACAGAATGACACAAAACATTTCAAATTGCCATCTACAGGGGAAGCTCTCCAATCACAGAGTCACAGAATTGTTACAATACAGAAGGAGGCTATTCAGCCCATCATACCTGCACCTGTTCTATTGCCTAGTGTCAATCTCCTGCCTTTTCCTTGCGGAAATGTCCCTGCACACCGTTTCTATCCCAATAACCATCCAGTGCCCCTCTTGAATGCCTCAATAGAACCTGCCTCCCCCACATTTCCAGGCAGTGCATTCCACACCCTAACTACTCACTGGGTGAGAATGTTTCTCCTCACATCCCCCTCGCTTTATCACTTTCAATCCATTCCCCTCGCGTTCTTGTCCCTTTTACATGTGGGAACAGCTTCTCCCTGTTTACTCTGTCCAGCCCCCGCTCATGATGTTGAAAACCTCTAACAGATCTCCCTCTCAGCCTTCTTCTCTCCAAGGAGAACAGTCCCAACTTCTTCAATCCATCCTCATCGCTGACGTTTCTCATTCCTGGAACCATTCTTGTAAATCCCTTCTGCACTCTCTCCAATGCGCTCACATCTTTCCCATAATGTGGGGCCCACAGCTGTACACAATCCTCCAGCTGAGGTCTAACAAGTGTCTTGTACCAGTTCACCATCACCTCCCTGCTCCTGTACTCTGTGTCCCTATTAATGAAGCTGAGGGCACTGTGTGCTTTATTCACTGCTCTCTCCACCTCTCCTGGCACCTTCAATGATCTGTGCCCAGATGCACCCAGCTCCCTCTGCTTCTGCACCCCCTTTAGAATCGTACTCCCTGTTTTATATTGTCTTTCAATGTTCTTCCAACCAAAGTGCATCCCCTCACACTTCTCTGCGTTGAAGCTCATCACTCACCTCTCCGCCCACCCCACCAACTTGTCAATGTCCTTTTGGGGTTCCACGCTGTCTCCCTCCCAGTTTACAAACCTTCCCAATTATCTGCAGGCACTGTCTGTGCAGAAACTCATTAACCCTTCCACATGACAGTGACTTCTGGCTGGATGGATGGCCCCAGTACAGGAACTTGCTGCTGCTGAGCTGCGAGCTTGTGCAGGTTTGCTTCCTCCTGCTTCCTCCTGCTTCCCCCGCTCCCCCCCGGCCCCGAAGCTGACACAGTGCCTGAGGAGCAGTATTAGGATTGTGCCCGGTTCCCTGGCTCTCATTTGATCCAGCCTCTCTTTGTTGAACTGCCGTTGCTTACACAAGAGGTGGGAGGGGGGCCTTACATAGAACATAGAACATAGAACAGTACGGCACAGTACAGGCCCTTCGGCCCACGATGTTGTGCCAAACGTTTTACCCTAAACCTAAGGCCTATCTAACCCCCACCGCTACCTTATACTATCATCCATATGCCTATCTAATAGCCGCTTAAATGCCCCTAATGAGGCCGACTCCACTACCCTCTCCGGCAATGCATTCCACGCCCCTACCACTCTCTGAGTAAAGAACCCACCTCTGACATCTCCCCTGTATCTACCTCCACTCACTTTAAAACTATGCCCCCTTGTAATAGCTACCTCCACCCTAGGAAGAAGTAGGCTTTGCAGAACCTTCAGCCATCCCAGCTCCATAGCCTAAAATTCTCTCCCCAAAACACATGTGCCTTAGGCACCATTTCCCAGACTGCTGGCAGCAGACCTCGCTCTCACAGGGAGACATTAATGTGAATAGCAGATGTATATTCAGGGGAAGGCTAGGATATGGGATGGAGAAAGGAAGCACATTCGGCTACTTAAGAGAAGCCCTCGCTGTTGGAGTGGTATATTGGCACGGATAGAGGATTGGCTAACTCACAGAAGACAGAGAGTTGGGATAAGGGCTTATTTTCAGGATGGCAACTTGTAACTAGCAGCGTGCCACAGTGCCGGGGTGACAATTCTTTACAATATATATGACTGACTTGGATGAGGGGAGTGAATGCATTATCACCAAGTTTGCGAATGATACAAAAGTAGATGGAAAGGCAATTGGTGAGGATAACACAGAGAGTCTGCAGAGGGATATCGACGGGTTCAGTGAGTGGGCAAAATAGAAACATAGAAAGTTGGAGCAGGAGTAGGCCATTCAGCCCTTTAAACCTTTTCCACCATTCAGTCTGATCATGGCTTATCATCCAACTCAGTCCCCTGTTCCTGCTTTCTCCCCCCATACCCTTTGATCCTTTTCGCCCCAAGAACTAGATCAAACTCCGTCTTGAAAACATTCAATGTTGTTTCTTCCCTCAATCACTTTGTGTGGTGATGAATCCCACAGGCTCACCACTTCCTGGGTAAAGACATTTCTCCTCACCTCAGTCCTAAATAGCCTACCCTGTATCCTTAGACTGTGACACCCTGGTTTTGACCTCACCTGTGCTGAGATTTGCTTTATCTTCCAGTTCCTATGGTGGGGCTTGAACCCATATCCCCAAAGTACTAAGTAGGGGTGCTGGATTATTAGTCTCAGGAAGTTACCCCCTCCGCCACTATCCCCCTCCAAATCGGTAGACAATGTGCTGCACTGCTTATCAGCCTGATGAAGTACAGTTGGACATTTAACAATGTCTAAAAGGCATCTGTCATCGCAATTTGTCAGTCTTGTGGAAAAACCTCAGGCAAAAATGGAAAGGAAGAACACCAGAGTCCATTTATATTTTGCAACAAAAAGATTACATGGGAGTTTGCAACAAGTGCTCCAGGCAGGATCAAATAAAACAGCAGGACCTTGCAAAGAACACAGAATGTCATCATTATTATTTTATGTTAGGATGAGAATCTCAACAAAGAGAGAAATGATATCAAATTGGTTTGCTGCTGTGCTTATAAACGCTCACCTTCAGAATCCTAGATCACACAAGGAAGTAGATACCGAACAGGAAAAGGTGAAAACATGGTGGACAGAGCCAAAAGGTCAAGGAGAAGGCTTTTTAAGGGGATTTGTCAAAGGCAGAACAAAGGGGGCAGTTTGGGAAGAATAACAAAAGGACTGTATTAGCATAATGGTCAGGCTGCAATCTAGGATGTGACTGGGATATGTAGCTTCAGGAGGGATGGTGTGGCATGAGCTATGGCAGGAAAGGGGGGGTGAGGCATGCCCACTGAGTGGGTAGGAAGCTCAGAGGGCAGGAAGGGTTCGTGGTACAGGAGGATGATGTGGATGAGAGTTGTTGAGTGGATGTGATACATGCGATCATGAGTGACGTAGTCAATGAGCCTTGGTGAGGTGATTGTGCAATGGCCGAGATAGAGTGTGTAGGAGCTAGCAGAGAGAAGATGGTGGCACTGACCCAGGCTGCTATTTGGGCCTGGTCTGGTGCTGAGGCCTCAGAGGGCTAATCACAGGAACAAGGAATGCCCTCCTCTCCACCAGCCCAACGTAACAAGGCCTGCAGCTCCCCGCTTGCGTAGTGGGGAGCAAGTTGTCCTTTCTGGGCCTCAGTGATAATGGTGAAGCTCTGCAGTGTGAGACCTAGTTCCTGGCTCTCAGCACCTGAAGTGGCACGGAGACGGATTTAAAATATGGTGCCTGTGGCATGAACACGAGAAACGGCCAAGTAATTCCACCTTCTCTGGTAGGGCGATGCCCCAGGAAAGGCATATATAGAGCCCAGTTGCAAAATGAATGATGTGAAGAGCAAGAGATTAGGGGAGACTGCTTGCTCCAAGGCAAGGCCTCATGAATCATACTCGACAAAACACTTTAAGTGAGATTGAGAAAACCCCACTTGACACGGTGGCTCAGTGGTTAGCACTGCTGCCTCACAGCACCAGGGACCCGAGTTTGATTCCACCCTCAGGTGACTGTCATGTGAAGTTTGCATACCCCTCCATGGGCTTGCGCTTGCTCTGGCTCCTCCCACAGTCCTAAAATGTTCAGGTTAGGTGGATTGGCTGTGCTAAATTGCCCCATAGTGTCCTGGTTGATTAGCTGTGGGAAATGGTGGGGTGGGGTGGGGTGGGCAGGGTAGATGGGATGCTCTTCAGAGGATTGATGGGCCAAAAGGCCTGCTCCCACACTGTAGGGGACTCTATCACCCAGACGGGCCCCTAATGGGAGTCGATAGAAGAATGAGAAGCTAATTCTTCCACCCACACTAGAGCCTGACCGAAATAGGCCAGAGCCACAGCAATAGTGATGAGGGGCAAAAAGAATGGCTTCAATGATGCAATAAACAGAGCCAAGTCAATTTGGCAGCCATTTCTGGAAAACTAGAAGATCATAGGGTGCTTAAACACCTCAGTTCAAGTAGGCCCAGCTATGACACATCCCTTGGAGATAAATGGAAAATTCCTCTGTACATGAATTCAAAGGATCGTTTTCATTCATTAAAAACTATGCCTATTTTCTCAAGGTTTGGGTAAATCAATCTCTGAGTAGGATCAAAATGAGAGGTGTAACCCGAAGCTGTTCTGATACACTGCAGCACACATCTCCTGGCACCAAGTGTTTGCATCCATGGTGTAGCAAAGGGTGGGGAGAGCGCCAAGGATGCCAGACAGTTCGCAAACCCACAGGTTGAGAATACAATCTGAGGGGCCAGCCAAAAAGAAACAATGGGGCAAAAGTAAGTCATGTTGCATCTTCAACGGTGTATTTGAGCCTGCCCCACACAGCAAAACATACCAAGAAGGAACAAGAGCAGGTCACTCAGACCTTCAATCCTGTTCCTTCGTTCAATAAGGCCATGGCTGGTCTGGTTTGAACCTCATCTCTACATTCCTGCATATCCCCCAATAATCTTCTACCCCCTTGGTCGTTAAGAATCTATTTCCCTCTGCCTTAAAAACATTGAAAGATTCTGCATCCACTGCCTTTTGAGGAAAGGAATTCCAAAGACTCACAATCCTAAGAGAGAAAAAAACATTTCCTCTTCTCTGTTTTAAATGGGCACCCCCTTATTTTTAAATGATGACCCCTAGTTCTAGGTTCTCCCACAAGAGGAAACATCCTTTCCACATTCACCCAGTCAAGTCCCCTCAGGGTTTTATATGTTTCAATTAAGTCATCTCTGACTCTTCTAAACTCCAGAGGATACATGCCTGCCCTGAGTAGTCTTTCCTCATGAGGCAATCTGCTTGTTCCAGGGATTACTCTAGTAAACCTGCTCTGAACTGCTTCAAACATATTAACACCCCTCTGTAAGTAGAGTGACTAGAGCTGTATACAGTACTCCAGGTACGGCCTCACCAATGTCCTGTATAACTGAAGCATAACCTCCCTCCTCATGCATTCAATTCCCCTCACAATGCAACATAACGTTCTATGAGTTTTCCTGATTACTTGCTGTACCTGCAAACTAACCTTCTGTGATTCATGTACTGGGACACCCAGATCCCTCTGCACCTCAGAGCTCTACAACCTGAGTGTGGGGTTGGAGGGTTAAAGAGTGGTATGGTCTTGGTTCTTAAGGAGGGGGTGGGTGCTTTCAGTGAGTATGTGGACCCTCCAAATGCAGCTAGCCTCAGATCCCACCGCTTGCCTGACACAAGCCCGGGCCGTAAAAGTTTACAGCGTACCTGCTCGCATGAGCCACCCCCTACCCTAGGTAAAATAGCAGTCGGGTAGGGTGACGCCATTTTAATGGTCCAAACAAGGGCCCCACTAGGCCCAAGGAAGTCAGGCCATCCAATGCCTCCACCAGCAACCCCCTCAGCCCCATCCCCAAAAAAAAGGGAGATCGTGAAGAGCGGGCAGGCCTCCTGCTGCGTTTTGCATATTTCCTGATCCTGGCACTAAGCATCGTCTAAGTTGCCAGAGCTGGAGAGTGGGAAATCTAACCCCCAAGAGATTTCCAGCAAACCATCTCCCAATCACCCCTAGCCCTATAGAGCAACAAAAACTTCACCTGTCTAACAACGCATCGACTTACCCGACTGTGCCATGTTGGAGCGTGGCACTGGGTCCAGCGCCCAATGCAACTGGCGCTGAAACTCATCGCGATCTTCAGGATGAAGCAGTTCATACACAGGCTGGTGCATAACAGCAGTCTACAACAGAGAGGACAATATTACCATTTGGAATATTGAGAGCAGTTTTGGGCCCCGTATCTAAGTAAAGACATGCTGGCGTTGGAGGGGGTCCAGAGGAGGTTCACAAGAATGACCCCGGGGATGAAGGGCTTGTCATATGAGGAGCAGTTGAGGACTCTGGGTCAGCACTCGATAGAAGGATGAGGGGGGGAATCTGATTGAAACTTGGAGAATACTGAGAGGCCTGGAGAGAGTGGATGTGAAGAAGATGTTTCCACAAGTAGGAGAGACTAGGAGCTGAGGGCAAAGCCTCAGAGTGAAAGGACGACCCTTTAGAACTGAGTTGAGGAGGCATTTCTTCAGCCAGAGGGTGTGACTGTATGGAACTCATTGCTGCAGAGGGCTGTGGAGGCCAAGTCATTGAGCTTATTTAAGGCAGAGATAGATAGGTTCTTGGTTGATCAGTGGATCAAGGGTTATGGGAAGAAGGCAGGAGAATGGGGTTGAGAAACATATCAGCCATGATTGAATGATGGAATAGATTCAATGGGCCAAATGGTGTAATTCTTCTCCTACATCTTATAGCCTTACAATCTAACAGGCATCAGAACTAACAAGACAAAGACGAGGGGGCAGAGCGAGCATGAAATATAGGGAGGCGGGTTAAAAATCAGAGTGGAATTTTCTCAGGTACATTAGTCTCTCATCAACCCAGGGTTTGTGGTGGACGATCTGACTTCTCCAAGCAGATTCCATGGCTGTGAGATGGTTAGGAGTTAGGGGGTGTAAAAAGTGCACAGAACCTTTCACCATGATGGCTCGGCCAATTTGGTGCAGCCTATGTTCAATGGACCACTTTAGCACAACTTGCCACTCAACCGTCCACGTTTGCAACTCCCTTGATGCACGCAGTCTTGGGAAGAGAGCTCCCAGCTCCGAAAGTTTAAGAAGGAAGCTCGTCAGTATCATGATACCAGTGCCCAACATGTGAACCAACCCACCCAGCCAACCCAATGTCCTGTGGCTGCCCACAAGCATTCCATTTTCATTCGATTGACCTGCCTCAATACAGGCGATCCCAGCCAGCATAAACCATCACACAGATCGTCTCTTTCCACCGTCAGCGAGTTGTACAGAGGCCTCTTTGGGCTTCAGATTGTCGGAGTTATGAACATATAAACAAACATACAAACAAGAATCAGCCACTCGGCCCTTTGAGCCCGTTCTGCCATTCAATCAGATCATGGCTGATCTGATCTTAACCTCAACTCTACATCCCTGCATATCCCCCAATAATCTTCTGTCCCCTTGGCAATCAAAAATCTATCTTCCTCTGCCTTAAAAATATTGAAAGATTCTGCATCCACTGCCTTCTAAGGAAAGGAATTCAAAGACTCACAACCGTCAGAGAGAAAAAAAAGTTTCCTCATTTCTGTCTTAAATGGGCACCCCCTTATTTTTAAACGATGACCCATGTTCTAGATTCTCCCACAAGAGGAAACATCCTTTCAACAGCCACCCTATCCTCTCAAGTTCTTATCTGTTTCAATTAATGCACTTATGACTCAAGCAGCATGATGACTCAGTGGTTAGCACTGCAGCCTCATGGCGCCAGGGACCTGGGTTCGATTCCAGCCTCAGGTGACTGTCTGTGTGGAGTTTGCACATTCTCCCCATGTCTGTGTGGGTTTCCTCCAGGTGCTCCGGTTTCCTCCCACAGTCCAAAGATGTGCAGATTTGGTGGATTGGTCACGCTAAATACATGGATAGAGTGGGGAGGTGGGTTTGGATGCTGTTTGGAGGGTTAGTGAAGACGCAATTGGTCGAACAAGATAAAAGGTACTGCAGATGCTGGAGAATCCGGCTAGTCCTGTTTGGCCTGCTGTGTTCATCCAACCCCACACCTTGTTATCTCAATTGGTTGAACTGCCTCTTTCTGCACTGTAGGGATTCTATGACTCTTCTAAACTCTAGAGGATCCTGACTAGCCTTTCCTTATAAGACAATCCACTCATTCCAGGTATTAGTCCAGTAAACCTTCTCCGAACTGTTTCCAATGCTTTAACACCTTCTGTAAGTACAGTGACCAGTATTGTGCACAGTTCTCCAGATGTAGTCTCACCAATGTCTTGGACAACTGATGCATGTCCTGGATAACTGGACTTGCACTCAGTCCCCCTCACAACACAACAGAACATTCTATTAGCTTTTCTGATTACTGGCTGAAGCCTACAAAACATCAAATGTTCTCAATTCTTCCATTCAACTCTGATGAACGATAACACAAGCTGAAACGCTCAGTGTTTTTCTCTCTCCACATAAGACTAGGGATATCGGGTTTTATCTCAGGTTTTAAGCATCTGCTGTATTTCGCTTTGTTACGCACAACCGTTGATCCCCTGTTCGATATCTGATGACTCCATGTGGGTTCTTTCCAGCTTGGCCACCTGGGCACCAAGCTGGTTGAGCAGATTGCCTGCCCATTATCGAAGTTGCGCGCTGCCCATTCAAATCATTCCAGCCGGTGGTCCATGACTTATGCCCTCCACAAGGCGAGAATGGCCACCCCCTCCCCATCCCCAGTGCATTAGTCAGGACTGAAAGTGGTTAGGCACTGGCTCTCATCACTTGCCCCAGCACTGACCTGATGGAATCCCACATACTCCTGAATGGTTGGAGATGCATAGAAGATGTCACCTTCTGTAGTCACCACCAGGACAAAGCCATTCAGCGCCTGGAAACACACAGATATTAAAACCTTTAGGCAAACAGATCTCTCAACCGGTTATTTCATTTGCAATAATTTTTTTTTAAATCAGAAAGAACTACGGATGCTGGAAATCAGAAACTAAAACAGAAATTGCTGCAAAATCTCAGCAGGCCTGGCAGCATCCCCACTTTCCTACCTTTTCCTCCATAACCCTTGATTCCCTTCCTGATTAAAAATCTGTCTATCTCAGCCTTGAATATATTTAAAGACCCAGCCTTGATGGCCCTCTGCGATAAAGAATTCCACAGATTCACTCCTCTCTGAGAGAAGAAATTCCTCCTCACCTCTGTCTTCAATGTGTAACCCCTTATCCTGAGATTACACCATATGGTCCTAGACTCTCCCACAAGGAGAAACAACCTCTCCCTATCTCCCCTGCCAAGCCCCCCTAAGAGTCTTGCATGTTTCAAAAAGGCCGTCTCTCATTCTTCTAAACTCCAATGAGTACAGGCCCAACCTACTCAACATCTCCTCATAAGACGGGCCCTCAATATCTTGGATCTTCTGTGCATCTTCTCTGAACTGCCTCTAATGTCAGGATATCTTTCCTTAGATAAGGGGCCCAAAGCTGTTCACAGTGTTCCAGCTGTGGCCTGACTAGTGCCTTGTATACTTTTAGCAAATCCTCCCTATTGTTATACTCCATTCCCTTTGAAATAAAGGCCAGCATTTCATTTGCTTTCCCTGTTACTCACTGAACTTGGACACCAGCTTTTTGTGATTCCCAAATCTCTCAGAACTCTTTCTCCATTTAAACAATATTCAGCTTCTCTATTCTTCCTGCCAAAGTGCATCACCTCACATTTATCTGCCAACTTTCTCTTTTTAGAAAGAAAGCAAAAACTTGCATTTGTATTGCACCTTGCACATCCAAAAGGCAACCAATGAATTCTGTTTTGCCGTGTCATCACTGTTGGTGTGTATACACAAATGCTGCAGTCTATTTGTAGTCTGCAAGACCACATAAATCGTAAATGAAAAAAAAATGGCTAAACAATCCTGTATTTAGTGGCATTCCTTTTTGGGGGGGTTAATGTTGGCCAAAAAAAAAACTGTGAAGGTCTTCTTCCACTTCTTTCGGTCAAGACTTCAGATCCTTTGTGCGTGCCCAAGAGGGTAATAGGCACCTCAGTATAACATCTCATCCCCTCTGACAGCGCAGCACTCCCTCAGTACCACACTGGACACGCCACCCTCTATTCTGAAGCCAAGGCCTTTTCTGCTCATGTTGGGACCCCCATATGCACCATTCCCTTCCCTCCAACTGAGGTGTCCAGATAGATGCCTGAAGAAATTGTTGAGGCAAAGGCCTAGTGGCATTTTCCTACAAACAAGGAACAAGGGCAGGCCACTCTTTTTTTCCAACAATCATTACGACGACGGCTGATTCAATCTTAACCTCAACTCTACGTTCTTGTATATCCCCTGATAATCCTCCATCCCCCTTGGTCATTACGAATCTATCTTCCTCTGCCTTAAAAATACTGAAAGAATCTGCATCCACTGCCTTTTGAGGAAAGAAATTCCAAAGACTCACAATCCTCAGGGAGAAAAAAATGTTTCCTCATTTCTGTCTTAAATGGGCACCCCCTTATTTTTAAACTATGACCCCACGTTCTAGATTGTCCCACAAGAGAAAACATCCTTTCCTCATCCACCCGGTCAAGTCCCCTCAGGATTTTATATGTTTCAATTAAGTCACCTTCCAACTCTTCTAAACTCCAGAGGATACAGGCCCAGCCTTTCCAGCCTTTCCTCTTTATAATTAGACCGAGGTAATGCTCTGGGGCCCTAGTTTGAATCACACAACAGCAGATGGTGGAATTTGAATTGAATAAATATCAGGAATTAAAAAATCTCACTGTTCATTGTCATAAAACCCATCTAACTGACTCATGCCCTTTAAGGAGGGAAATCTGCCATCCTCACCTGGTCTGGCCTACATGTGACTCCAGACCCACACCAACGTGGTTGACTCTTAACTGCCTGTTGAAATGGCCAAGCAGTTCTATCCAAGAGCAACTCGGGACAGGCAATAAATGCTGGGCCAAGCCAGAGATGCCCACATTCCATGAATGAATTAGAAAAAATAAAAACGGCACAGAAGCAAATCCTCACTAATTTCCTTTACCTGTAGGAGCAGTTCCCCTTCGGACAGTATTATATTGCCATGGTTTGGCAGCTGCCAGTCCAGCCTGGCATTGTTGGCCTGGTCTGCGGGTGGGCATCTCTTCTGTTGCCCCAAAGTAGCTGCAGGACAATCACAAGAACAACATTTAGCGAGAATTGCTCCAAACGCCAGAAAGACAAGTCAGAAAGATAAGGCGAAAGTCCAAATTTAGAGAAAGCCCCAGTCTTCTACCAAGTCAAGCAAAAGAATTAACTTAATAACCAGCCATAACTCTGGGTGAGATTTATTGCCCATTTAGCCAGAGCTCCAGGCTGCTTGAAACATGAACCACATGAAATCGAGGTTTGTGGATAGCGTGCTATTTGGACGAGTGCCAGAGCAGTGAGGAAGAGCTCACGGCTTTGCCTCAAACCCAAAGACTCAGATCAAATTCAAGTCCGACTCGAGGACATGCTGATGCTGGAAGGAACATTGCTAACACAGTCACACACAGGCTTTCCAACTGGCTTGCTTATCCTTCCGAGCTGCCCAGGAGTCTCCTGGTCAGCCGTACTCGACACACATGAATCAATAACCAGAGATAGTAGGAGACTGCAGAGAAACCAACTTGTTTCTCTTTAATAGATGTCTATCAGGGCCTCAGGCTAATTGCAGCCAGACAGATGAGAACACTGAGCTGAAAGTAAGTACATTCATTGGAGGAGAACATTTTTGGGAGAAGAAAAGAGGAACTAGTATTCATTGACTATATTTCGTCACTTTTTAGTCCCTCTTGGGTATAGGTCAACCTTCAGGTTTTACTCAAACAAAAGTCCCAAAGCATTTCCCATGCCCTCACTGCTGAAATGGAACTTGGCCTGATGTAAAGCTACTTGATAGGATTTGCTCAATAACGCACCACTAAAGGCAGCTCTTCAGCTCCTTGTACCCATCTGGTTCACTAATGGCCTATAGGGAAGGAAACTGCCATCCTTACCTGGTCTGGCCTACATGTGATTCCAGACCCACAGCAATGTGGTTGACTCTTAACTGCCCTCTGGGCATTTAGGGATGAGCAATAAATACTGGCCCTAGCCAGTGACGCCCTCATCCCATGAATGAACAAAAAAAAAACTTTGGGCTCCCTTTGCGCTATTTTTGAGGGCACAGCTTCGATGGGAACAGTGTCCAACGTGGCAACTCAGTGATAGCACGTTATTTGGAGAGGATGGGGTTTCAATCCTTTCTTGTGTAAAAGTCGACCTGTCTACTTTTTGACGGAAAATTCAGACTTAGAATCCCTGAGTTTTACGTGAACATTACAGAAGCCTTATGGTGCAGGAAGAGGCCATTTGGCCCATTGTGCTTGCACCAGTTCTTCAAATGAATGCATTACCTTGAGCAATTTCCTGCCTTCCCACCCCGCCTTTCACTCTTATACTCTGTTTTCATCTAAATAACCATCCAATGCCCGTCTTGAATGGCTCAATGGAACCTGCCTCCACCACACTTCCAGGCAGTGCCTTCCAGACCCTAACTACTCACTGGGTGAGAATGTTTCTCCTTACATGACCCTTGCTTCATCTGTCCATCACTTTAAATTTATACTCGTCACATTCTTGGTCCTTTTATGAATGGGAACAGCTTCTCCTGATCTACTCTGTGCATGATTTTGAAACCCTCTATCAGATACCTTAGGTGCATTTCCTTTATTCACTCATGGGACATGGGCATCGCTGACTGGCCAGCATTTATTGCCCTGTCCCCAGCTACCCTTGAGCTGAGTAGCTTGCTGGGCCATTTCAGAGGGACAAAGGATCTGAAGGGGACCCGATTAACAAATGCACATGTGGAGAAACTGTACACGTAACTCCAGGAACCATTAACTGACATCGAAAGAAAATTCTAGCAGTATTTCATTCCATTTTCTCGAGGACGTCTCCTTCCTTCTCCTATTTGTTTAGGGCAATTAACCTACCAAGTTTTTGGGGTAAATTACTATTAAGCCCAGTTGAACTTCAGAGGGAGTTTAAATTGGCCTCCTCCTCATAGATGGAGGAGAGCACCAGCTAGGAGCCTCACACTGGAATCTGATTGAAATACATTGGGCAAATTACCCTGCTTTTGGCAACAATATTATCTAGAAGTCCTTTCGTAGACCTCCCTGTGTCTTTACCTTCTTCCAAGACCATCCTTAAAATCCATCTCTTAGACCAAGCTTTGGATTGCTCCCAATAGCTCCTTGTGCGCTGTGTCTATTCCTGCTCAATTACCCTTCTGTGAAGCTCTTTGGGCCATTTTCTTGGCATCACTGGCACTGTATAAATGCACACTAATGTATCATTGAAATAACAAAACTACCAAAGGTTGTAGCAGAGTGTTCCTATGAATACATTGAGAAGGTGCCTTCACAAATGTAAAATATACCCAAGAGCTAGGATTGCATTGTATCCTCCCACATGTTACAGACTCATTAGTTTGGCTAAGAATAACCGTTTCTCTCTTTTGTTTGGGTATAGGACAGTTACGAACAGTTGGTTTAGAAAAAAAAAACAGTTGGAAACAATTGTATTCAATGGACCGAGACACTTCTCATTCAGTCCTACAGAATCTTACTCCACCAAGAATCTGTCACGTTTCAACTGGGAATGATGCCAGCAATGACAACGCTACTTGAACAAGAACACGACCCCAGTGAAACCATCTCCAAGGACACAATGCTTAAACTACTGGACCTATGCCTGACCACGCACCTCACCTTCAACGGCCAAACATACGAGCAAATCAACGGGACACCCATGGGATCGCCTATCTCCGGACTCGCAGCAGAAACAGTGATGCAAAGACTGGAAAGGACTGCCCTTCCGCAAATCCAACCTAAACTATGGATACGCTACGTAGATGACACCTTTGTCATCATTAAATGGACCAAATTAGAGGAGACACACAAACTCATAAACAACACCCTCACCGGAATAAAATTCACCAGAGAGGAGGAGAAGAACAAACAGCTCCCATTCCTGGATGTCATGGTAGAGCGCAAGACAAATGGGGAACTGCAAACGAAAGTACACCGAAAAGCCACACACACAGACCAGGCATTGAACTTCAGTAGTAACCATCCCAGCACACACAAACGAAGCTGTGTGCGAACACTATTTAAACGGGCAACCACACACTGCAGCAACATGGAACTACGCCAAGAGGAGGAGGAATACCTCTTCCAAGTGTTCAAGGATAATGGATATCCAAAGAACTGGGTCAGGAGATGCCTACAGGACAGCATCAGAAAGATACTACACGCCCCGACACACTCATCACACTACCCTACATCAGGAACACGTCAGAACTCACCACAAGACTCCTACGACCGCTGGGCATCAGAGTGGCACACAAGTCCACATCAACCCTACAACAAGTGATCACCTGAACTAAAGACCCACTCCCCGCCATGGATAGGACCAATGTCATCTATAAGATCCCCTGCAGAGACTGTGAGAAACACTACATCGGACAAACAGGAAGGAAACTAACAACAAGGGTACGTGAACACCAATTGGCTACAAAAAGGCAGGACCAATACTCACTCATCTCAATCCACATGGACAAGGAGAACCACCGCTTCGACTGGGACAACACCAAGATCCTGGGACAGGCTAGGCAGAGACAGGCATGAGAATTCCTGGAAGCATGGCACTCCACGAAGCATGCTATTAATAAACACATTGAACTCGACCCCATATACATTCCACTATGGAGGAAACCCGGAAGTGAGGCAATCCATCGCAACGGACCCCAGAGTTTAAAAACCAGGTGGGAAAACACACCGACGCTTCATCAGAGGCTGCACTGAGGATCTTACCAAGCACGGTAACGAAACGTCTGCGGAACAACAAACCAGCTCGGCAAGCCAACCGACCTCAACGCCCACAACCCGAGCAACAGATCTACTCCAAAACCTCAGCAATTTACTGTTAGGTGTCAAAAAGGAAATAGGTTGTTTTCACGCACTTGTCTCTTAAAATAGGTGCTCCCTTCTGACACAAAACGCAGTTACGAAATAGTTTCCAGTCTCCTACAATGTCACTCGGTGCCCAACAGCTTGATGTCAAATAGCTTCTGATGATATGCGAGTGATTGTGCACACAAACACTCAGCACAAACAGATATTCGGGTCAAGTCTTTACCGTTAATACTCAACTTTGGGAAGCGACATGACCAGCACACAACAGCATCTTAGTGATGTATTCAAGATCATGAATATGATTGCTTTTTTTATTGTGACAACAGAGAGAGTGAAATGTAACGACTTTTTAAAAAACTCTTTTATGGAATGCAAGCATTGCTGGCTGAGCCAGAATTAGTCGTTTATCTCTAACTGCCCTGGAGAAGACGGTAGTGAGCTGCCTTCTTGAACCGCTGCAGTCCATGTTAACATTTTGGATCCAGTGACCCTTTCTCAGAAGGGTGATTTCTCCCCACGGATCCTGCCAGACCTGCTGCGCTTCTCCAGAAATTTCTGTTTTTGTTTCTGATTTACAGCATCCGCAGTTCTTTCGCGTTTTTATTTAATGAATGGTAGTTGTGTTGGTCATCGTTATTGGGGTTAGCTTTCAATTCCAGATTTATTCTCTAAACTTAAATTCTATGGTGGGATTTGAACCCATATACCCTAGAGCATTAGCTGGGCCAGTAGATTTCCACCACACTGGTGTATCTCCCTTATAACATACCGCTACTGCTTACAACTTGATCGTTAGCTGGGACATTGAGGAGATGGAAATCACTTATAGATCACTGGCTGAGGCCAGCGAAGCATATAAGACTTCAAAATAAACCCCAATACAACTTTGAGCTGGTTATCTGAATCTAGTACAACTGGTAGCACTTGTGTTTCCATCTCAGAGGCACCGCTCTCTGTTTACAATGTTAGATCAACATCTCCTTTGTCTGGTCTGGTAGACGTTCAAGATTCTTCAGCTCTTAACAGGAATCATTGCATTACCTGGCCAACATTCTTCACTCGACTAACTTCACAGGGGTAAAAAACAGGCACATGAGCTGTTCGTTCATCTGACTGATACCTGTGGAGAGTTTGGGGTTTATAGCACAAACTAGCTACTACATTTGCTGGGCACTGCACAGTATCCATTGTCTACAGCACATGGACTGCAGCGGTTCAAGGAGGCAGCTCACCATCACCTTCTCAAGGGGCAACTAGGGACGAGGCAATAAATGCTGGGCACACGTCCCATCAGAGAATTTTTTTTTTTAGAAATGTGATATACAACGCAAGTGCAAGTCGTCCAAAAGCAAAACACTGCAGATGCTGGAAATCTGAAATAAAAGCAGAAAATGCTGGGAATACTCAGCAGGTCAGGCAGTTATCTGTGGAGGGAGAAAGATCACAACCTGAAATAGAGTCATAGAGCTGTACAACACAGAAACAGACCCTTCGGTCCAACTCGTCCATGCCGACCAGATATCCTAAATTAATCTAGTTCCATTTGCCAGCATTTGGCCCATATCCCTCTAAACCCTTCCTGTTCATATACCCATCGAGATGCCTCTTAAATGTTGTCATTGTACCAGCCTCCACCACTTCCTCTGGCAGCTCATTCCATACAAGCACCACCCTCTGTGTGAAAAAGTTGCCCCTTAGGTCCGTTTTAAATCTTTCCCCTCTCACCTTAAACCTACGTCCTCTAGTTTTGGACTCCCCTACCCTGGGGAAAAGACCTTGGCTAGTCACCCTCTCCATGCCCCTCATGATTTTATAAACCTCTATAAGGTCACCCCTCAGCCTCCGACACTCCAGGGAAAATAGCCCCAGTCTATTCAGCCTCTCCCTGTAGCTCAAACCCTCCAAACCTGGCAACATCCTTGTAAATCTTTTCTGAACCCTTTCAAGTTTAACAACATCCTTTCTATAGCAGGGAGACCAGAACTGAACACAGTATTCTAAAAGTGGCCTAAACAACGTCCTGTACAGCCACAACATGACCCTCCCAACTCCTATACTCTATATTAGTTCTGTTTCTCTCACCTCAGATACTGTCTGATATGCTGCATATTTCTGTTTTGTTATTAAAAAAGGTGTTTCCTATGTGATTAAATCCTGTTCTGAAATCCATTTTGGATTATGCAAATCAGCAACCAGGAACATTGTAAAATTCAAGGGACAGGTAATTTTTTTTTAGGGTTTGCTACATTTGATTGGTCCAAAATATTAGTTACATTCAATGTTGCTCAGCAACAAGGGCAGGGCTTGTTGCAAGCTTGTCAATACTTGTCACTCAGAACAGTTCAAGGGTTACTGAACTGTCAATTTAGTTAGTTCGACAGCAGTAATCAGAGGAAGTAGCTGCTATCTTCTGCAACTAATCAGTCAGGTATTTAGAAGCAGGAAGAAGGGAATCCAAACTTAAAATCTGCTGATACAGCAGGGTCTGAGTCATAGAGTCATAGAGATATACAGCATGGAAACAGCCCCTTCGGTCCAACTCGTCCATGCTGACCAGCTATCCTAAATGAATCTAGTCCCATTAGCCAGCATGTGGCCCATATCCCTCTAAACCCTTCCTAGTCATGTCCCCATCCAGATGCCTTTTAAATGTTGTCATTGTACCAGCCTCCACCACTTCCTCTGGCAGCTCATTCCATACACGCACCACCCTCTGCGTGAAAAAGTTGCCCCTCAAGTCCCTTTTATATCTTTCCCCTCTCACCTTAAACCTATGCTCTGTAGTCTTGGACTCCCCTACCCCTGGGGGAAAAGACCTTGTCTATTTACCCTCTCCGCGCCCCTCATGATCTTATAAACTTCTATAAGGTCACCCCCTCAGCCTCTGATGCTCCAGAGAATATAGCCCTTCCCTGCAGCTTAAACCCTTCAACTCCAGCAACGTCCTCATAAATCTTTTATGAATGCTTTCAAGTTTCTCAACATCCTAGAGTCGTTAGGATTCAAGATCCAATTGTATCTTAGACTCAACCTTCTCCTTTTCAAACTGGGTGTAAAATTCAGTCATGTTATGATCACTGTAATGTAGAGGTGCCTTAACTTTGACACATGACATATGCCAAGTCTAATGGAACCTGCTCTCTGGCCAACTCCAGAACCTATCCCCAGATCCAAGCATTTACCTCACTTAAGACCATAAGAGATAGGCCATTCTGCCCAATGAGGCTGCTCCGCCATTCAATGAGATCATGGCTGATCTGATCATCTTCAACTCCACTTTCCTGCCTTTTCCTCCATAACCTTTGATTCCCTTCCTGATTAAAAATCTGTCTCTCTCAGCCTTGAATAGACTTAATGACCCAGCCTCTACAGCTCTCTGGGGTAAAGAATTCCACAGATTCACTCCCCTCAGAGAGAAGAAATTCCTCCTCATCTCTGTCTTAAATGTGTGACCCCTTATCCTGAGATGATACCCTCTGGTCCTAGACTCTCCCACAAGGGGAAACAACCTCTCCCCATCCACCCTGTCAAGTTCCCTCAAAATGTTTCAATAAGGTCACTTCCTTCTTCCAAACTCCAACAAGTACAGGCCCAACCTCTCCTCATAAGACAGTCCCTCCTGGTATCAGCCGAGTGAACCTTCTCTGGACTGCCTCCAATGCCAGTCTATCTTCTCTTAGATGAGGGACTCAAAACTGTTCATAGTATTCCAGCTGAAATGAGGGGTTTTCTTTTTGTGACCACAATCGGTGTGTAGGGGGGACACTGCTCTCCGGCACTGTTTCAGTCTCTCCACAAATGCAGCGTTGGGTTTGTATGGATGTGGTGATTGGCTGTGCAGGGGTCCCGGGCCTGTCCTGAGTCAAGGGTTGAGGGGTCATCATAAGGAACTTGTTTGTGACTTCTTCATTGTGTGGCCCCCATTCCTGAATCCTAAGGATGCCAACGGAGATCGTGCTCAGGAACGTTGCTCCAAATAGGGCGCGGGTGCAGAACAGCTCATTGCAGAGAGGACACTGAGTTACAGTTCGAATGGTGTCAATGAGCTTGTGGAGTTTTGTCAGTTGGCAGATGTGTGAAGGGAGTAACACCTATGAGGACCGTGTGTGTGTGAGAGTGTATTCTTTTTCCCTTTGTTCATTCACAGGATGAGGGCATCACTGGCTAGGCCTATCATTTATTGCCCCTAACTGCCCAGAGGACGGTTCAGAGTCAACCACATTGCTGTGGGTCTGGAGTCACTTGTAGGCCCAGACCAGGGTCAGGATGGCAGTTTCCTTCCCTAAAGGGCATTAGTGAACCAGATGGGCTTTTCCAACAATTGGAAATGGATTCACGGTCCAGATTCCAGATATTTTTGTAGAATTCAAATTCCACCATCTGCCATGACAGGATTTGAAGCCAGGTCCCCAGAACTTTACCTGGATCTTTGGATTTACAGTCCAGCGATAATACCATTAGGCCATCACCTCTCACTTGTTTGAGAGTGTGCGAGTGCATGCGTGTCTGTGCACATGCATGTGTGTGTATGTCTGTGTGTGGGTGTGAGTCTGCATGTGTGTAAGAGTCTGTGTGCATGTACGTGTGTGTGAGACTCTGTGTTTGTGTGTGAGAGTGTGAATGTGTTTGTGAGAATGTGTGTGAGTCTGT
>JAHRHZ010000089.1:2306439-2322111 GCA_024137785.1 Ginglymostoma cirratum | reverse complement strand
TGTGTGTGAGAGTGTGAATGTGTTTGTGAGAATGTGTGTGAGTCTGTAGGTTTGTGTGTGTGTGTGTGAGAGAGAGAGAGAGTGTGTGTGTCTGTGCATGAGTCTGTGTGTACGTGTGTGAGAGAGTGAGTACGTGTGTGCGAGGAGGTGAGAGAAAGTGAGAGTCAGTGCATGTGAGAGTGTGAGTGAGTGTGTGCAGGAGAGCGAGTGTGTGTGTGTGTGCGTGTGTAAGTTTATGCGTGTATTTGTGTGTATGTGTGTGTGTGAGAGAGAGAGACAGAGAGAGTCTATGGGAATGTCTGCATGTGTGTGTGTGCATGTTTGCTTGTGTGTGACTGGGAGAAAGTGTTTGTGTGCGAGTCTGTACATGTATTAGTGAGTGAGTGTGTATGTGTGTGTGCATGTGAGAGAGTTTGTGTGAGAGTACATGAGTGTTTGAGAGTGCGTGTGTGTGAGAGTCAGTTTGTCTGCGTGCACGTGTGCATTATTTGTGAGTGTGGGTGAGAGTCTGTGTGTATGCATGCGTGTGAGAGGGCACGTGTGTGAGAGTGCGCATGTGTGAGTTTGAGTTGAACTTAGTTTCCTCCATCACTTCATACGCTCTTTTCTGCTCTTCATGAAAGTTTTAGGAGGATTCGGTGACCAATCTGTCAGGACTCAGTCATCAAACATTCCTCAAGACCAAGTCCTTGAATGGGACTTGAACTCTGAGCCTCTGTGTGAGAGGCAGGGACACTACCCTGCTATGGCACAACACTTCCCTTCATTGAACTATGAGGCATCGCTTGAAAACAGTGGGATCGAGCTCCTCGGTGCCTTGCTTTTTGAGATTATTCACAGGATGTGGGCATTACTGGCAAGGTGGGCAGTGCCCATCTCTAGATTCGGTTTGCTTTTCATCTCATTTTCACAATCGAGTGCATCTCTCTCTCTCTCTCAGAGGGGATAGAAGATTGCAATTGGGAGCGCAGAGTGAGAGAGAATCCTGGCATCTTTTGTTTCCTGTTCGCAGCCCTCCGAGGCTGACGCTGGGCATAAATGGATTTCACCGGCGTTGGCAAATGCAACTTAGCAGGAGGGGCCCGGGGAAGGGGCCCGCAAGTGACTGGCATGGAACAAGCTAGCTGCGGACCCACCTGTATTGTGTTCAAGCCTCTGTTACAGTTACATTGCCGGAGCTCAGGCAGCTTCACTCTATAAATAAGACTAGTCTAATTTGATCCCTGTGGTTGGATGACCTTGCCAGGCGAAAGAGGGATGTGTCTTTCCCGTGGCAGGTTTAAATCTTTCATATCGAGCTAGCATCAATTCCTGGTGTAGGGGTTGTGGTATTAATCTTACTGTAAACCCTTTTTAATATTCTGCTCAATGATGCACACATACTGTTTCATCGCTGCATTCAGTTGCTGGTATAAATGCTTGCAATTTCACAACAATTTTCTGCCTGCAAATAGGGCTTATTTTGCATGCGGTTTTGGTGGTAGGGGGGCAAAAAGGAGGGCGATCGTGCATTGTAAAACTGTCGAAATCATTGAAATGGCAGTTGTCTCTCATATTGTTCGAAAGTAGCTTTGATATCCATTACCCCTGTGCCCTTGCCTTAGCCTGTGTCATTCACATGACAGGGCATATATTTATACCCAGGAATGTCGAGCATGAATTCATGCTTTTGAGGTTTATCAGCCTCCTCCAACTCACTGTTCGATTCCACCCTCAGGCGGCTGTCTGTGAGGAATTTGCACATTCTCCCTGTGTCTGCGCGAGTTTCCTCCGGGCGCTCCGGTTTCCTCCCACAGTACAAAGATGTGCAGGTTAGGGTGGATTGGCTAAATTACCCATGGTGACCAGGGACGTGTAAGTTAGTTGGATTAGCCATGGGAAAGGCAGGGTTACAGGGAAACGGTTCAGGGATGGGGATGGGTCTGGGTGGGATGCTCTGCAGAGGGTCGGTTTGGACTGGTTGGGCTGAATGGCCTGTTTCCACACAGTCAGAATTGTATGAATCTATGAAAAGAGCTGTTGGAAATTGAACGTGGCCAACTAGAAATGACCCCAGTGCCCATCGAAACTCAATGGGGTCTACTTTGACTAAAAAATCCAAGCATTGAAGATGCTGGAAATCAGGAATAAAAACCAAAATTGCTGGACCTTCTTTGTTTTGCTGCTCTTTATCCACCCCCCCAATTCATTCCTTAGAAATAACAGTTTTTGTAATGGCAGTATCAAATATCTGTAACAGGATTCACAATATTGGTTGGGCTTCTGATTTCAAAAGTGCCATTTCACCAGTTTTCAAAGTGTATTATTTCCACTCATTGAGCTTCAAGTTGCTAATGTTTTCTGGCTTTGCACACAGAGTATAGTCACTTGAATTCATAGTGATTTTGTAAAGCTTTTTTTGAATAATACCACTGTACATCACCCAGCACACCCAGTATGCCCAGCTGTGGATAAACACTTGTATGATCTACGCTCGCATACACAAATCCAGTTGGCAGATCACTGCACTATAACTTCTCTTCTCAAGTCAGGGACTGATTTATGTAACAAAATATTCAATTTGGCAGCTTGTAACTCAGATACGTCACCAGGGAGCCGAGATTAACAACTGGTTCGAGTTGTGGGTTTGGCTATATTGAAACACAGGAGCCTCAAACGTCCTTAAATTTTCTGTTCTGTCGTTTTGGAGCAGAAAGTTACAGGAGCAGGGAGGCGATGGTGAACTTGTACAAGACACTTGTTAGACCTCAGCTGGAGGATTGTGTACAGCTGTGGGCCCCACATTATAGGGAAAGACGTCAGCGCATTGGAGAGAGTGCAGAAGGGATTTACAAGAATGGTTCCAGGAATGAGAAACGTCAGCGGTGAGGATGGATTGAAGAAGTTGGGACTGTTCTCCTTGGAGAGAAGAAGGCTGAGAGGGAGATCTGTTAGAGGTTTTCAACATCATGAGCGGGGGCTGGACAGAGTAAACAGGGAGAAGCTGTTCCCACATGTAAAAGGGACAAGAACGAGAGGGGAATGGATTGAAAGTGATAAAGCGAGGGGGATGTGAGGAGAAATATTCTCACCCAGCGAGTAGTTAGGGTGTGGAATGCACTGCCTGGAAATGTGGGGGAGGCAGGTTCCATTGAGGCATTCAAGAGGGGCACTGGATGGTTATTGGGATAAAAATGGGGTGCAGGGATATGGGGAAAAGGCAGGAGTTTGGCACTAGGGGATAGAACTAGTGCAGGCCCAGTGGTCTCTTGTAACAATTCAGTGATTCTGAGACTGCATCCAGAATACCGGGTGCTGCTTTGGTCTCCGTATTTAATGAAGAGTACGCTTATGTTGGTGGTGGTACCACAAAGGGTCGTGAGTCTGCTCCCTACAAGGGGATGGTAGTGCTGGATGGTTGGAGTGATGTTCCCTGGCATTTAGAAGAATGAAAGGTGAAGGGCAAGAGAATGGCATGAGGGAATGATGCATCAGTTAACAAGCTGGTGCGGGCACGATGGGCCGAATGGCTTCTTGCTGCACTGTAACCATTTGGTGATTGACAGGGATAACAGGACCAAACAGCCTCTATCTTACATGAGACTGAAAACTGATGCCACTGCTAATCGATCATGCAGAGAATTGTAAAGAGAAAACAAATAGATACACTGAATATCGCCAGAGCCATTTTAACTTCTGCTACTGCCAGGACTGAAGGATATTATTAAACTAGAAAGGGTATAGAAATGATTTACTAGGATGTTACCCAGACTGGAGGGTCTGAATTGTGAGGAGAGGCTGGATAAGCTGAGACATTTTTCCCTGGAGCGTCGGAGGCTAAGGGTGTGACCTTATAGAGGTTTATAAAATCATGAGGGGCATAAATAAGGTGAATAGCAAAGGTCCCTTCCCTAGGGAAAGGGGTGTCCAAAACTATAGGTCATATTTTTAAGGTGAGAGGGGAAAAGATATAAAAGGGACCTGAGGGGCAACTTTTTCAAACAGAGGGTGGTTCATGTATGGAATGAGCTGCCAGAGGAAGTGGTGGAGGCTTGTACAATGACAACATTTAAAAGGCATCTGGATTGGTATAAGAATAGGAAAGATTTAGAGGGCCTAGTTTAGTTTGGGAAATCTGGTTGGCATAGGCAAGTTGGGCAGAAGGGTCTGCATGACTCTACTGTGGTTGGTTGGCTTGCCAAGCTGCTAGCGTAGTGTAGGAGGTGTCTCACCCATGTCTCTTCCAGCTTCCAGAATAGCGTGATAAACTGCTGTGTGGTTAACCTGAGGTTTTCCTCTGGCTACAGCAATCACAGCTACTCAGTATCGGTTTGACAAGGCTGAACTTTAATCGTTATTTTTTTGTGGTAAAACCAGAACATAGCCTATGACTCACCAAAAAAGAAAAGTTTACTTTTAGCTCTGAAATCGAGTAAAACTTAGAAATGTAGATGATGGAAATTTCTGCGTTGTGTGACAGTTACTGAGTTGCATTTAACTCCCTCCTGCTGTCGAAAATATTTCTGAACTCAGA
The DNA here is from genome assembly GCA_024137785.1 of Ginglymostoma cirratum. Lineage (NCBI taxonomy): Eukaryota > Metazoa > Chordata > Chondrichthyes > Orectolobiformes > Ginglymostomatidae > Ginglymostoma > Ginglymostoma cirratum. The sequence goes on along the minus strand of JAHRHZ010000089.1, from coordinate 2,317,598 downwards.
CTCTTTCATGTCATAACATTTCTTCATCTTTGGAACAATGTATTAGGAGCCCATATATGGTTACAATCTTGGGCCTACTTCACCCTGTTGCTAATATAAGCCTCTGAAGCTTGCCTTCTATTTTTTGCTATGCGATACGGCCCCGTTACAACAGCTATACCGGAAAGAAAATCAGGGCCACATGCAGACTCAATAGAGGCTGGCTTTTGGACACTGATGAAGGCCAAGTGCTAAAATTAGCACCAATAGCTGACGTTCTGGTTCTGCAACCTTTCATCCCATCTGAGGCTAGGCCATCCGAGCTAGCTGCTGAACCTAATGAAGGCCTATTTCCTTCCAGGCTTCCACGGGCAACAGTGGAGAAAGCTTCCCAGCAGTGGGAGGGGCAGCCCTTTATGTAGGCCTCAAAGACCTCCCAGCATGCCTGGGTGCATGAGCAACTGCGGGCTACGCTGTGGACACCCACCTCACAGTGGTGGCCAGTCTGCAGAGGTCTTTTGTCATTCGCTAAAATTTTTTAAATGTTGAACGGTTTCTTTATTCTTTCATGGGATGTGCAGATCTAGCATTTGTTGCGCATCCCCATGTACCCTTGAACTGAGAGGCTTGCTGGGCCATTTCAGAGGGCGATTAAGCGTCAACCACGTTGCTGTGGGTCTGAAGTCACATATAGGCCAGACCAGATAACTATGGCAGATTTCCTTCCGGAAAGAATGGGGTTTCACAGCGATTGATAATAGTTGTCATGGTCACCGTGACTGAGATTAGCTTCCAGTTCTGGATTTATTATTCGCCGAACTCAAACTCCGCCAGCTGCTGTGATGAGGCTTAAATCCCTGTCCCAATAGCATTAATCGGAGCATCTAGGCCACCAGCCCAGTCACATGACCACTTGGTCATCATCGCCCCTAAATGGAGTCTCCATTTTGAAGTACTCTTATCCTCACTTATCTGTGGCATTCTGCTGCTTCTTCTGAACTGGAAGGCCTCTGATTGGTCTGCAGCTTCGATAGCTTGCCCGCTGACTTTATTTGGTGCCTGCTGGCCATTAATTGGCACGGAAAATTCCAGAGAGGGACTGCCCATAGCACACTTCAGAAACCTACCAGTATAATCTTACCTAACCTCTCCACCACCATTCTTGTAGCATCATTTGTAGTCCTTCAAGTCAGACTTGCACTTGTGACATAAAGCAGGGCCTGGAATTTTAATCACCTCAGGGGGCCAAATCTTCCAGTCTTCTTTCCTGAACTAAGCTGACTTCTTTTATTTTTTCACCTCTTCCAGGAGATCACATGGCTCTGGGTAGGAGGGTATGTGGTGTGCTCACTAAGGGCAAGCTGAGAGGCCCTCTCCATCATTTTCAGTGCATTTTCTGGAAAAACAGTCCAATGTTTTACTGAAACAAAATGGCTGCCGGTCTTTCATTCGAGGCCACCAGAGACTTGACAGACTCCCAGACAATTCTTTCTTTTCTGCTTCAGTTCATTCTTTCTCACTCACTCCACTGGGAAACCTGGTTCCCCACATCTATACCCGAAGAGACAACTGAGCAAAACAAGTGATGAGGTAAAGTTAAGGAGAAAATCAGATTGATCCCACTGAGCCTTTTACAGAAAGTAATTTTTGGTCATGGTTTTGCTGTTTCCATGCCTTCCAGACCAATCTTTTTATTTTGCACTTGCCCAGTTATCTTCCTTCAATGGTACCTTCCAAACCCAGATACATGGGAACACCACCCCCCTGCAAATTCCCCTCCGAGCCACTCACCATCCTGACTTGGAAATATATCGCCGTTCCTTCACTGTTGCTGGGTCCAAATCCTGGAATTCCTTCCCTAAGGGCATTGTGGGTCAACCCACAGCACATGGACTACAGCAGTTCAAGAAGGCAGCTCTCCACCACCTTCTCAAGGGGGCAATTAGGGACGGGGCAATAAATGCTGGGCCCAGACAGCATCACTTACATCCACATGAATGCATTAAAAACAAAATCATCCCTTTTCATGTATAAACTCTCCTGCCTACCACTCTCTGACACTGCGATAATCCTAACTTTTCTGTTTACCCATCACCATTGCCTCCCCCTTCCACCCAACACTTTCTCTCCCTCTGCCCTTGTGCAAAACCTGCCACACACACCTTCGCTTGTTGCCATGCTGAAGAAGGGCTGTCGAGCTGAAACACTAAATTGGTTTCTCGCTCCATTGATGTTGACTGTTCTGCTGAGTATTTCTAGCATTTTCTGTTCTTAGTCTTGGATTTTTAGCATCTGACGCGTTTTGCTTTTGGAGTAATGTAGATTAATGGAGACAGGGAGGCGATGGCCTAGAGGTATTATCACTGGACTGTTAATCCAGAGACCCAGGCAATGTTCTGGGGACTTGGGTTTGAATTCTGCCACGGCAGATGGTGGTATTTAAATTCAATAAATATCTAGAATTAAGAGTCTAATGATGACAATTAAGAGCAGATGGTGGATTTTGAACTCAATTTAAAAAAACTGAATTAAGAGTCTAATGATGACTGTGTAACCCCATGTGGTTCACTAATGCCCTTTAGGGAAGGGAACTGCCATCCTTACCTGGTCTGGCCTACATGTGACTCCAGACCCACAGCAATGTGGTTGACTCTTAACTACCTTCACAGCAATTAGGGATGGGCAATAAATACTGCCTGGCCAGTGACACCATCTTACGGCGAATGAATAAAATAAAAATAGGGTAGGCAAGAATAGAAATGATTCTGGCAACAAGATAATAGCATACTCTTCTAGTGACTACACTGCACTGTCAAGGGGGATTGGCTACCTATCTGCATTCATGCTTACCGATGACTAAACATCCTGTCTGCACCAGCAGGATGGACAAAACAACTAAAAGATTTCACTTGATTACAAGTTTTCCTTTTATCTACGTTACAACAACTGGGCACAGATCTTCATCTTATCGCCATTTGAGTAGGACCTCTGCTTTCTTCCAAACAGACTTAAAACTGGCTGGGACCCCATTTGCAATTCAACTGAAGCATCAGAACAAAGGAGAAGGCCATTCAACCCCTCGAGCCTGTCCTATCATTTGACAAGATTGGGGTTGACCTGTGTCCCAACACCACCATTTCACAAAACTCAATCTCAAGCTTGAGAAACTTCGATGACTCTCGAATCTTTGAAAGGGACAGATTTCCACAGATCTGGAGAAAGGGCTTCCTGATTTCTCTTTTGAAGTGGCTTACCTTGGATTTTAAGGTTGCACTCTGTCAGAGGAAACAGCTCCTCTGTATCTGCCCTATCGAATTCCTTAATCCTTTTAAAATGTCAGATCAGATCATCCATCAATTTTCTACACTCAAAAGTATACACGCCCAATCTGTGGTGTGGGCTTTCGACTGAGTGCAATTGGTGGCTCGGGATCAAATTGTGTCCAAAATTGCACTCATTTTGTAAAGTACTCCCACACTGTCTGGATTTTCCAAAAAGCAAATTGGTCCTGCAAAAAGAAATGGCGCGATGATGTCAGATCAGCAATCCAACGTCAACCTACACACACCAATGATGTGGACGGCGAATGGGTCTCAAAAGCCCACCCACCTTTGTTGTGTGTGCACCTTGCCTTTTAATATGATTCGTCTTTAAGAACTCCATGTGCTGTGTGCATACATTGCTGTGACTCTACCTGACCGTGTGCATGCACCCCCCACGGAAACCAGCTGCTCCGCTGTAATGTCTGCCTCATCACTTGTAATGCGTCTTATCGTTTCAAATAAACTAAGCCTAATCCTTAAGGAGTAATCGATTGCTAGACCAAGATTAGAAATATGGCACTCTTCATGAAAAAAGTCAATGCAAAAACTATTAAGCTTATTCAAAGCTAAATCACAGAATCACTGAAGTGTTACAGCACAGAAAGAGGCCATTCAGCCCATAGTGTCTGCACCAGCTCATTAAATTACGATTACTGCCTAGTGCCAATCTCCTGATTTTTCCTATAGCCTTGCACAATATTTTCACAATAACATAACAATATTACCATAACATAATCATTTAATGCCTGATCCAATGTTCTTAGGGCTAAAGGGATCAAAAGGTATGAGGAGAAAGTGGGAATGAGGGACTGAGTTGGATGATCAGCCATGATCATATTGAATGGGGGAGCAGGCTCAAAGGGCTGAATGGCCTACTGCTGTTCCTATTTTCTGTGTCCCTCTTGAATGCCTCAATGGAGCCTGCCTCCCCCACATTTCCAGGCAGTGCATTCCACACCCTAACTACTCGCTGGGTGAGAATGTTTTTCCTCACATCCCCCTCGCTTTATCACTTTCAATCCATTCCCCTCTCGTTCTTGTCCCTTTTACATGTGGGAACAGCTTCTCCCTGTTTACTCTGTCCAGCCCCCGCTCATGATGTTGAAAACCTCTAACAGATCTCCCTCTCAGCCTTCTTCTCTCCAAGGAGAACAGTCCCAACTTCTTCAATCCATCCTCATCGCTGACGTTTCTCATTCCTGGAACCATTCTTGTAAATAACCTTCTGCGCTCTCTCCAATGCGCTCACGTCTTTCCCTATAATGTGGGGCCCACAGCTGTACACAGTCGTCCAATAGGCAGCACGTTTGCATGGCATACTCCATAGAGTGAAATTGGCCAAGCACATGGAGTTGGCACAGGGTCTGCTGCTGAAGGCATTTCGCTGTTAGGAGACTTGATCTATTAGACTTGCTACTTGGTAAACTCAGCATTATTATTAGGGGCAATGGAGTGCCTGAACGAGGAAATACTAGGACACTTCTTAGACCTCAGCTGGACTATTGCACCCAATGTCTCAGTTGAGGCTGAGCCAGTGTTCTTTCTGATAATTTTTAGTGCCCACACCCCCACCTTGCCCACAAAAGGTCAGGGTGTAATCAATAGAAATCAGCCGTGCCATCTCATTCCGACAGGGGTACATAACAAGCCTTGTGCACAGGCTCTCTTTCTATCACAATGCGAACCCTAATGGATTGCAGAAATTTTAGTTGCAATTTGTGTGAGAACATTCAGCAGGTCTTTGCGCTGTTCATGCCCGTTAATTTGTCAAATCGAATTAAACCCCTGGGGTCACAATTTAAGCAATTCAGTGTCCAATATCATGCTGTTGAATCTGCATGGGGTTGTTATTTACGGTTCCCGAACTGGGCTGGGGGCTCAATTTAAGGATACTTGCTTCGACCATTTAGGACTGAGGTGAGGAGAGATGTCTTCATACAGTGATTGGGGATTCTGCCACAGAAAGCGGTCGAGGCCGGTGTTCAGTGGAAATTGTCCAATTCATTTCAGACCATGTGCCCACATCCACCAGCTAGACTTCATTAACCTACGTTAGCAGCCATACCCACAGGGGAAATGGCATTAACTCATCGCTGACTCAGGGCTCATATCGGTGCCGTTAGAAATTCTCTCCATAATGCAGGAGATGTTTTAAAGGGGTGGCGTATGGCCTCAAGGAAAGATGAGAGTCACTCGAAATTAAAACCGGCAACAACCCATATGCTGTGCCAAGACATGGCGAGATGCACCTCGGTGCCAACCCTCCACTGTGAGCTCACCTCAACCCCTGGTTGGGTCATCAGGAAGCAGATCTGGCACCTCAGCAGGGTATATGGGCCAATGAAGGAATATGATCTGTAAATCCCTCAGAGCTGCCCATCTATGCCAAGCAATGAGGAAGTGGCGTTAGAAGCCCAAAGCAACAAAAGTGGCGCAGGATGGCAAAACATAAGTATCAAATAATGCTACCAGATATCAATCTGCACCAGTTGTCCGTCCTTGTAACAATAAATGACCCAGCAATATTGTTGGCAAAAGAAAAGAGCAGGGGTTTTTCCCTGTGTCCTGGCAGAGTGCCACCCTGAGACCATCAAAAAAACTTTAACTGCTCATTCATCTCACTGTCATTTGTGGAATCTTGTTGTGCGCAGACATTTCTCCTGGGAGTTGGTCTACATAACCACTGTGGCTGCCCTCAGTTCCACCCATAATGCTTTGGGGCCGCCTGAGATCAATGAAAAAGGTGCAATTCACCCAGTTACTGGAACCAGGCCTGGTCGCTTTGTTACTCACATTAACCAGAGAATGAGACAGCCTGGGGAGCACTCAATGATCATGGGACCGTGGGAGCAAGTCCAAAATCCAACACCATGAAGTTGAAAATGAAAATCCTCCAGTAACATTTGCATCTTTTCTTTTTAACCTTTCCATGGGATGTGGGCGTCCCTGAGTGGACCCAGCATTTATTGCCCTGTCCCTAGTTGCCCCCTTGAGAAGGTGGTGGAGAGCTGCCTTCTTGAACCGCTGCAGTCTGTGTGCTGTGGGTTGACCCACAATGCCATTAGGGAGGGAATTCCAGGATTTTGACCCAGTGACACTGGAGGAACGGCGATATATTTCCAAGTCAGGATGGTGAGTGGCTCAGAGGGGAACTTGCAGGGGGTGCTGTTCCGATGTATCTGCTTCCCTTGTTCTTGCAGATGGAAATGGTTGTGGGTTTGGACGGTGCTGTCTGAGGATTTCTGCAAGTGCGTGTTGTAGATAGTAGCAGCAGTGTGTACTGAGCATCGTTGGTGGAGGGAGTGGATGCTTGTGGATGTGGAGCCAATCAAGCGGCTGCTTTATCCTGGATGGTGTCAAGCTTCTTGAGTGTTGTTGGAGCTGCCCCCATCCAGGCAAGTGGGGAATATCCCATCACACTCCTGACTCGTGCCTTGTAGATGGTGGACAGGCTTTGGAGAGTCAGGAGGTGAGTTACTTGCTCAGTATTCCTAGCCTCTGATGTGCTCTTGTAGCTACTGTTTATGTGGTGAGTCCAGTTGAGTTTCTGGTCAATGCTAACACACAGAATGTTGATTGGGAGGGGTGTGGGGTGGGGGTGGGTGGGCACGGTGTGGTTCAGTGATGGTAACATCATTGAATATCAAGGGCATGGGGGAGGTCAATGATTTGATTCTGCCTTTTTTTAAACGAGATTGAGAATTTCTGACAAACAGTTGATGCAGATACTCTATTCTCTATTCTTTGGTGTGATTTCTACACCAGTAGCTGGTACTCAGGCTGACGTATGCCAGGCTTGTGACAGTTTCCAGGATGTTGTGGTGAGATAGCTGCCAAGGTAGTTGGCACTAGCTCTGAGCAATTGATTTCTTTGCCAACTCTGACAGAAACTTTGCCTGGGGTAGCCTGTTAACTCTTGTTTTGACAGAGGCCCGCAGATGAGGCTATTGGTCAAATCAGGGCATGGTCATTCTCCAAAGTGGCAGCTCCATTCTTTCAATTTGATGTATTATTGTCCCGTGTACCTAGGTACAGTGAAAAGTTTTGTTTTGTGTGCAGTACAGGCAGCTCATACCATACAAAGATCATTACGGTAATAGAACAGAGCGAGGAATACAATGTTACAGCTGCAGGCAAAGTGTACAAAAAGCAAGATCAACGTAAGATTTGAAATTTGAAATTCTCTTGAAATTCTCAACTCTCTTCCCAATCATTTAATGCCTCACATTTTGCTCTTTCTGTCGTTGAATTTGGACTTCTCTTCAGAACATTTTGTTCAAGTGTGCCTGATTTTAAAAAAGGAACCTGCTCAACTAAAGACCGGATGATACAGTAAGGTCACCAAACTGAATCTGTGGTGCCAAATGGCTTAGGGGGATCTTTTGAAAGGCAGGTGGACTTCACTCAGCAAAAACCACTTGGGCTTCATAGAATAGGATCCCGACAGTGCGGAAACCCTTCAGCCCAACAAGTCCACACTAACCCACAGAGCATCCCACCCAGACCCATCGCCCTCTGACCCACCTAATCTACACATCCCTGAACACTATGGGTAAGTTAGCATGGCCAATCCACCTAGCCTGCACATCTTTGGACTGTGGGAGGAAACCCACGCAGACACGGGGAGAATATGCAAACTCCACACAGACCGTCACCCAAGGGTGGGATTGAACCTGGGTCCCTGGCACTGTAAGGCAGCAGTGCTAACCACTGAACCACTGTGCTGCCTGTTAACATCTGCAGCCCATGGGGGTCATGATGCAGACTGATCCATTTCCTCCTTCATTAAGTTAAGGACAAAGCAGCTTCTACTTGACTGGCTCTCCAAGTGGCACCTTCAACATTCACTCCCTCCACCACAAACACATTGTGGAACAGGGGTGCCATCTGCACATGGCATGCAGCAACTCCCAAAGGTTCCTGAGACAGCACCTCCAAACCCACCACCATCACATTCAGGAAGGACGAGGGCAGCAGAGGCACATGGGCACACCACCAACTGCAAGTTCCCCTCCAAACCCGAGCAGATTCAGAAGATTCATGCTTGTTTTGCTCTCTCCACAGATGGACGCCAGACCTGCTGAGTTTCTCCAGCACTATCTGCATTTGTCCCATACACCATCCTAGTTTGGAATTATATTGGCCGTTCCTTCAGTGTTGCTGGGTCAAAATCCTGGAATTCCCTCCCTAAATGGCATTGTGGGTCAACACACAGCACATGGACTGCAGGGATTGGTTGACGTGAATAGCACAGACACATTTAAGGGGAAACTAGACAGGATTATGGTAGAGAAGGAAAATGGAGGGTAATGATGATAGATATAGATGAGGAAAGATGGGGAGAAGCTGGAATGAATTGCAGGCATTAACAATTTGGACCGAATGGCCTGATTCTATATTAAGCAGGCAGCTCACCACCACCTTCTCAAGGGCAGTTAAGGAAGCAGACTTTTGTTAAGGACATGACCAGACCACTTAGCAATGGTCGATGGATCCCAAACAAACTGATATCCTTGGTCACATTAGGAGGGTACAAAAGAGACTGCATGCAATTGACTAGGGAGGGGTGGGGGGTGTGTGGTCAGGTTTCCGACAGCAACGTCAGGGCAGTCCAGGGTGGGATCACTTGGCCTATTGCAAAACGAAGATCACAGAATTTTAAATCTTGAGGAGTTACTGCTCAAAATCAAGCCCATTCATTTTTTTTCCCCACAATCTTTCATGCTGATTAATTTGCCCAAGCTCCATTCAGCCCAACTAGTCCATGGCTATGTTCATGCTCCAAGCCAAGAGCATTGGCTCTGATAACAGGATTGTGAGTGAGTTTGTTTACATAGCAAGGGAGAATTTGACTAAAATTTCAAGGTGGCTATAACAAGTTATTTTGTCTTTCTGCAATCTCTTTTGCCAATGGCTCAGAACTTGTTTGCACAAGATTAAAAGGGGTCAGGCGCTTAAGAGTTCTGCTATTTTTGCTTTAATGGTCTGATTGATCAATACTTTTCTCAGGTTGTGTGTTTGTTTTCAAAAATTATGAATATTGGTGTTTTAAGCACATTGTTGTTACCACAACCTTCATCGATTCTATATGTCACGTACACTGGGTGAATGGCCGCTGGAAGGGCTGTGTGTTGGCATGGAGGGTATAAAGGGTCATTGGTGGTGGGTTGACGACATGAGGTAGGATTAGTTGGCATGGGAGCTTTTAAGGGCCATAGGGCTGTTGGGGGCATGAGTTGGCATGAAAGCTATAAGGGTCCATGAGAGTGGGTGGCGGGCATTAGCCACCGTGCTCAGCACCCCTTTGCTACTGCCAATCTGTATCCAGAGGTAACTAAAGCTTTTACAAGTCTGGGTATTAGACTCCCTTGATGTAAGCCTTTGTAGTTATGCAATGGTTCGGCATTGTTGGATTTTAAAGACATTTTCAGTGACATTTGCCTCAGTGAGAAACTGGACATGGCTTCAGACGGCATTTTGGCCTGTGTTGCGGCTGTAAATATTATGTCAGCTGAGTTCCTAACCATCTGACAGAACAAACTGACACTGATTAAAGTAAACCTAAAGACATTCACTAAAGTTTTGTTTCGTCTCAATAAACATTGACGAAAGGCATATCAAAAGCGGGGGGGGCGTGTGTTCGAGGCTAAACAAATTACTGCAGAACAAGAACGCTTGTCCAAACTGGGAAATAAGTTGCTACTATACTTTCTTTACACAACTCCAGAATATTAATATAAAACAAGAAAGTGTCACTGCCTCAAGACTGAGCTCTGTGAACACCACTGCATATCTCGGGCAAGGAATTCATTTCAGCAGATTTCTTTCTATATGTATTCTTTTATGGCTGGTTGTTAACATAAGCAAGGCCAACATTTATTGTCCATCCCAAACGTCCCTTGAACTGAATGGCTTACTCAGCTGTTTCAGAGCCAGTCACACGTAGGCCTGACAGAGTAACAACAGCAGAATTCCCTCCCTATAAGATCAAAGGTGAACCAAATTTTTTTTATTTGGCAAAATGGCAATTGATGATAGCTTTATGGCCACCATTAGCAAGACTAGCTTTCAATTCCAGACTTTTTTAAAATTCACTTGTGAGATATGGGCGTCGCTGGCTGGGCCCAGCATTTATTGCCCATCCCTAGTTGCCCCGTTGAGATGGTGGGGGTGAGCTGCCTTCTTGAATCATTGCAGTCCACCTGCTGTAGGTCGACCCACAATGCCCCTTAGGGAGGGAATTCCAGGATTTTGACCCAGAGACAGTGAAGAAACGGTGATATATTTCCAAGTCAGGATGGTGAGTGGAGGGGAACTTGCAGGGGGCTGGTGTTCCCATGTATCTGCTGCCCTTGTCCTTCAAATGGAAGTGGTCGTGGGTTCGGAAGGTGCTGTCTGAGGATCTTCGGTGAATTTCTGCAGTACATCTTGTAGATGGTACACACTGCTGCTACTGAGCGTCGGTGGTGGAGGGAGTGGATGCTTGTGGATGTGGTGCCAATCAAGCGGCTGCTTTATCCTGGATGGTGTCAAGCATCTTGAGTGTTGTCGGGGCTACACCTATCCAAGCAAGTGGGGAGTATTCCATCACACTCCTGACTTGTAGATGGTGGACAGGCTTTGGGAAGTCAGGAGGTGAGTTACTCGCTGCAGGATTCCTAGCCTCTGACGCGCTTTTGTAGCCACTGTGTTTATGTGGTGAGTCCAGTTGAGTTTCTGGTCAATGCCGGTGATATGAAAGGGGGTGTACTGATTGGAATTTAAATTCCACCAACTGCCATGGTGGGGTCGGAACCTATTTTGACTGATTATTAAGGCAGTGACATTACCGTTACATTACTGTGCAGAGGGCCCTGG
>JAHRHZ010000089.1:2272521-2288939 GCA_024137785.1 Ginglymostoma cirratum | reverse complement strand
CACACACACACTCACTCTCTCACACACTCACTCTCACACACACACTCACTCTCTCACACACACACACTCTCTCACACACACACATACACTCTCTCACACACACACATACACTCTCTCACACACATGCCTCACTCTCTCACACACATTTGCTCACTCACTCTCTCTCACACCCACACACACTCTTTCTCACACTCACACACACTCACTCTCTCTCACACACACACTCTCACACACACACACACTCAACTCTCACACACACACTCACTCTGTCACACACATACACACACACTCACTCTGTCACACACACACACACTCTCACACACACACACTCTGTCACACACACACACACTCACTCTGTCACACACACACACTCACTCTCTCACACACACACTCACTCTGTCACACACACACACACTCACTCTCTCACACACACACACACACTCTCACTCTCACACACACACTCACACACCGACACAACACAGCACCACAAAGAACACATTCTGAATACATCACTGACACAAACAGTAGGCAAGTCACACACCAAGAAAAGGCCCACCCCACAGCCAAGGGGGCGAATTAAGTTGGTGCTAAGTAGGTCTTCAGGCTGTCAGTGGGAGGAGGACCCTCCCTCTCCCAATCCCGTTGACCAGTCGCTCTAGCAGTACCAAGAGCTCAATAATGGATGCTGCCAAATGAGTTAAGAACAAGCATAATATGGTTCCTGGTGTCATATTCATGATAATGGTCTAACCACTCGTCAAGGAGTGATTAACTCCTCGGGCTAGACTATTTGAAACAGTGAAACACATTATAAGTTATGAAGCAGCAAAGCCACTGCATGAGTAGCTTGCAGCCCAAAAGCGGACTGCCAGACAGAGTCACAACATTGCATACGCACAGCCCATGGACATTTTAGAAGGGTAGATATATAACACCCTGGAGAGAGGCAAATCAGGAGTATTAAGTGGGGATGGTCTCTCCGCCTTATGGACAGGAGTGTGCAGGAAGGGATTGAGAGGGTATTATCTTCAGGAGGTGGTCCAGTGCATAAAGAACTCCCTCACCCCGCCAAAGATAAATATTCACCCTCCTTTCCTTCGCAGCCTTTTAAAACATTGAACTATCTGTACAAGCCAATGTCCAATCTGAGCAATGGGAGCTGTCTCAGTGCAGCTCTCCCCCAGTCATTTCCACCAAGAGAGCCGTGAAATCATTTCATAACACTTTGAATGGTATCCTCTTCAATCAACTCTGAACCTTCTCCAGTCAGTCAAGAGGTTTTTTTTTGAAAAAGAACAATTTTACATTGCGTGATTTGGTACAAAGTACTTCTTCCAGATGTAAATAAGTCTGTACATGTTCCAGCATAGCTTTTACTGCCTGCCAAGATTTAGACATTCTGTTGTTTTTATACTATAAAGAGACTGTCTCTTTACAAGTCTTTAATAATACTGGAAGATGTAGGAACAGAAGTAGGCCATTCAGCCCATCAAGTCTGCTCCATCATTCAAAAGATCATGGTTGATCTGACCATGCTCAACTCCACTTTCCTGCCTTTTCCCCCATATCCCTGATTCTCTTCCTGATTAAAAATCTGTCTCTCTCAGCCTTGAATATACTTCACGACCCAGCCTCAACAGCCCTCTGTGGTAAAGAATTCCACAGATTCATTCCCCTCTGAGAGAAGAAATTCCTCCTCATCTCTGTCATAAATTTGCGACCCCTTATCCTAATCTATTATACCCTTCCCCCACGACCATAAGACCATAAGACATAGGAGTGGAAGTAAGGCCATTCAGCTCATCGAGTCCACTCCGCCATTTAATCATGGCTGATGGGCATTTCAACTCCACTTACCCGCACTCTCCCCGTAGCCCTTGATTCCTTGCGAGATCAAGAATTTATCAATCTCTGCCTTGAAGACATTTAACGTCCCGGCCTCCGCTGCACTCTGTGGCAATTCCACAGGCCCACCACTCTCTGGCTGAAGAAATGTCTCCTCATTTCCGTTCTAAATTGACCCCCTCTAATTCTAAGGCCGTGCCCACGGGTCCTAGTATCCCCACCTAATGGAAACAACTTCCCAGCGTCCACCCTTTCTAAGCCATGCATTATCTTGTAAGTTTCTATTAGATCTCCCCTCAACCTTCTAAACTCTAATGAATACAATCCCAGGATCCTCAGCCGTTCATCGTATGTTAGGCCTACCATTCCAGGGATCATCCGTGTGAATCTCCGCTGGACACGCTCCAGTGCCAGTATGTCCTTCCTGAGGTGTGGGGCCCAAAATTGGACACAGTATTCTAAATGGGGCCTAACTAGAGCTTTAGAAAGTCTCAGAAGCACATCACTGCTTTTATATTCCAACCCTCTTGAGATAAATGACAACATTCCATTCGCTTTCTTAATCACGGACTCAACCTGCAAGTTAACCTTTAGAGAATCCTGTACTAGCACTCCCAGGTCCCTTTGTACTTCGGCTTTATGAATTTTCTCACCGTTCAGAAAATAGTCCATGCCTGTATTCTTTTTTCCAAGGTGCAAGACCTTGCATTTGCTCACAAGGGGAAACAGCCTTTCCACATCTCCCCTGTCAAGTCCCTTAAGAATCTTGTACGTTCCCATAAGGTCACCTCTCACTTTTCTAAACTCCAATGCGTACAGGCCCAACCTACTCAACCCCTCCTCATAAGCCAATTGCAAACTGTGTTCAGTCAATGAGCAAATTCCATCATTTCGCTTCTGGCCTGCGCTGGAATTGAGCCTATGGTGATTTCCAAAAGTGATGTAGCTCCAGGTCTATCCAAAAGCTAACTTCTACGGAAGCAGAGATAAAAGGTACTGCAGATGCTGGAGAATCCGAGATAACAAGGTGTGGAGCTGGATGAACACAGCAGGCCAAGCAGCATCATAGGGGCAGGAAAGCTTGACGTTTCGGGCCTCGACCCTTCATCAGAAAAAGATCCTCATCAGCATCAAGGCTTCACAAGTCTGGAGGTTACATTTGAAGGAAAAAAAAGGTCGTGTCACTTTTAGATCATTGATTCCCCACTGTCAATGTTCCAGGATTTATAATTCACTAGGAACTGAAATGGACTTGCTATACAAATACTGTAACTACATGAGCAGGTCAGACGGCATGAAAACTGCAGCCAGTAACTCACCTCCTGACTCGCCAGAGCCTATCTACAAGGTACAATACTCCCCATTTGCCTGGATGGGTGCAGCTCCAATGACACTCAAGAAGCTCGACACCATCCAGGACAAAGCAGCCGACTTGACTAGAACAAACATCCCACTCCCTCCGCCACCGACGCTCAGTAGCAGCAGTGTGTACCCTCTGCAAGATGCTCTGCAGAAATTCACCAAAGATCCACAGTCAGCACCTTCCAAACCCATGACCACTTCCATCTAGAAGGACAAGGGCAGCAGATACATGGGAACACCACCCCCTGCAAGTTCCCCTCCACTCACCGTCCTGATTTGGAAATATATCACCATTCCTTCACTGTCACTGGGTCAGAATCCTGGAACTCCCTCCCTAATGGTATTGTGGGTCTACCTACAGCACATGGACTGCAGCGGTTCAAGAGGGCAGCTCACCCCCACCTTCTCCAGGGATGGGCAATAAATGCTGGGCCCAGCCAGCGATGCCCACACTCATGAATGAATTTGGAAAAAGATTCGTCCCATGAGCTATCAAGTGCTTCAGATGGGTTTCCTACTCCCCAAACCACCCCGCTCCCACACTCCCACCATTGTTCACCCGACATGTCCATCCTCTGCCATCCCATGCCAATTGCGCACCATATAGATTCATTATTAATTCATTAATTAACAGTCAAGAACCATCCAAATTGCAATACACCCAACCTCCCCCCAACTCCCGCACATCCAATATTCTTCAAGTGAAGAAAAGTGTTTAGAAGAACATTTTAAAAGAAGTGGTTAGCACTGCTGCCTCACGGCGCCAGGGACACGGGTTTGATTCCACCCTCGGGCGACTGTCTGTGTGGAGGTTGCACATTCTCCCCGTGTCTGTGTGGGTTTCCTCCGGGTGCTCCAGTTTCCTCCCACAGCCCAAAGATGTGCAGGGTAGGGTGGATTGGCCATGGGAAATTATCCCGTAGTGTCCAGGGATGTGCAGGTTAGGGTGGAATGGTCGTGCTAAATTGTCCCACAGCATCCAGGGATGTGTGGGTTAGGTGGGATAGCCGTGGGAAATACAGGGTTATTGGGATAGGGTAGGAGGTTGGGTCTGGGTGGTGGATAGGTGTGGACTCAATGGGCCGATTGGCCTGGTTCCACACTGTAGGGATTCTATGATCTTTATTTGGGGATTTTTCATTTGACCTGCAGCTTTTTTGGAAGAATGGGTTGTTGGGGCGGGGCGGTTGGTGGTTTGGGGTGGGAGAGGTGCGGGGGGTGCAGGGTAAGAGGGTCAGATTTCTATCACCTTTCACATGATGTTACGGATCCTGACTGACCTATCTCTCATTGGTACTGAACACCCCTCCCACTCGCAGCAGTGGGAACCGTCTCTCTCTATCGACCTCAGCAATTCCTTTAAACATCTCAAATGCATGAATTTGATCACCTCCCCTTGATCTTCTGTACTCGAGGGAACGTAAGCCTAGTCTGTGCAGCCTGTCTGCATAATTGAAGGATTTAAAGATTAAAGGAGATAATAAGGTAGATGGAGAGAAACTACTTCCTCTCGTGGTGGGTGCAGTTATAGAATCCCTACCATGTGGAAACAGGCCATTCAGCCCAAAATGTCCATGCCAACCCTCCAAAAAGCATCCCACCCAGACCCATCCCTGTAAGCCTGCATTTCCCATAGCTAATGCATCTAACCTACACATCCCTGAACACTATGGGCAATTTAGCATAGCCAATCCACCTAACCTGCACACCTTTGGACTGTGGGAGGAAACCGGAGCAAACCCACACAGACAGTCACCCGAGGGTGGGATCGAACCCGGGTCCCTTGCATTGTGAGGCAGCTGTGCTAACTGCTGAGCCACCTGGTGTCTGGGGGCAGATTCAGAACAAGGGGGAAATTGGCCCGGAATCATTCTGCTCATTCAGAACTGTGCCAACTCCAATAATCTTGCAGAACAGCAGTCCCCAGAGCTGAACACAATGCCCAGAATTTCACAAAACCAGAGCTTAACTTTGACCCCAAGTCACAAAACTGAACTGCTATGTCGAAACCCCGAGGTTGAATTCCTGGTTCAAATTCTGGCACCACATACGATGGGAGATTGTAAAGGCGATGTATATATATGTTTCTCTTCAAAAATAGGGAGAATATCGCCTTGTTAAATACGGGTGTGGTTCATTATTAATTTGGTTGGAGGAAGGATTTTAGGAAACTGCCCTTTAGCGCAACCTGGTGGACAACCTGACAACAACACCATGACGTTGACATAGGAAAGATGACTGGGAAATGTGACTGCAAAAGCATGGTCAGAAATCAGGAGAACAGGAAGGAAGGACTGGGTGCAGGAGATCCGACACAAGATTTTCAACATCTGCTAAGCTGGTGCCAAAGGAACAACTGTTTCGCTGAATATGACAGCGCCTTCAGAAATGAAGAAATGGGTAATTTGGACAAAGTCCTACCATTAGGGCCCTCACAATATCAACATCTGAACTATCTCTGTCACAAAAGTAAGATCTCCATCCTGCTCTTTGTTTTAAAACAAGGACCAACTAGGTTTCTCAAAGAAAGAAGACTGAAGGGTGTACTGATACAGTTCTATAAGATCAATGAAGCAGTCCCATTTGTTATGGAAGATGTTTCTTGTTTTAGAATCCAAAATTTGGGATGATCGATATAAGATATAAGATCACTAATAGATCAAACAAAGAGAAATCTCTTGAGTCAAAGGGTGGTTCAAATGTGGAACTACCACAAGGGGTAGTTGAGGCAAATACATCAGAGGAGGTTCCTGTGTACAGCATGAACACTGGGGTATGTTGGGCCGAATGGCCTGTCTCTGTGCTGTAGATTCTGTTGTGAGCTGCAGGGAAACTGTGACACATACAAAACAATTGTGTCATGGCACTTTGATCCCAACACCGAACACCAGCAATACCCAGCTCTGCTTTTTGAAATAAGAACATCAGAAATAGGAGCAGGGGGCAGCCATCTGGCCCCTCAAGCCTGCTGTGTCATTCAATAAGATCCTGGCTGATCTTTTCATGGACTCAGCTCCACTTACCCACCCCTCACCATAACCCTTAATTCCTTTACTGTTCAAAAATCTATCTAACTTTGCCTTACAAACCATTCAATGAGGTAGACTCAACTACTTCACTGGGCATTATGCAGCTTGGTTTTAGACTGAAAACTATTTCCCCCAAATACAACGGAGTATTTCAAATCCCTGTGCCTTCACAGTTGGAAAAAGTCACCTTCTCACTCAGATTTAAGGGTTAACGTGAGAACATTACGTTCCTGATTCAGTGAAAGTGTCACTTTCCATCATTGCAGCCTGAACCTGAGCTAGAATCTGACACTTGTCAAGGTGAATAGAAAATCATCGCACAGGGAACAGGGAAGTCGTATAACCTCCAACTAATCAGGTTAAAGATAATCTTTGGAGATAGTAGGAACTGCAGATGCTGGAGAATCTGAGATAACAAGGTGTAGATCTGGATGAACACAGCAGGTCAAGCAGCACCAGAGGAGCAGGAAAGCTGACATTTCGGGTCTGGACCCTTCTTCAGAAAATTTTCAGATAATTCTTTGCTTTGTTTCGCGCTTAAATCCTGAGCAGGGCTAACATGCAAAGGCCTCTACTCTGTTGTTTTCACGTGAATAGTGAAAAAAAAAACACCTTTTATACAATCAATGATTTTGTCCATCCAAACTTTGGCTGGGTCGGGAGAGAAAACTGGGACTGACTTTGCATCATTTCAGAGAGCAGGGGAATTAGCCCAGTGTCCCCAGTAATATTTGGCTCTCAACCAACATCATGAAGACCAACGCATTCTGCTGTTTGCAGACATGGTGTGTAGGTGCCAGTGTTGGACTGGGGTGGACAAGGTCAGAAATTGCATAATACCAGGTTATATTTGAAATCACAAGCTTTTGGAGTACAGCTCCTTCATCACCTTAATGGAAGATATCCATGGAAGAGTTCATATAGAAACAAGAGGGAAGATGAGGGGGAGAGGTTTAAAAGGGACGTAAGCAGCAACTTTTTCACGCAGAGGGTGGTGTGTGTATGGAACGAGCTGCCAGAGGAAGTGGTGGAGGCTGGTACAATTACAACATTTAAAGGGCATCTGGATGGGTACATGAATAGGAAGGGTTTAAAGGGCTGTGGGCCAAATGCTGGCAAATGAGACTAGATTAATTTAGGATATCGGGTCAGCATGGATGATTTGGATCGAAAGGTCTGTTTCTGTGCAGTTTAAGTGGAGGGCGCAGAGCTCTGTGGTATTGGGTGTATAAATCACAAAGTTAGTACACAGGTGCAGTGAGGCAACCAAAGGCAAATGAAATGTTGGAGTTTATTGCAAGGGGAAAGGAGGGAGGACTTAATGCCGTTGTACAGGGCCTTGGTGAGGCCACATCTGGAGTCCTGTGTGTAGTTTTGGTCTCCTCGTTTAAGAAATACACAATTGCCCAGGAAGCAGTTCACTCAACTGATTCCTGGGATGGGTCTTATGTTTTGAGAAAAGATTAGACGGGTAGAGCCTGTATCCACTGGAGTTTAGAAGATAGAGGAATGCTCTCACTGAAATGTATATGGTCCTAAGGAGACTTGGCAGGGCAGATGCTGAAGGGAGAGTGAAGAACAAGGGAACACCAGTTTAAAATAATGGATCCCCCACTGAAGATGGAGATATGGATATCTTTTATCTTCCGTCAGGGCATCATTAGTCTGTGTCATTCTGTTCCCTAGAGGGCAATGGAGGGGAGGTCAATGAATTTTTTTTATAAAGCTGAGGTAAGTAGATTCTTGACAAACAAGGGGGTTAAAGACTATTGGAGGAGGATAGTCAGGAAAATGGAAGCCACCATCAGATTAGCCATGATCTTGTCAAATGGAGCCGCAGATTCGAGGGGCCGAATGGCATGCTTCTATTCCTAATGTCGGGTGAGAGGGTTTGAGGCAGGAATGGGCCTATTTTCTATATCGCACAGGGCCAAAAGAAAAGGGAAAAGTCACCTTTCGCTTCGCACACATTCTTCACAAAAGAGGACAACTACAGAAAGATTGTATGAACACGATAACATTTTTAATTAAAAAGCATCAAAGGCCAAGGGTTTCCTGGAATGCAGCCAGCTTTGCAAGATCAGAGCAGTTTGCAGAAAAGATACAAAGATCCTTGCTACCACAAGATTCTGTAATCTTCTGTCGTGTTAGCTATTGGTTGTCATCATATTTGGGCTTTGAGCTCAAGTTTTCTTGCGTGTTCATGGCATCGCTGGCTAGGCCAACATTTTTTTGCCCGTCCCTAATTGCCCAGAGGGCAGTTAAGAATTGCTGTGGATTTGGAGTCACCTGTAGGCCCAGACCAGGTAGGATCAGCAGATTGCATTCCCGAAAGGGCATTAGTGAGCCACGTGGGTGTTTATGACAATAGCTAGCTTTTTCATTCCAGATTTTAATTTAAAAATTGAATTCAAACCTCACTGTGTACCATCGCAGGATTTGAATACGTACCCCGAGAGCATCAGCCTGGGGCTCTGGATTAATAGCCCAGCGAAGATACCACCTCCTCATGTTGGCTGAACATTTTAGATGTGGGACAGTTGGTCTCTATGATCTCTCTCAGCTGTGGGGAAGAGTCTTCAGAACACATCTTCTAAAAAGACGATCATTTTCAACTTCTTTGAATTCTTTCAATGGGACATAGGCAGCAATGGCTGGGCCCAGCATTTATTGCCCCGTCCCTAGTTGCCCCTTGAGACGGTTAGTGAGCTGCCTTCTTGAATCACTGCAGTCTGTGTGCTGTGGGTTGACCCACAATGCCATGAGGGAGGGAATTCCAGAATTTTGTCCCGACGACGCTGAAGGAATGGCGATATTTTTCCAAGTCAGGATGCTGAGTGGAGAGGAACCTACAGGAGGTGCTGTTCCCACGTATCTGCTGCCCTTGTCCTTCTAGATGGAAGTGGTCGTGGATTTGGAAGGTGTTGTCTGAGGGTCTTTGTCTTACAGGGTGTGGTTTCTGACCTCAAACGAAATGCCCAACTTGGGTTAGAGAGAAGGGAAGCCCTTCTTCAGGCAAACAGATTCAACCTTACCCTCCCCCAACCATAGTCTTACATTCGTCAACTCTGCAGGATTGCCCTGTGCTCCCAGCAATTGAAGGTTATTAATCCAGACATGATTGGCAGTAACTCCCAACTGAAAAACCATGGAACCATCTTAAAAGTGTTTTTTCCCTGGTTTCCAATGAACAGTTTTATTTGTTATAGACAATTTCTGTAACAACGCACCTCTGGAGCAAGTGGGACATGAACCTGGGGTCACCTGCTTACTACCACTGTGCCACTGGGAGGGATGGGGAAGTTGAGAGAGAGAGAGAAAAAAAAGCCCAGCAGAACAAACGCACGCGCTGTTAGCAAATGGATTTTAAAAGATCACATTCGATATGGAGTCACAAGACTTCACCTTGACAGCTTTTTCAACAGGTCTCAAATTCAGCGGCTCAGTCACAAACAACTGAGAAAAGATAAAGGCTAACATTGTTCAAGCTGAGGATACCAGTACAACAGTGTGCACACCCCTTAGCAACTGACTCACTCACAGCAATTGTACAAGTGGGCTCCAGGGATACAATGTCACATCAAAGGATATCTCCCCAAGACTCAGTCTTCCCCTCCCCATGACATCAGGACCCTTGCTGCTTAAGGTTCTAGTCCCAATCCAAGCCAATGTCGTTTTTACCAGGAACATGTTGGAAAGAGAGAGAGACAGACAGACAGAGAGAATAACAAGGAAAGTTTGAAAGGAGTGACGAGGAAATGTTTTTTAAAAAAGTTTTTACTGGCATTTGCAAAGAGCAGCGCGCCACAAGAAACAGAGAGGGGGAGTAGGTTGGGGATAGGAGTGCAAAACAGGCAGGCACAAAGGAAAAGATCATATTCTTACAGCAACTAGCATTTAGCTACTGATAACACAGCGTGGAGCTGGAGGAACACAGCGTGGAGCTGCAGGACCACAGCGTGGAGCTGGAGGACCACAGCGTGGAGCTGGAGGAACACAGCGTGGAGCTGGAGGAACACAGCAGGCCAGGCAGCAGAGGAGCAGGAAAGTTGACGTTTCGGTCAGGACCCTTCTTCAGAAATGGGGGAGGGGGAAGGGAGCCCTGAAATAAATAGAGAGAGGAGGGGTGGGGCTGGGGAAGGTAGGTGGGATGGTGATAGGTGAATACAGG
This sequence comes from Ginglymostoma cirratum, assembly GCA_024137785.1. NCBI lineage: Eukaryota > Metazoa > Chordata > Chondrichthyes > Orectolobiformes > Ginglymostomatidae > Ginglymostoma > Ginglymostoma cirratum. The sequence continues at coordinate 2,278,532 of JAHRHZ010000089.1, read as the reverse complement.
TAGGCAGTGGTGGGGGGAGATAGTAGGAACTGCAGATACTGGAGAATCTGAGATAACAAGGTGCAGAGCTGGATGAACACAGCAGGCCCAGCAGCGGATAGGTGGGAGAGAAAATGGACAGGTCAAGGAGGTGGGAATGAGCGGGAGGGTTGGTCATGGGATGAGGCCGGGGGGTAGGGAGATTTTAAAACTGGTGAATTCCACGTTTAGGCCATTGGGATGCCACCCGCAAACTGGAAGAGCAGCAATTCTGAAGAAGGGTCTAGGCCCGAAACGTCAGCCTTCCTGCTCCTCTGATGCAGCTTGGCCTGCTGTGTTCATCCAGCTCTACACCTTGTTATCTCTTATCTTAGGCAGTGGTGGGGATTGGTCAGTGAGGAGGGAGAGGCAGATAGGTGGGTGAGAAGATGGACAGGTTGTGTCAGGTGAAGGAGGCGGGGATGAGAGGGAGGGTTGGTCATGGGATGAAGCTATTGGGCTGTAGGCTCCTGAGAGGGAATATGAGTTGCTGCTCCTCCAGTTTGCGGGTGGCATCCCGAGGGCCTAAACGTGGAATTCACCAGTTTTAAAATCTCCCTACCCCCCGGCCTCATCCCACGACCAACCCTCCCGCTCATCCCCGCCTCCTTGACCTGTCCATTTTCTCTCCCACCTATCCGCTCCTCCCACCTCACTGACCAATCCCCAACACTCCCTACCTACACTCACCTATCACCATCCCACCTACCTTCCCCAGGCCCAACCCCTCCTCTCTCTATTTATTTCTAAGTTCCCCTCCCCCTCCCCCATTCTGAAGAAGGGTCCTGACCCAAAACGTCAGCTTTCCTGCTTCTCTGAGGCTGCCTGGCCTACTGTGTTCCTCCAGCTCCACACCGTGTTATCTCAGACTCCAGCATCAGCAGTTCCTGCTATCTCCAGCATTTAGATTCTGCCTTTAACACAGAAAAACACCCCAAGGCACTGCACAGGGGTGTAAAACTGACAAAAATGAAACAACCACCAGGAAGCAGAAAGTCCCTTTCAGTTAAAAATGCAAGGTAGCTGTAACTGATTAAATTGTATGAAGTGTCCAGGGTAATCCATAACAGAAGTGTATCAGGACTGAGATTCACATGAATGTATTTACCAGCATGTTAACGCTCTGGTTTTAGCATCTTCTATGTTCAAGGAGATGATGTGGATGTAATGAAAAGCTAAGTGAGAGTGACTATCAACGAACATGGGTAGGATGTTCTCACTCCAGCTGGCACATGCCAGCTTCTGCCACCTCCCTTCATTCACTTGTGGAATTTGTTCCAAACTAAGACAGCGGGAGATCGGAGTCTGCGAGCACCCGCCCATTCCTGGCTTCCTGTGCCTCCTGCTCGCAGAATCGCAGACCATGCAAAATTCTTCAGCCACTGGGAAAATTTTCCCCTCTCCTTCAAAAGCTTGGGTGAAATGTTTTGGTAAAAGTCAAATCGCTCACTTTACCCTGTGGAGGCCAAGAGATTTCCAGATATTAAAGATATCACAGGATTATCGGGGCATGGAATGCATTGCCGGAGAGGGTAGTGGAGTCGGCCTCATTAGGGGCATTTAAGCGGCTATTAGATAGGCATATGGATGATAGTATAATGTAGGGGTGGAGGTTAGATAGACCTTAGGATTAGGGTAAAAGTTTCGGCACAACATCGTGGGCCGAAGTGCCTGTACTGGTCTATGTTCTATGTTCTATGTTCATTATGGGGATCATGCAGGAAGTGGCATGGAGGTGGAGGATCAGCCATGATTTTATGGAATGGTAGGGCAGGTCGGAAGGCTGAATGGCCTGTTCTTATTGCCGATGTTCCTACTTTTAACAAGTTGATCCTGAAACATTTCGTAGAGAACTCAATCCTCATTGGCGTCCCAATCTGACACTGAATCTACTCGGAACTCAGGTGGAATGAACGTTCATCAACAGGAGAACTGTTGGAGAGAGGGGTTTATTAGCAAGTGATCAAACTCAGGGCCTTTAACACAATGCAATGCACCATATCACATCAGGGCTGTGGGATCAGCAAAAAGGCCAGTCATTTGGGGAGATTGCTTTCAAAGAGAGTTCTGCCATGGAGGGAAAATGGCATTGATGGTTAAGTGGTAAGTCACTGGATTAGTAATGCAGAGGCCTGGGTTAATGGTCTGGGGAACTAAAAACCACCCATTCCGCGCCGCACCCCCCCCCCCCATCTAATTCACAAATGTGGAAGGAAATCTGCCCTTGTAAAAGCACTTTCACATAAGAATAGCGGGGCTGCCAATGCAAATGGTTGAGTGTCTTTACACAGTGGGAAGGCAACAGAATACAAGATGCATAGCCTTCCCTCCAGACAGCTGCGTTCGGAGATAAAACAGAGTCAAGCTGTGGGAAGCCAGAAAACAGTGATAACTCCCAGAATTATACCACCGTATGGCTGCTATGCACCAAAATCATTTACTCGAATAAACAAAGTCAAATAAAGAACAGAGCAGGCCAAGCAGCATCAGAGGAGCAGGAAAGCTGACGTTTTGGGTCAGACGTTATTTGCAGACAGAAAGAACATGCACATGGTCTACACCTCTTCCAACTCAGTAAAACAGGTGACAGCCATTAACTAGCTCATTACTCAGGGCAATCATTGCTTTAAAATCTCAACAAAGATTGGCAGTTAACTGTCAATCATCATTAACTGCGCATTCTCAATGATAACTACCAAGCAGAATCCATCAGCCAACCAATCAGCACTCTCCTCTCATAGTTGAGATGTTGGTATTCCCCCCACTCCTTGAATTGGTATTCTTGCAAATTATCCTGATGAGAGCAAGGCGAAACACTTCAACCAAAATGCGTCTATTTTCAGCATTATTCAAATTCTGTGTAATCAATCAACTAAAAATAAAGTATTTCCATTGTCAGTTTCTACCACTCAACACTTCCACACACAATGTCATAACACAGATGGAACTCTGGCTTAAACCCAGCTGTCGATCGCATGCAGATGGTCTCCGCTGCAACGATGGGGAGTGGCAGGTTACTGTGGCAGCACAGCTCGGACATGGAGAAGGCGACTGGCTCTTGTTCCACCGCTCACAGTTAAAGGTTAGATTGAGGCAGCAATACCTGTAGCAACAGCCAGAAGATTCAAATACATGGCTTCCATTCTGCAAGCATGTCTAAACTCCCAGCAAGTCCGTTTCACTCATTTTTACCTCCTAACCTCCATTAGCTCCTGGTCTGGCTACACCTCATTGTTAAAATGCTCATCCTTATGTCCAAATCCCTCACCCCCATATCACAGAGTTGTTACAGTTCAGAATAAGGCCATTCAGCCCATTGTGTCTGCTCGTCTCATTAAATCACCGTAATGTGCAGTGGGACCTGGGTGTCCTTGTGCACCAGTCGCTGAAGGTAAGCATGCGGGTGCAGCAGGTGGTAAAGAAGGCAAATAGTATGTTGGCCTTCATTGCGAGAGGTTTCGAGTACAGGAGCAGGGATGTGCTGTTGCAGTTATACAGGGCTTTGGTGAGGCCACACCTGGAATATTGTGTGCAGTTTTGGTCTCCTTTTCTGAGGAAGGATGCTCTTGCTCTCGAGGGAGTGCAGCGAAGGTTTACCGGGCTGATTCCAGAGATGGCGGGACTGACGTATGGGAAGAGATTGACTAGGCTAGGATTGTTTTCGCTAGAGTTCAGACAAATGAGGGGGGAATCTCATAGAGACTTATAAAATTCTAACAGGACTGGACAGGGTAGATGCAGGGAGGATGTTCCCGATGGTGGGTGTGTCCAGAACCAGGGGTCACACTATGAGAATTCGGGGTAGACGAATTAGGACAGAGAGCGATAAGGAGACATTTCTTCACCCAAAGAGTGGGGAGCCTGTGGAATTCATTACCACAGGAAAGCTGATGCCAAAACATTGAATGTATTCCAGAGGCACCTAGATATAGCACCTGGGGAGAGCGGGATCAAGGATTATGGGGAGAAAGCAGGATTAGGCTGTTGAGCTGGATGATCAGCCATAATCGTGATGAATGGCAGAGCAGACTAAAAGGGCCGAATAGCCTCCTCCTGCTCCTATCTTCTATGGTTCTACAATTACCCAGTGCCAATCTCCTGCCTTTCCCCATGTCCCTGAACCCCATTTCGATTCCAATAACCATCCAATGCCCCTCTTGAATGCCTCAATGGAACTTGCCTCCCCCACATTTCCAGGCAGTGCATTCCAGACCCTAACTACTCACTGGGTGAGAATGTTTCTCCTCACATCCCCCTCGCTTTATCACTTTCAATCCACTCCCCTCTCGTTCTTGTCCCTTTTACATGTGGGAACAGCTTCTCCCTATTTACTCTGTCCAGCCCCCGCTCATGATGTTGAAAACCTCTAACAGATCTCCCTCTCAGCCTTCTTCTCTCCAAGGAGAACAGTCCCAACTTCTTCAATCCATCCTCATCGCTGACGTTTCTCATTCCTGGAACCATTCTTGTAAATCCCTTCTGCACTCTCTCCAATGCGCTCACATATTTCCCTATAATGTGGGGCCCACAGCTGTACACAATCCTCCAGCTGAGGTCTAACAAGTGTCTTGTACAAGTTCAGCATCACCTCCCTGCTCCTGTACTCTGTGTCCCTATTAATGAAGCTGAGGGCACTGTGTGCTTTATTCACTGCTCTCTCCACCTCTCCTGGCACCTTCAATGATCTGTGCACAGATACACCCAGCTCCCTCTGCTCCTGCACCCATCCCTGTAACTGTAAATCCTCAAGACCTCCACACTCCTACCATTCAGGCTGTTTGCTCATTCCTGATTTCCATGGCTCCACCATTGGCGGTTGCACCTCACTCCTGAACTCTGGAATTCCCTTCCTAAAACCCCTCCAATCTCTCTCTCTCCCCTAATCATTTAGGTCCTCTCTTTGACCAAGCTTTTGGTCGCATGTTCTGTGACTCACTATCAAAGATGGTCTACGAACGCTTTTGTTTTCCTTGGGATGTTTTACTATACGAAAGGCACACATAAATGCAAGCTGCTGTTGTTAGAAATATCCAGCAATGTCTGTTCAGAAAGAACAAATCTGACATTGTAAAGCTTTCTGCCGTGATGAAAGCCCCCAACTCCCATTGTGAAGGATCAAGCCTGAACAACGGTCATTTTAAATGAAGTCAAATGGAACTCACCAATTACACACCTTCACAAAATAAAGTCACAAAAAGCTGGTATCCAAGCTCAGCGGGTAATAGGGAAGGCACATGGAACGTTGGCCTTTATTTCAAAGCGAATGGAGTATTCGCTAATATTATAGAGAGCACTAGACAGACCCCAGCTGGAATACTGTGAACAGTTTTGGGCTCCTTATCTAAGGAAGGATAGACTGACATTGGAGGCAGTCCAGAGAAGGTTCACTCCGCTGATCCCAGGTATGGCCTTATGAGGAGAGGTTGAGTAGGTTGGGCCTGTAATTCATCGGAGTTTAAAAGAATGAGGGGTTACGGTAGTAGTGTCCCTACGTCTTGGCCTGAAGCCCTGGGTTCAAGTCCCACCAGCTCCAGAGGTGTACCAGAACAGCTTGATTGAAAATACCTACCTTATTTGAACATACAAGATTCGTAGGGGACTTGATAGGGGAGATGGAGACAGTGGCTCAGTGGTTAGCGCTGCTACCTCACAGCACCAGGGACCTGGGTTCAATCCCCCCCTCAGGCAACTGTCTGTGTGGAGTTTGCATGCTCTCCCCATGTCTGCATGGGGGTGCTCCAGTTTCCTCCCACAGTCCAAAGATGTGTAGGTTAGGTGGATTGGCCGTGCTAAATTGCCCGTAGTGTCCAGGGATGTTTAGGTTAGGTGGGTTAGATGAGGGAAATGTAGAGGTAGGGGAATGAGTCTGGGTGGGATGCTCTTCAGAGGGGTGGTGTGGACTTGTTGGGCTGAATGGCCTGTTTCCACACTGTAGGGATTCTATGAAATATGAACATTGTTCCCTTTTGTGGGAGAGTCTAGGACCAGAGAGC
>JAHRHZ010000089.1:2231092-2272121 GCA_024137785.1 Ginglymostoma cirratum | reverse complement strand
GAAACGTCAGCTTTCCTGCTCCTCTGATGCTGCCTGACCTGCTGTGTTCCTCCAGCTCTACACCTTGTTATCTCAGGGAAACCAGCGATTTTTTTTTGTCAGAAAAGTGGGGAGAGAAAGCCAGCTGCAGGGTGTTAACAGATAGTGCTTGAGGGGAGTGGGCTACTTGAGATTTCTGGTCTATGCTGAAGTCTGATCACTGTGTTTCAAAGAGCCAGGCTAGCTAGTGCATGTTATTTCACATTTACAGCGCAGGCCATTCAGCCCAACCAATCCCCCTACCCTTTATCCTGTCCTTCTATTCCTTTCTCCCATGTGTTTATCCAGCTTCCCCTTACCCACTATTCACCTCAACCCCATGTTTCCCCACTCTCTGAATAAAGCTGTTTCTCTGCAACTCTTTCATGGATTTATTAGTGACCGTTTCATATGGATGGCCCCAGACTTCCAGCATCACTAAGTCATATAAATATCCTCTCCATGTCTACCTCCAGCATCACAACTCCCGAAAGGATTTATCAGAGAAAGGTGCCCTGGACCCGTTCACTGATACTTGTGACCTTTCTTGGTCAGTAACTGACATGATTCCATGACCTCTACTCTCTAGAAGGACACAGGCAGCAGATACAATGGGAACTCCATCCCTGCAGGTTCCTCCTCACTCACCACTTGGAAATATATCGCCGTTCCTTCAGTGTCACTGGGTCAAAATCCGGGAATTCCTTGCCTAATGACATTGTAGACATGCCTACACCAAATATACTGCAGCGGTTCAAGAAGATAGCTTTTCCAGGGCAACTAGGGATGGGCAATAGATGCAGGCCTAGCCATAAAAGAATTTTTAAAAGTTTTCAGTAAATCTTGTCCTGCAGTGCCTCACTCTCCTTTTTGTAATATAGAGACTGGAGCAGCGTATAGTGCTCCAAGTGTGGTCTGATCAGGTTTAAATTCTCTTTTCAACCCTATCCCTCTCAGAATGCTTTGCTTGTTTTTTTCACTCTCTGTTCAACACACATATGCAAAAAGGGGGATTCCAATTGGTTCTATTAAAACCTTCTAATCCTTTTATGTAGGAGACTGGAGGAAGAACCCTTTCCGACTGAAGTACTGAGGAACAACAGCGCTTTTTTTGAAATAAGTACCGCAAGAGCTCAAGCCACAGTCAGAGAAAACCCACTGTCTAATGACAAAAGTGAACTGAAAGCTGTGCAGCTTTTCAAAGCTTGTTGCAGTGAGCAAGAGGTAATGAACTTTTAGCTGGTGGATAACACATTACCTTCTATAGCGTCACACCTCCAACAGCTTAAACTTATTTAACTCTGAACATGCTGGGTTTTACCTCGCCCTGTTTGTTCTCACAGAGAACGTCTCCCCAGTGCTTCTGATGAAGGGTCTAGGCCCGAAATGTCAAGTTTTCCTGCTCCTATGATGCTGCTTGGCCTGCTGTGTTCATCCAGCCCCACGCCTTGTCATCTTGCTTTCTCACCCTGTTGGCCTCATGTTCATGGAACCGAGGATTCAACATACAAGATTCAACTTCCTGTTCCATTTACAGCCACTTTTTTTTTGTTTAAACCCCTTGTCTCCTGAAGGTGCCAAGCCTTGCGAGGGTATGGATTTGTTAAAATTTGATTTCTGTTATTGAGCCATCTTGGTGCAAGGCTGAGGCACGTTCAAAGGGAAGAAATATATAGATTTCTAGACACTGAATGTGTCAAGGGGTAGAGGGAGAAGGCAAGAATAAGACCATAAGAAATAACATCAGGAGGAGGCCATTTGGCCCCTCAAGTCTGCTCCGTCATTCAATAGGATCATGTCTGATCTGACATTCCTCGCGTCCACTTTCCTGCCCTTTCCCTATGACCTCGATTCCCCAACTGATCAAGAATCTGTCTCAGTCTTAAATATACACAAGGACTCTGCCCCCACAGCTCTCTGTGATAAGGAGATCCAAAGACTCGCAACCCTCTGAGAGAAGAAATTCCCCCTCATCTCCATTTTAAATTGGTGCCCCCTTATTCTGAGACTGTGCCCTCTGGCCCTAGACTCTCCCGTGAAGCATTAGGATAGAGAGTCAGCCACAAATGTATTGAACGGCAGAGCAGACTTGATGGGCTGAATGGCCTGCTCCTTGTGTCTAAGCTAAAACCTGGAGGGTGAGCTTCCACCACCAAGCGTAAAACACAAGCTTTGATGGGAAGATTTAAGGCGACAGTGGGTGGATTTACTGAAGCCCATTTCACATCTAACGGACATTCACCCGGTACATCCCCACACTGAGAAAGGGATTGACACCTCAGCAAAATGTTCCAGCTACCCCAAGAGCCAAATTCTCTTCACCGTCCACATCAGCCAGAAGGGGCACTGCTGCCTGGCTTCACCACGTTTGATGACAAAGCTGAGGTCCATGAAAATCACATCACCAGATCCAGAAATTCAATTCTATTTATCATTTTTAAAAGGCACCATATACATTCACATTAAAGCAGACACAGCTTGGGATTTGTTATTCTCTGATTTGCCAGCCTATGGTGTTCCAAACGAGCAAACAAAAAGTCCTGGCCACTGTGACTGTAGTGTAGAAACAGGGGAAGGCCATTCAGCCCCTTCAGGTTTGCTCTCTCATTCAATTAGACACAGTGGTTGCTGTGTATATCAATCTCTTTACCCAACTAAAACCTATCCTCAGTTTTGAAAGCCTTTTCAGGGAAGGATAATGTGTCTCCACGGTTCTATCAGTAATAAATGCCCAGATTTCAATCCAAGCTAATGTTAAGCTCGTACTCCCCTTGTTTTAGATTCCCAAGCAGAAGAAATAGCTTTTCCATATTATCCGCTGCCATGTGAATCTTGTCTCTGACAGCCAGTATGGAGATATGGAAAGAGAGAACATTGCCACAGGCAATACAGAAAAACTAACCAACAGCAAACTTCACAATGTTGCTTCAAGAGGTTTGCATCGCACTGCAAAAGACTCTTCCTTTGCAAAAGCAACATTAGTCCCAGTGGTATGAAGAGACTGTAAAATTCACAACAAGAGAGCAACATCTGACGCACACCCTGGCCTGGTCCCCCTGAGAATCTGAGATGTTTTAAATTCAGAGATTAAGTGGAAAATCCGACTGCACAACTGGAGAGGGCAAATAATGCACTTTTGCATCCAAAGTCTGTAAAGTCTCTGAAGAGGATTTCTGTGGAATATCACCAAGGCGACATGAGTCAAAATAAATAGCTTGGTTCTAAAGCAGATGTCATTAGCTGACACAACGGAATAACAAGGCATTCGGGCGGGGGAGGAGAGAAATAAACAAAAGGGGAGGGGGAAATTAATTCTCCACAACAGGTAAAAACAAACATAATGGAAATATTTATTGACAATCTTCTGCACCGAGGTGCAACAGGCTGCGAGTAATAACTCCCAAGCAACTCGTTTGATTTTCTTTTCTGGCTGTCTGCCAAATTATTTATAAACACTCTGAGACAGCAAGTGCTGCAAATAAAAACAGCCCCAGAGAACATGCAGCCCAGACAATCGAGCAAGAGTTCAAGTCGATGAAAGGCACTAAGTGCACAGCCACCTGTTGATCCAGTGAGATTTGAAGGAATACTGGAGTGGGTTGGAAGCCTTCAAAACACAGATCAGTTAAAACCCTCAGCTCCGGGTCAAATCAGAGAAAGTCTCCACTGTTGAGAACTGACCCCCCTCCCCAGTGCTCAAACACACGGTCGAATTCCTGAAAACCCAAGTCCCCAAGGTTCATCCACAATAAATACAGAGCTGCGTCAGAAATATAGAGGGGTTGGGGAAAGCTGATCTGAAGCACTCACCTCTCGGGGTTCGGGGCGACAGTTTTCCTCTTTCTGCCCACGAAAATATTCCTGGTGCTGGCGATCATGTTACACGGGCCGGGGCGCGACGAGGAGATCTTTAAAGCCTCGTTCAGCCCGAGGGTTTGACTTGACATCCTCCAGAGCGAACGACGAGCCGGAGGAAGCGGCGAAACTGACGAGCGCTGTGAAACTGACGAAGCCGGAACTCTGGGGGATGCAGTTTCTCTGCATGAATTAGTCAGGGCTCCGAACCGCCGCTTGGAGATTACAGTGATTTCCATAGTTCACTCGTCAAACTGAAAATCAGATTATTATTCTCTCAGCATTACAATGAATAATTCCAGTACCAACTAGCGTGATCGTTCGATGCGGCATAAATATGCTTGAAATAGATGACACCGTGCCTTCATTTGGTTATTTCGCTGACCTGTGGAGGTCTAACGCCAAGACTCCAGGAGGGTCGATCCTCCCATTGTGTTAGCTGGCAGCAAAGGTGAAGAACCTGGCACCATGAAGTGCCCAGTCTCTGAGGAGGGGTGAAAGCTGAGACAGACAGATATTTAATCAGGAAGGGGAATCAAGGGTTATGGGGGATAAGCAGGAGAATGGAGCTGAGGATTATCAAGTCAGCCAAGATCTCATTGAATGGCAGAGCAGACTCGATGGGCTGAATGGCCTACCCCCACCCTTTAGTTTGGTCAATCACAAACTATGGTCTCCCATGAGTTGATGGGGATATTTGATGTTCTCAGGGATACTTCCCAAAAGCATATCCGCTGTGACCTGGGCATCTCCTGCCATGATCCAGTTCTGAGTGGAGCAGTTGCTTCGGGAATCTGGAGTAGGGCATGTGAACCCGCAGTGGTCTGTATGCCAACCCCAAACAGGTCACACTGCAATGGGGCTTCAGCACCACCAGAGAACACAGATGTACAACAATCCGACTGAGGGTCAATTAAGGAGCTGGGACACTCAGGTCAAACTGCTTGATAAGCTGCTCTTCAAAGAAGCCCAGTCCATGCTGAACATAATCCCAAACTAACCTAGTCCCACCTGCCTGCTCCTGGCCCATATCCCTCCAAATCTTTCTGATTCATGCACTGATCCCAATGTCTTTTAAACGTTGTAATTGTACCCACATCCACCACTTCCTCTGGAAGTTCATTCCACACACAAACCACCATCTGTGTAAAAAAATCTGCCCCTCATGTCTTTTTTAAATCTCTCTCCTCTCGCCTTAAAAATGTGCCCCTGAGTCTTGAAATCCCGCATCCTAGGGAAAAGACAATGACCATTAACTCTATCTATACCCCTCATTATTTTATGAACTTCTATAAGGCTGCCTCTCAACCTCTTACGCTCCAGTGAAAAATGTCCCAGCCTATCCAGCCTTTCTTTATAACTCAAACCTTCCATACCCAGTAACATGCTGTTGAATCTCTTCTGAACCCTCTCTGGCTTAATAACATCCTTCCTATAACTGAATGAGCAGAACTGGACGCGGTATTCCAGACCCTGAAGTGAACCTCAGGTCTTATAGAATCCTTACAGTGCACAAAGAGGCCATTCAGCCCATCAGGTTTGCACCAATCCTCTAAAGAGCATTCCGCCCAGACCCAGACCTCCACCCTATCCCCATAACACCACGTTTCCCATGGCTAATTCACCTCGCGTGCCCACTACAGGGAAATTTAGCACAACCAGTCCAACCTAATCTGCGCATCTTTGGACTGCAGGAGGAAACCGGAACACCTGAAGGAAACCCACACAGACACGGGGAGAATGTGCAAACTCCACACAGACAGTCACCCGAGGGTGGGATCAAACCCAGGATCCTGGCGCTGTGAGGCAGCAGTGCTAACCACCGAGCCACTGTGTGTCTCAGGGGTCAGCATGTTACCCACTGAACCACTTGCTCAAGTGGATTCCCTACACCCTTGATGGCTGAGATCTGAGCGAGAATGAGAGCTGATTGTGCATCCTTACACTGAGAGCGACTGGCCACACAATTTTGTATTATTGCAGATCGATCATCAGTCTGTATTGTAATCGTTGCTTGAAAATGGATTTAATCGTGCAAAAGCAGTCATTCATAGTGTATTTTGTGTTACTTTCCAAACTTCTGAAATCTTGGTGACCTGTAATAGCCAGCTCACTGATCCTGGGAGTTGGGGGGGGGGTCACAAGACTGAGTCTTCCGCCAGCTGAAAAAGAAATCTGTACTCCACTGAGGGAAAGAACTACAGGTCATTGTCTTTTCCCAAGTATGGGGATTTCAAGACTAAGGGGCACAGTTTTAAGGCGAGAGGAGAGAGGTTTAAACCAGACACGAGGGGCAGATTTTTGTTACACAGAGGGTGTTTTGTGCGTGGAATGAATTTCCAGAGGAAGTGGTGGGTGTGGGTACAATTACAACATTTAAAAGACATTGGGATAAGTACATGAAAAGGAAAGGTTTGGAGGGATACAGGCCAGGAGCAGGCAGGTGGGACTAGTTTAGTTTGAGATTATGTTCAGCATGGACTGGTTGGACCGAAGGGTCTGTTTCTACGCTGTGTGCCTGTCTGACACTATGACACTCTAATGCTGCACAGTTAGTAAATGCTGCCTTGCAGACAAGGTGGTAAACCAAGGGTCCTGTCTGTGGAGGTGGACATAGAAGACCCTCCAGAACTGGTCTATAGACAGGTGGGAGAGGTAACATGACTGATATTGCTCTTTCAATTAACATCACAACAAGCAGCTTATTTCAATTCATTTTTTAAAAGACAAATGAATCCAACACGGCTGCAGCAGATATGGTCCTGTGTCAGCCGACACTGAGAGGCCTGGTTGGGCTTGTCGAGTCTGAGAACTTGCTTTAGGATAGGTATTTGTGCCATCTATGGCAGGCTTGAGATCAGAACCGTTCCGAGTAAGCACACAGGGATCACTTGAAAGACTTGATGTGAGAGCCATTTTCTCGGAAAGTCAAAATGCATGCAGCAGAGTGGTACCAAGGTAGACAAGAACAGAAAGATGCTAACCCTCAGATTCCCAAATACATTCTGGTGAGGAACACCTTACACCACACTCCAAACATGTAAATAAAACCTGGGAATGGAGAAAGTGCAACCTTTAGAACGTAGGTGGTGAAATTGGATTGCAAACTGGAGCAACCAGTTGAGGAAAGGTGGGATAATTTCCCAATTTTTATTTCCTTGTTTAATTGTAATGGGGATGTTTTAAAATTTGAAAAGAAGGTTTTGCTGATGCTGTGTATGTTCCTAGCTGTTAGCATGCTGCTCATAAAGGAATAGCCCACACTCGTTTTTTTCTCTCTGGAGATTTTAAGCAAAGAAAGAGATCGGGGTCATTGTTCTAAAACCATCTTGGGTAAAAACATTAAAAGGTTAATATCTGTCTCAATACTGCAGCACATCAAAATGCACATACACAATTACAGATTAAATGTGCTCGAATTGTCATGCAAAGTACAAGGGTCCATTCACAGGTCATGGCTGATAGATGCAGCTGTAATTCACAGGCTTTTCACATCTCCTGTGAGATAGTGTTTCAAGATATGGCTGGAATATTCCCTTTTCTTCAGGAGAGGTTGTTGTGGAAATTGTGAAGGCTTGCCTGTAGGATTCCCTGCCTGCTGCCAGGGATGTAGGCATAAATTCAGAATTCAGGAAACAGAGCTCAAAGCTCAGCTGTTCGAAAGGAGAAACTGTCATTGGAATTCATCAAAAGGGCATTGACAAGTTGGTGGGGTAGGTGCAGAGAGGTGGCAGATAAGGTTCAGTGCAGAGAAGTGTGAGGTGTTGCACTTTGGTTGGAAAAACATTGAATTCCAGAGGCGAGGTGAGAGTGACAGCCCTTGATATCAAGGCTGCATTCGACCGAGTGTGGCATCAAGGAGCCCTAGCAAACCTGGAATCAATGGGTATTGGGGGCAAACTCTCTGGTGGTTGGAGTCATACCTGACACATTGGAAGATGGTTGTGGTTGTGGGAGGTCAGTTATCTCAGCTCCAGGACATCTCTGCAGGAGTTCCTCAGGGTAGTGTCCTAGGACCAACCATCTTGCCGATGGGCAGGTAATTTGTTTTTTATCCCCCTGTATAAAAACTTACCTTGTGCAGCTGCGGCTTTCTTGTTTTCAGCAGCGGGTGTGTGGAGAGAACGCGAGCCAGGAAGGAACTGATATATTCGGGCATTTCTGAAGAAGGCTCTAGGCCCGAAACGTCAGCCTTCCTGCTCCTCTGATGCTGCTTGGCCTGCTGTGTTCATCCAGCTCTACACCTTGTCTACAGAGTCAGTTTGGGTTGAGGTCTGGAACAAGAAAGGAGCAGTCACTTTGATGGGTTGTTTTTACAGACCCCCTAATAGTTGCAGAAAAGTGGAGGAGCAGATTAGGAGGCAGATACTGGAAAGGTGCAGAAGTCACAGGGTTGTAGTCATGGGTGACTTCAACCTTCCAAATATTGATTGGAAACATTTTAGTTGTAAAAGTTTAGATGGAGAGGATTTTGTCCAGTGCATTCAGGAAGGATTCCTGACACAATATGTAGATAGACCAACACGAGGAGAGGCCACTTTGGATTTGGTGCTTGGCAATGAACCGGGCCAAGTGTTAGACCTATTGGTAGGGGAGCATTTTGGCAGTATCGATCATAACTCTGTTACTTTTACAATAGTCATGGAAAAGGATAGGTACATACAGCAGGGTTAGGTTTATAATTGGGGGAGGGGTAATTACAATTCTGTTAGGCAATGACTGGGTAACATAAAATGGGAACAGATGCTGTCAGGGAAGAGCACTATAGAAACATGGAGATTGTTTAAGGAATGCATACTGCATGTGCTCAATATGTTTGTCCCTAGCAGGCAGGGATGACGCGGTCGAGTGAGGGAGCCTTGGTTCTCAAGAGAGGTCGAACGACTAGTTAAGAGGAAGAAGGATGCTTATGTAAAGTTCAGGAAACAAGTAACGGAAAAAGGATCTAGAGGGATACAAGTTAGCCAGGAAGGAGCTGAAGAAAGGGCTTAGGAGAGCTATGAGGGGGCATGAGAAAACCTTGGCAGATAGGATCAAGGAAAACCCCAAGGCTTTTTATGTGTACGTGAGGAATAAGAGAATGACCAGAGAAAGGGTAGGGCCAATCAAGGATTGTAAAGGGAATTTGTGCATGGAACCTAAAGAGATAGGAGAGGTCCTTAATGAATACTTTTCTTCGGTATTCACAACTGAGAGGGACCTAGTTGCAGGGGAGGACAGTGTGAAACAGGCTGGTAGGCTAGAGGAGGTTGCTGTTAGTAAGGAAGATGTGCTAGGAATTTTGAGGAAGTTGAAGATACGTAAGTCACCCGGGCCTGATGGGATTTATCCAAGGATTCTATGGGAAGCGAGGGAAGAGATCGCAGGGCCTTTGGCGATGATCTTTCATCCTCACCATCCGCGGGTATAGTGCTGGAAGATTGGACAGTGGCAAACGTCATTCCCTTGTTCAAAAAAGGGAATAGGGATAACCCCGGAAATTACCGGCCAGTTAGTCTTACATGAGTGGTGGGCAAATTATTGGAAAGGGCTCTGAGAGACAGGATTTATGATCACTTGGATAGGCACAGTTTGATTCCTGATAGTCAGCATGGATTTGTGAGGGGCAGATCATGCCTCACAAACCTTATTGAATTCTTTGAAGAGGTGACCAAACACGTGGATGAAGGTGGAGCAGTGGATGTGGTTTACATGGATTTAAATAAGGCGTTTGATAAGGTTCCCCATGGTAGGCTTATGCAGAAATTAAGGAGGCATGGGATGGGGGAAATGTGGCAGATTAGATTCAGAATTGGCTGACCCTTAGAAGACAAAGGGTGGTAGTGGATGGAAAATATTCAACATGGTGCTCAGTTACGAGTGGTGTACCACAAGGATCTGTTCTGGGTCCTCTTCTATTTGTGACTTTTGTAAATGATTTGGATGAAGGAATGGAAGGGTGGATTAGTAAGTTCGCGGATGATACGAAGGTGGGTCGCATTGTGGACAGTGTGGAGGGCTGTTCTAGATTACAAAGGGACATTGATAGGATGCAAAGCTGGGCTGAGAAGTGGCAGATGAAGTTTAACCCTGAAAAGTGTGAGGTGATTCATTTTGGAAGGACAAACTTGAAAGCAGAATACAGGGTTAACGGAAAGATTCTTGGCAGTGTGGAGGAGCAGAGGGATCTTGGGGTTCATGTTCACAGTTCCCTGAAAGCTGCCACCCAGGTGGATAGAGTTGTTAAGAAGGCATATGGTGTGTTAGCTTTCATTAATAGAGGGATTGAGTTCAAGAGCCGTGAAGTTATGCTCCAGCTGTACAAAAGCCTGCTTCAGCCACATCTGGAGTATTGTGCCCAGTTCTGGTCGCCTCGTTACAGGAAAGATGTGGAAGCGTTGGAAAAGGTGCAGAGGAGATTTACCAGGATGTTGCCTGGAATGGAGGGAAGGTCTTACAAGGAAAGGTTGAGAGAGCTAGGGCTTTTCTCTTTAGAACGACGAAGGATGAGAGGTGTCTTGATAGAGGTGTACAAAATGATCAGAGGTATAGATAGAGTGGACAGCCAGAGACTATTTCTTAGGGTGGAGGTAGGTATTACGAGGGGGTATAGTTTTAAAGTGAGTGGAGGTAGATATAGGGGAGACGTCAGAGGTAGGTTCTTTACTCAGAGAATGGTCGGGGCGTAGAATGCATTGCCGGAGAGGGTAGTGGAGTCGGCCTCATTAGGGGCATTTAAGCGGCTATTAGATAGGCATATGGATGATAGTATGAATAGGGGTGGGGGCTAGATAAACCTTGGTTTAGGGTAAAAGTTCGGCATGACACCATGGGCCGAAGGGCCTGTACTGTGCTGTACTGTTCTATGTTCTATGTTCTATGTTCAGCTGCTTCATCTTTCCTCCATCACAAGGTCAGAAGTGGGCATGTGCAATTATCAGTGAACAATGTTCAGCACCATTCATGACTCCTCAGAAGCAATCCATGCTCAAATGCAACAAGATCTGGACACTATCCAGGCTTGGGCTGACAAGTGGCAAGTAACATTCACGCCACACAAATGCCAGGCAATGACCATCTAACCGACACGCTTTGGCATTCAAGGTGTTACCATCGCTGAAACCCCACTATCAACATCCTGGGGGTTACCATTGACCAGAAACTCAACTGGACTCACCACATAAACACAGTGACTACAAGAGCAGGTCAGAAGCTAGGAATACTGCGGAGAGTAACTCATCTCCTCACTCCCCAAAGCCAGTCCCCCATTTCCAGGGCCCAAGTCAGGAGTGTGATGGGTTACTCCCCACTTGCCTGGATGGGGGAAGCTCCAACAACACTCAAGAAGCTTGACACCATCCAGGACAAAGCAGCTGCTTGGTTGGCACCACATCCACAAGCATCCACTCCCTCCACCAACGATGCTCAGTAGCAGCAGTGTGTACCGTCTACAAGATGCACTGCAGAAATTCACCAAAGATCCTCAGACAGCACCTTCCAAACCAATGACCACTTCCATCTAGAAGGACGAGGGCAGCGGATACATGGGAACACCACCCCCTGCAAGTTCCCCTCCGAGCCACTCACCATCCTGACTAGGAAATATATCACTGTTTCTTCACTTTCGCTGGGTCAAAATTCTGGAATTCCCTCCCTAAGGGGCATTGTGGGTCAACTCACAGCAGGAGGACTGCAGCGGTTCAAGAAGGCAGCTCACCCCCAACTTTTGAAGTGGGTAACTAGGGGTGGGCAATAAATGCTGGGCCCAGCCAGCGACGCATACACCTCACAAATGAATTCGAAGAAAAGTTAAGCATCAATCACATTGCTGTGGGTCTGGAGTCATATGTAGGTCAGACTGGGTAAGCTTCCTTCCCTAAAGGACATTAGTGAATCAGATGAGTTTTACCCAACAATCATTTCATGACGGTCATTAGATGCTTAATTTCAGATTTTAAAAAGAAAAATGATGAGAAATGCTGCAGCAGGATTCAAACTCAAGGTCCCTGAACGTTACCTTGGTGTTTAAATGAACAGTTTAGTGATAATACCATTCGGCCATCACCTCCCCAAATTGGGGGCTGATTCTCCATGGAGAGGGAGATCGGATAGAGGTTTTCAACATCATGAGCGGGGGCTGGACAGAGTAAATAGGGAGAAGCTGTTCCCACATGTAAAAGGGACAAGAACGAGAGGAGAGTGGATTGAAAGTGATGGGGATGTGAGGAGAAACATTCTCACCCAGTGAGTAGTTAGGGTGTGGAATGCACTGCCTGGAAATGTGGGGGAGGCAGGCTCCATTGAGCCATTCAAGAGGGGCACTGGATGGTTATTGGGATAGAAATGGGACACAGGGTATGGGGAAAAGGCAGGAGATTGGCACTAGGGGATAGAACCAAGGCAGGCACAAAACACTGAATGGCCTCCTCCTACATCATAACATCATTCTGTGAGAAAGCTCCTTCCAGCAGCTTTATCTCTATTCAAATATAAATTGGAGCACGCTCTAGCACATGACCTCCCTCCATGTTGGTTGTATATTCCCAAAGAAAGGCAATTATTTCAGGAAAAGTAAAATACTATGGAAGCTGGCGATCTGAAGTGAAAACAGGAAGTGTTGGAGAACTCAGCAGGTCTGTCAGCACCTGTGGAGAGAGAAACAGAGTTAACATTTCGAGTCCAGTAGTGCTCTCAATTATTTAGGTTATATCTGTCTGATTTCTCTTCGTCATCTTCAAATAGCTAAGGCACTGAATGTTTTAATGTTCAGGCAATTATATCTGGGATAGAAGCTATCAATGCTTTCACGGTAAAGTGTCTGAAGCAGTAACTGGTTTCGGACTTTTTGGATTTGGTAAGGTATAATTTCAACTGAAAGTGATCTGTTTGTTTGAAGTTCACTCTTTGAAGCCAGCTGATGAGATATCAAATTAACATGAAAAATAAATACATCTTCATAACTAAAGGAACATTAATTTCTTTGGTGGGGTTGGAAAGGGTAAAAGATGCAGAGAAATTTGTAGAAATGTCAACTGTGGTTAGCTGCCTCCTTTCTCGAATGAAATCGGATCAGGAAATTCCACACAGCCTAACCGAATGATGCATAATCTTGAATATTGCTGAAAAATAGATACATTTTGTTGAAGTTTTCGTCTTCCACTCCTCAGGACAACTTGCAAGAATATCAATTCAAGGGGAAATCCGAAATGTTTACTGAATGGGAGGAGAGTATTGATTGGTTGGCAAGTAGACACTGATTGTTTCTGGTGTTACCATGCCGAATGCACTGATTAATGATGACTGGCAGTTATCGGCCAGGCTTTGTCTAAATTTTAAATTTTTATCTGGGCATGTTAACTCTGATTGGTCAGGCCATTGTCCTGCTAGATGAACCAGCGGATGGCCGTTACCTATTTTGTTGATTTGAAACAGTGCATGGATATTTTCTTTCAGCCTGTGCATTAATATACACATAACCTCCAGTGCACGCAAGTGTACGAATTCTGGGGAGCCCCAGGGAAGTTTTCCTGCTAATAAACGGACACTAAGTTATGTATTGTGACAGGCTGTGCACTTATATTTAACTTTATTGACGTACATGTTTAAATTCCTATTGTGATCACATTCTTGGTCAGAATGGTTGACAGACGACAGGATGGGAAATGTGTTCATGGCCCTCAAAGAACCAAATGTTTTATTCATTCAGGGTGGCTCAGTGGTTAGCGCTGCAGCCTCACAGCGCCAGGGGCCCAGGTTGAATTCCACCCTCAGGCGACCGTATGTGTGGAGTTTGCAAATTCTCCCCGTGTCTGCATGGGTTTCCTCTGGGCGCTTCAGTTTCCTCCCACAGTCCAAAGATGTGCAGGTTAGGGTGGATTGGCCATGCTAAATTGCCCGTAGTGTTCAGGGATGTGTAGATTAGGTGGGTTATAGGGGGATGGGTCTGGGTGGGATGCTCTGTGGGTCGGTGTGGACTTATTGGGCTGAAGGGCCTGTTTCCATCTTGTAGGATTCTATGATTTCAAAGAAAGGTTTAAAAGGGCAGATATCCAGCACAAGTGTGAGAATAGACAAGTGACTCTGTGGGACAAGTGAAGGAACACAGGAAGTTCAGGGGTTCGAAAAAAAACATCAGATCAAGGCCACCAACTGAACAGACACTAGTCCCAGAATGTTAACAGGAGTCGAGGTGTGGGGGAACCAAAGGTCCTGTCAAGCTGCATTTGCAACAGATGACACTTGGCAACTTTTACAATCAGCACATTCAAATATTAGGTCAGCAATATTAGTGGTAATGTCACTGGACCAGTAATCCAGAGGCCCACGCTAATGCTCCAGGGTCATGGGTTCAAATCCAACATGGGCACATGGTGAAAAATAAATTAACACCATCTAGAATATTGAAAGTGAGTCCAAGTGATGGCAACCATGAAACTATCATTGCTTGTTGTAAAAACCCATCTGGTTCACTAACGTCCCTTAGGGAAGGAAACTGCCATCCTCCCTGTTCAGACCTACAGTGATGTGGTTGACTCTTGACTACCATCTGAAATGGCCCAGCAAGACATTCCATTCAAGGGGCAATTACAGGTGGGCAACAAATGCCAGCAAAACCCACTTTGCATGAAAGCAGCAGTTTAAAAGAAAATGATTGGGTTGAATCAGTCTCCACGAGCTTTACTGTTAATCAAGAGCTGAAGAAAGATCCCAACGGGAGGGGAGAGGGCAGTTTGGAAGGAGGACAGGGGCATCCTGCAGACAGAAGTGCCTTATAGGAGGACATGTTGGCAGGGTGCCACACATCTACATGCCATGTTGACTGGCACAACCATGGAGTGACTATGTCCAGAGCGTAATGTTAACATTGCTGCATTTTAATATGAGTGCTCAAACATCAATGTGTGTCTATGTGTCAGGTCTCACTCATGAATAAAATGTAACCACCGTCACGGTAAAGGATTCTCACTTTGAAAGGTTTCAGAGTTTGGGAAAAGGGGGCACAGGATCACTTGACACCCTGTATCCTAAGTTCCAACGCAATGGTCTCCACAACATCAGCCTCGTTGAGTCAAAAAAATGTGAACAGGTTTCACCTTTGGACTAGTTCTGGATATTGCGAACTGTAACTAGACCCAAAAGCACGGCATTTGTATTCTGAGGCAAACACTCCTTTGATAGCTAGGGAAAACATTCCAAACTCCCTGGTGCTTTACTGTATCCAGAGCTTTCTATACTGGGGACTAACAGAGAATTTCGCCCTCTAGAGGATATGCTAGTCTGTGGCAGAGGGAACACAGCCATTATCATCCTAAAGTGAGTGGTCAACTCTGCCCATGAAACCAGTGAGTGAAGTATCCACCAGCACTTTCTAATTTTCCTTAAGAGGGGCTTAAATCGTGAAATGGATGGTGGAATCGCACAATTTAATCTTCTTAAACAAATGTATGTTGAAAACTGAGTGACACATCATGCAAGCAGGCAAAAATCCCAACCCTCAAAAAGATGGTTCTGTGTACGTAGGGCACAATACTGATAATGTAATAGTTTCATTTAATAACCTCCCACACTGGGCAATGATATATTTAACTTTAAGCAATAATTTCTGTTGATATGTTATAGGCTTGGTGCTTCCAAAAGTCATTCAGTTAAGGTGCCACGATAAAGATTAATGGGCTAGATTAAGATTCATGAAGTGCAGGCAATATATTAGCATGGATCGAGGATTAGTTAACAGCAGAAAGCAGAGAGTAGGGTTGATGCAAGGTCAGTGCTGGGGCTTCAGCTATTTACAATCTATATTATGGACGGGCAAAGAGACAGGGAATAATGTATCTGGGTTCACTGGCAATACTAAGCTTGCTGTGAAGAGGACACAGGGAATTTGCAAAGAAAGATAGACAGGTTAAAGTGAGCAGACAGTAAGGTGGAGTATAATGTGGACAAGTATGAGGTTATTTAGTTTGGTCCTGAGAATGGAAGAACAGAATATTTTTTAAAAGGCATGAAATGTGTAAATATTGATATTCAGACAGACGGGTGTACTAACAGAAGATCATAGAATCCCTACAGAGTGGAAACAGGCCCTTCAGCCCACACCAAACCTCAAAACATCCCACCTAGACCCATCCCTCATAACCCACCTAGTCTATACATCCCTGAACACTATGGGCAATTTAGTATGGTCAATCCACCTAGCCTGCACATCTTTGGACTGTGGGAGGAAACTGGAGCATCCAGAGGAAACCCACACAGACACAGGGAGAATGCGCAAACTCCACACAGACAGTTGGCTGAGGGGGGAATTGAACCTGGGCCCCTGGTGCTTTGAGGCAGCAGTGCTGGCCACCAGGCCACCAGGCCACCAGGCCAAAGGAACACAGCAAGTAATTTGGAAGGCAAGTGACAGGTTGGCTTTTATTGTAGAGTATTGGAATATGAATAAAGGGGTCTTGCTACAATGGGAAGGCTTTGATAAGCCCACACCTGGAATACTGGGTGCAGTTTTGGGCTGTATTTAAGGAAGGATATACTTACATTAGAAATGGTACAGTGAAGGGTCCCTGGGACGAGGTCCACAATAAGAAGCGGAGTAAACTGGGGTGATATATTCTCTAGCATTTAGAAGATTCAGAGGTGATCTCATTTAAACAGACAGGATTCTGAAGGGTCTTGACAAGGTCAATCCTGAGAGATTGTTTGCACCCCCCTGACTGTGAAAGGAGTGGCACAGTCTGAGGATAAGCAGCTGATCATTTGGAACTGAGAAGACAAGACATTGTTTACCTCGGGGGGGGGGAATGGATATTTGGGATTCTCTAACCCCCAAGGGTTGTGGATGATCCACTGGGAATACTGAGAAGCCTCAGACAGAAACACAGAATGACACAAAAGATGATGAGATCCGAAACGTTTCCATTTCTTTAATTATTTCCAAGAATTGGACATTAAATAAGTAAACAGTTTGACAAACATTCAATGAAGAAAAGACTTGTTAACAAAACATACAAAGCAATCACACTCAAATATAAATTTATATGCAACCACATTTATTTTGTCTTAAAAAGGAACACTGATTATCTCAGCTGAGCCGTACTATCACACAACTTGTATGTGGGGATATGGTCGCATGGTCATGCGATGTCAAAACATTCACGTGAATGGTCATGACTAGTGACTGACCAGTGCAAATCCAGAATCATGTGGCATTATTGGTCTCCCTGCTGCCTTGGTTAACATTGATAGTTCAGGTTGCTACTGAGGGAGGTGAGATAAGAGGAGGCATTCCGGCTGCCAGTTTGATCAGTAATCATTGATGTCTGAAGGATCACGGATGCTATAATAAAAATGTACTGGAATTCCTTTCACCCCTCCTTCCCCCCATCCCCTTAACTCTATATCCATTTTGTCTTGCGAATTAATCACCAAGTGTGCTAGACGTTAAACTTCTCTCACAGAGTGATCATCAATCTGAAGAACTGTGACTAAGGAAATATAGCACCATAACATACCAAGGGCCACGTTGACAAGGCCAGACCATTTAACAAGTCAGTTATCTGGTGGTATCAAATCTTAGACTAAGGAGTAGCAATGATGGATGGCTGTGCCTGCTGGATCTGCTCTTCTGCCTCTCCAAACTCAAGTGATGTACTGTGCAAGGGCCGGAGGAAGAAAGCGGATTAAATGACAGAAACTGGTCAATCACTAGGCACAATAAACTGTGACAAAAAGTATACAAAAAATGTAAAGGATCGAAAGTGAGCGAAGTAAGGCACAAAACTCCAGGGCAAAACAGTTAACAGATATTTGCTGTTCGCCGATTGTGACAGACTGTGTCAGGATATGAAACAACAGAGACGCAGTACAGAAGTTCTAATTTTATGACAGTTTTTTTAAACACTTTACATCGCCAATGTGCCCTGCAAAGACTTCTGTATATTGACACAGGTAAGTCACAGCCAGAGGCGAAACTACTGTCCCACTGGGTTCAGCATCAAATCCATTCCATAAAAGGTTATCACAGGAAACTTTGATGGCTTTATAAATGTGTAGGTCAATTTACATCTAGGGGTGTTCATTCCAGGGCAATCTACACCTCTTGATAAGACATGAGGGGAACAATTTGAAATCATTGTCATTGCAAATCAATTTGTGTATGAAACACTGTCTCTCCCTTTAGGCCATAGCTTACACAGTTTGATACTCTTCTGAGGATATCTTCCTCCCTACTCAGAGATCAAAATTCATCTCACCATCCCCAATTCTAACTCAGTCTTACCCGAGACTTCAATGGTACAGAACTCCACCATCTCTCAATTAATTCTCCTTCTTACAACCTGCAGACTTTAACAATTCCAGCTGAGCACTATTTCAGGATTTACCTCACCTTCCCCTGTCCAGCCTCACTGGTATCCTACACAAATCCACCCTTCACCAGCCACTTGGTCTAAACTGGCATCCTGTTCCCTATAGGCATCTACAGCTGCCCGGGATTGAGGGGTTAGCTGCGGTAATGGATCCATAACCACGCCAATACACTTTCTCAGGACATCGCGGTGCAAATCCTGCAGGCCCACACGATTCCCACAAAGCAGATCTGCCATGGGCTTGTGGACTCCGAGACTCACCCATTTCCCGGGATTATCTAATCCAACTTCCAATCAGGATTGTGGAGATTAGGTGGGTTATAGAGGGGGGTGGGGGCCTGGGTGGGATGCTCCGAGGGTTGGTATGGACTTGTCGGGCTGAAGGGCCTGTTTCCACACTGTAGGTGATTCTATATAACTTCCCTCCTCAGTGTGGTGTGATGAGTGAGTGCAGAGCTCCCTGGATAAATCATTTGAGTGTGAGAATCTTCAACATGTTGGACAGAAGATCCAGCTGTCTCAGCTAATCTGAGATGTTTTCTCTCTCAAGGTCTTTCATCTGGCAGGATCTGCCTGCACGTTTAGAGAGAGCAGAAGCAGTTTTCACATTATTTGAATCGCCACATAATCATTAAAGGGTACATTTAGTGATCCATATCACTTTGGATATCTAGCTCTAAAGGTTAAAGGGATCAAAGGATAGGGGGAGAAAGCAGGAACAGGGACTGAGTTGGATGATCAGCCATGATCAGATTGAATGGAGGAGCAGTCTCCAAGGGTTGAATAGCTAATTCCTGCTGCCATGTTTCTATGTCCTGCTGGTATGACCCTACACTCAAAAAGGGAGTGTGGATTTGAACAAATCCACCAATAAAATGTTGATCACGATTAGGACCTGTAACTGTTAGCTCCAGGACAAGGACAGAAAAGCCATGAGCAACTAGCCAATGAGATAACTCCATATGAGAAAATTGCTTCTAAACGAAAAAGCTGTTGCTAATAACAGATCTACTCATGATTTGTTGCCTAATGTACCAGGAGATTACAGCAGTGGGAGGAACAGTGGTGAGGAAGCAAAGTGAGAGAAACTGGAGCAGGATATTTGACCTCAGTGATAAAAAAAAACAAAATCTTTGTCTAGATTTCTGGAGTTCTGAGGCAGGCAGAACAAAACAGCGTTGATGCGAAACTCGGCGTGCTCCAACTTTGAGAAAATAAAAGTCAATGCATCGCTAACTCCTGCAGTCAGTAAATTAAAAAGTCAGCCTTTACAGCCAAAGGGATCATTTGAGACTCAGACAGTCACCAACTCCATCATAAAGGTGCTATCCGCACCCATTACAGGAAGGATGTGGAAGCATTGGAAAAGGTGCAGAGGAGATTTACCAGGATGTTGCCTGGTCTGGAGCGAGGGTCTTATGAGGAAAGGCTGAGGGACTTGGGTCTGTTCTCATTGGAGAGAAGAAGGCTCAGAGGGGATTTAATAGAGACCTACAAAATGATCAGAGGATTAGACAGGGTGGACAGTGAGAGTCTTTTTCCTAGGATGATGACATCGGCTTGTACGAGGGGGCATAGCTGCAAATTGAGGGGTGATAGATTTAAGACAGATGTCAGAGGCAGGTTCTTTACTCAGAGAGTGGTAAGGGCGTGGAATGCCCTGCCTGCCAATGTAGTTAACTCAGCCACATTAGGGGCATTTAAACAGTCCTTGGATAAGCATATGGATGATGATGGGATAGTGTAGGGGGATGGGCTTAGATTAGTTCACAGGTCGGCGCAACATCGAGGGCCGAAGGGCCTGTTCTGCGCTGTATTGTTCTATGTTCTACCCCGCTGCCCCCAGTCCCACCACAGCCCGAAAGCAGCCAATCTACTCCATGAAGCCACTTGGTGGACACTGCCTTCTATTGATGGGCAGATGTTTCCTTCTTTTCTCCCAACAAGTGGTTCTTCTGGCATACAAGCCATGCATAAAGACCTCCCAAAGAGTTTCGATTGGATATGTGGGGGTAGCTGTTCCTTTGAGCTGATTTCAGGTGTTGCAAATTATTAATCAGCTGAAAAGTGTCCATTATCTGTGAAAGAACCAAAACTATAGCGTAGGGGGGAAGGGGGATATGGGGTGGTGAATGCCGGCGGACGCTCTTGACGGTTCGAATGAAAAGCAGTAGGAGTCTTGAAGGTGAGATTGGAAACGAGGAACTTTGACTGTTTTTTTTGGAATCGTTGCTGAGAGGGCAGTTTGATTCACTTTCGCTTAGCACTATCTGGGACTGAACCTGACCCAGCGCTGCATTCTCCTTCAATCAATTCAGAGCCATTCGTTCAGCCGTGTTAACGATATAATGTCGCACATCCTCTGCTCAAGAAGTATACTTTTGTAAATGTGCAAACTCTCCCCAGGACTCGGAAGACCTGTTATACGGTGTCCAGAAATACCTCCCCCCCCCCCCACCCCGGCCCCCAACTTCCCCTAACCCCTCTGTTCTGAAGCGACTCTGGAGTGTAACCTCAGGGGCTAAGAAAAAGAGGTTGGGAGCGCTGACGGGGGGAGTTGGGGATTGCCAACAGCCAGGCTTCAGGCGTCCCCTCAGCTGGAGAGCTTAGCAGATGCCTCCTGGCATGCAGGACAGAAGGAACACCCAGAGAGAGTACTCCAACAGGCTCTCCCTTTTGAAAACCTTCCATTCAAAACAAGTGCTTTCAGCCTGGGGGCTGGGTTTCATTGAAAGTATTAATAGTTACTGCTTTGACATCTGCCAGAAGTCAATGAGGCAAATAAAGGAACAGCTGTCGGTTCAGAGACGACCAGATCCTCTGGCATCCTGTTTTCTGTTTGGGCAATGCCCACTCAATGGGACTGTCTGCTGCAAAGCCCGACAGCTGGCAACCTTAGATTGGCACAGGCCTGAGGGCAATGGACTGCCCGGACAGAGCCAAATACGTACATATGAGGAGGCCATTCAGCCCCTCGAGTTGCTGTGCCGTTCGATAAGACCATGGCTGAACTGACCGTGGTCTCATTGCCACTTACCTGCCAATACCTCGTCAGCTCTGAACCTACCTCTGCCTCCTAAATATCCGATCCCCTCCCCCCCCTCAACCTCCAATACTCCCCTGGGGAAAGAAATTCCACAGAATAGTAACCCTCTGAGAAAAATAAAACTTCACTACTCTGTCCTAAATGGGAGACACCTTATTTCAAACTATGTCCCCTTGTTCTAGACTCTCATACAAGGGGAAACATCCTTTCAGCATTCACAAGTCCTTCCCCCCGACCCCACCATGTTTATACAGTACTGTACAAATGCACAAAGACCTTAATTTTGCAGATTTACATGTCAGTGAAAAGTAGTGTTCCTGCCCAGTTTGATGCAGTCACACTAATGGGTCCTTGTCTGTAAATTGAGAACCACTGCAGACCAAAGAGACTTCAATCCCCGATCGATAATGCACATCTTGTAACTGATGCACCAATCTAATTTAACACTGTACAGTACCATACACTAAAGAAGTCACTCTGGGTTATTAGCAGTAATTGTCGCTGCTCAAGCAGGACCTTACCTTAAAATTTCAGTAGACATGAATTCAGTGTCTATACTCATAACACAGGCCCCAATCGACAGAACCAGCCAAATGTAACTCCTACCAGATTTTTTGCTTTCAACAAACACGATGTCGTGCGACACACTTGAGGACAGGGGCATCAGATGTGGCACCTTTGTACAATGCCCAGGGGCAGGAAGGCCCTCAGAATTTCTCTACCCACCTGCCCAACATCAAGTAGCATGGCTAATTGCAGAGACTGTCAGCTGCCAAAGCAAGTTGGTGGCCTGCCCAAGAGCATCCAGACTTGGCAAGGCCTAGTCTCCAAAAGAATTGGCCATTATAGAAATGAGGTTCTTCTGGTCTTGTGGCGCGAGAATAGAGTGTCTGACTCCCTAAGCCAAAAGGTTGCATGCTTGAGCTCCTGTGGTGCAGGGGTGGTGACCCTACCTCTGGGCCAGGAGGTCTGCGTTCAAGTCCCACCTACTCCAGGGGTGTGCAAGCATATCTCCGAATAGGTTCATAGGAAAATATCTGGAAACGATGCCATAATAACACGGGGGCAGGTGTGAGGTAACGCCAAAGTGGAAGTTTGAAGTATATCATTTCAAAACAGAAATGCTTTGCAGAAAAGGTGCCAAATTAAAAGTGACAGCTGGTAACCCAGTCCTGTCCATCAGCCTGTTTTGCGAATACATCTCCAAAACATCTCCAATGTGCCGAGACATTCGAATGCACACACTAATTCGAGAATGAAAATAAACAAAAGGCTGTTTCTCTGTAAAAGGAGCTGTAATTGTATGTTTCTGATTACCACAGTAGAACCTTTTCAAGCTTGGTACCCAGTTAAGACTGGATCGATTCTGTTCAATGAGGCAGTGAGCCCAAGTGGATTTTCTTCCAGCCTCAAAGTTCATACTACCCACAGTGGGAGGGGAAGGCTTACTTTAAGATTTACTGGACAAGGAACAGATTTCAATCACTGCCTGTTTCAAAGGAATTTCGAAGCTTGGTCAGAGACAGTGCAATTTGTTAACACTTCCTTGACCCAAGGCCTCAGTTTGTGGTTCAATTTGTGACATGCCAGAGTTGGACAAGTGGAAGCTTGGTGTCATTTACACATTTACTGCAAAGGCTGTTAATCCTTTCATTACGCTGAAGGCAAGATATGAAGTGAGAGACAGCAACTGCAAAACACAGAGGGAAAGTGGTGGACATCAAAGCTGATCTTACAGAGAAAGAGGGGTTTGGGGAAAGGATGCTGACCGAGGGTCTCAACTAAAACCTCAAAGTAGGTCTTCCTTTGTCACTCTTGCTGTGTTTTTGAAGAGACATCAAACACTGTGGTCTTCTGGTAATGAAGATATAATGGAATCCTGACACTTCAATTCACAGTCATCAGAAAACCTCGACTAAATCATCTATTTTGTGTGGTAGCCTTCAGTCTTTTTAGTGTTAGTTTCTGACAAAAGACTTTCCTCTTAAAAAGAAACAATGGATTAGGATTCACTGAAGGCATCACTGATCTCCACACTCTTGTGTTGTATCAGTGCTCCGTGCCTATGGGCTAAACACTGGTCTTGGCTCCATAGCTTCATCTCAGTAAGTCGTCTGGCAATTTATAACAGGCCCGCACTGTCACCTAGGAGATGCCAAGGTCCTTGAGCTACTGAAAGTGGGCAGTTACCATCCTGTTTGCTGATCTGTTTTAGGTGCTTACAGCTGTCACTCAGGTCCTGAGAGCGGCCATTTTGAGTTGCTGTTGCAGAGCAAATGTTACCCAAAGGACTTCAACGAAGAAGAAAGAGGCGAGACTACATGGGGACACACTGATGCAGGAGTCAGTAATGGTGGAAACACTGAAACAACTGTGTGTGGAAGGAGGGTACCAGCCTGTATGGGCAGGCTGAGAGTTTAACATGGATGAGCAGCTGGGGCACAGACTGTAGCATCATGTTTATGAAGTGAGTCAGGAATTGGAGTGAATTGGCAACAGCAATTTTACATTACAAAACATTGAAAAAAATATTAAATAAAGACTACTATCATTAGTTTTTCCAAACATTTAGATTGATTTACTAAGGCAGGTTAATGGTCTTTTAAGAATAGATCTTTGCTCGACGTGTCAAATCATTCATATAAATTTAATGACAGGCTGAGTAAGATTCAGCATTATCAAAAGGAGACATGAAGTTGAATCTTTTTGTCTCGCACTCATCAGGACAGAAATATTAAAAAATCCAACAAAACGTAAACATTTTCTAAAGTTGATTTCTTGCATTTCAGTCCTGATGAGCGCGAGACAAAAGGATCCAACTCCATGTCTCCTTTTAAAAATGTTTAAGTTCTATTTTGCCAAGCAATTATTAATAAGGTTCTTTTATTTTTCCTTACACTCCTCAAAAACAGTAGGTTAAGACCATACAGCATCATTAACTTACGCAGTCCATTACTCTATATTGTTCCACTATTTGTTACAATCTTTGAGGTATAGCCCCAATATATCCTGTAGCTGTCAAATATGAAACTTTGGCCCAAACCTCCTCCCAAGGATCCCTTCCTGGTCTGGGTGGCTGAATGCAGGTTAGAAAGGTGGGAGAGAGGAGAAATTACAGATCATACAGAGAGGAAAGGGTAAGGACTGAGAGAAAGGCAGAGATCATTACATCAGTGAATCATCTTTACTTTCCTATTCACTTCTACTGGATTGAGGGACATGTTTGCATCTAGGTGGCCTCAGTTAACTGGGACCAGGGTGAGCAGTGGGCGGGAGCTGAAGATATTTCCTACCTCCTGTTGTACATCTTCACCCAAAAGCCCATCTAGCTCCCTGAAGTGTGCTGCAAGGTTGTCCAGGTGATTTACAGATTAATGTGACACAAATGCCAGATTCAAATAACAAGGCTGTCAAGGCTGAATCTTGAAAAAAAAAGTCCCAGGCACTTTGATAAAGGGTCTAGGCCCGAAACGTCAAGCTTTCCTGCTCCTATGACGCTGCTTGGCCTGCTGTGTTCATCCAGCCCCACACCTTGTTATCTCTTATCCCAAGCACTTTGATTGAGTTGATAAGGGGGTCATTTTGAAAGCCCTTACTCCTGTGAGAAGGCTTCCCTTTCATATCAAAGCGCTATCTCCGACCTGCGCTCTACCGAGCAAATTTGCACTTAACATTCTCTCCTCAGAAAATGACAGAAAAAGTGCTTTCACTGTGCTGGGATTGGGGATGTAATGGTCTGTCCAACTGACTGTCCATTGGAAGAGGATAATGGAAGCCTACTCCATCCATCCACTGGCCTATCCCATGTTTGGGAAGGCAATGTGCAAAAATGTAGTGGTGCCTACTCATTCAAACCTTTGAATGATTGGTGGGAGCACGCGATGAGAGAGTTGGCGCTCGCTGTTGGAAACCTGTTACGGTTCCTATAGTGGTGGAGGCGGTTAGTTGAATCAGCTCACCCCATAATTAACTGGATCAGAAGCATACGCAAATTGGGAGTACTGATGAGGTATAGTGGTAGCGCCTTTACCTCTAAGGCCTAGGTTCAAGTCCCATTGGCTCCAGAAGTTTGCCTTTTTTTTCCCCCTCTATCTAGAAACGATACTACACAACATCTGGATTTTTTTAAAACTACGTTTCTAATTAAACAAGAAATTTACAAGCACAGGTCCTCGGGGCAGTATGACAACAGCAAAAGGGGATAGAGGAGCAGGGGACTACATTCAAATGGAGTTGGAGGGGAAATTCAAGGGTGTTAGTGGATACTGAATAACATCTCTGTAACAGGCTGATGAGAAAAGAGCTATGCTGATTGGATGAGACGAATGAGGTGCGGAGGGAGTGAAATGCAAACATTGCCATTGACCGATTGGAATTGGGCCGAATCGCTCATTTCTGTGTCAGTCTGTGTCCTGGCTGTTTGTGGAGTCTTGCTGTGCTCACACTGTTGCTTTAGTGACACCCGCAATTTTCCTACGCCCGAGCAAATTCCCGGGCGCTGAGCTGTCGAGTGTCACGCCAAATGCAGGTCCTCATGTTTCCATAAGTTCGCTATTTCTTAAATAGGGCCATTCGATTTTCGACGTGTTGCCTTTGCCTCTGCTTGCCCTATTCTGCGAGTTGACGCTTCAGCTCCAGCCAGCTGCCCGAGCACGTTGGCATCAACGTGTCTCAGACAGTCAGCGTCAGAACAGTCAGACACACACTGGGATGAGTTGGTTTCATGAGTCAACATGCCTGGGCTTGTTCTACATGTTATCAATAGTGAAACCATCAATTCAGGACATCTGTCAGGGAAGCCCCTGTCAGTTAAATATATGCTGACCAAGAATTAGAAAACTCTATAGTTAATTTCATAATAGAGCAGGTCGAAATTGGCAAACTCCTGCTTTCCCTCACAAATATTAGACTGAGCTTTGAAACTAAAACGGTGTTTAATCCCCTTGACAGAAACTGGAGTCGGGGCAGGATGACGGAGGTGTGGTTTAGTCGAAGGGGTTGGGTGGGGGGTTCATTATTTGTGTAACCAACTCATACAAATGACACCAAGTCTGTTAGTGGCTCAGTAGCAAGCACCAGCAAAGGGCACGCAAGGATCACAACAGAAAGTTGTCCAGTGGCAGTTTTGGGGCTTGGATGCAAATTTTGTAGCTCCCACTGTCTCAAAATGTCACCTTGTTCATTTTTCAGTGCAGCTGGTTGTCGCTATAATCAGAAACATACATGGTTTATGTTTGTGGTGGGGTTTTTTTTAGGCCGCGTTGTTAAAGTATACGAAAATAAATAAGGTTCATGAGTAGCCATCACTGTCAATCCAGTGAGTCATCCATTCCTTCTGATATTGTGTCTTTTTTTCATCCATGTGGAGCTGTCGCTCTTCCTTGCCTATCCGCACGGCATGGTATTGTGGGACAGTGTCATTGTATCGGGAACGCTTAAAAAATCCACACTACCAATGACAAAAACAGAGAGAGAGAGAGAGAGAGAGAGACCATTTAGTTTTGTCTCCTAAAATGTGGTACATTACAAATCACAGTCTTGACACTAGGCCATGGGCAGCTCTAGGTTTCATACAATGCAACACAATGCTTTAGATGCAGCACTCCCAAGCTGTAGTTAGGGGAAGGTGATGGCCTATTACAACAGGGGAATCCAAGTTCAAACCCCACCTAAAGCAGATCATGCAACATGAGTTCAATAAAAAATCTGGAAATTACAAATTGTTGTTAAAAGAAAACCCATCTGGTTCACGAATGCCCCTTGAGGGAAGGGAATCTGCTGGTCTGACTTCCATGTGACTCCAGATCCGTCAATGTGGTTGACCCCTAACTGCCCTCTGGGTCATAAATGCTGCCCAAATCCCAGAACTGAATTTGGACAGAAAGCTCCACACCATCCAGTGCTACAGTGAAGAGGCCATTCCCCAGCTGTCGTCCTGAATATGGAGTGTCAGCCCGTTGTTTGACGATGGGCACCTCAAAGCAACGCTGAACCAAACCCATCGACAATGTCCCAGCTTCCTTTTCTCCCATCCTGCCTTAAGGCCACTTTTGCCACACTAACCAAGTCACAGCAGCATCAAGGAAGAGAGGAGTTCGCCTCCCGGAATCATTCATTTGATTCTGGCATTGTCCATTTCCTTTCTCTTTAAAACATTCACTTGGCAGTTGTGAAACATTCTTGAGAAGTCACAAGCTGGTTAGGCCAGTCAAAGCCAAGGCCACTGGCTCTTTGTTACAGCAGTCTGCGTACTGGCAAATGAGCTGGTATTCATTGAGGTTCCAGGAGAGCACTGCCTGGAGATCCCAGTTCATAGAACATAGACCAGTACAGCACACTACAGGCCCTTCGGCCCACGATATTGTGCCAACCTATTATCCTACTCTAAGATCAA
The DNA here is from genome assembly GCA_024137785.1 of Ginglymostoma cirratum. NCBI lineage: Eukaryota > Metazoa > Chordata > Chondrichthyes > Orectolobiformes > Ginglymostomatidae > Ginglymostoma > Ginglymostoma cirratum. The sequence goes on along the minus strand of JAHRHZ010000089.1, from coordinate 2,244,466 downwards.
ACTACCCTGCATATCCTACATTTTACTATCCTCCATGTGCCTATCCAAGAGTCACTTGAATGTCCCTAATGTATCTGACTTCACTACCATTGCTGGCAGGGCATTCCATGCACCCACCACTCTCTGTGTAAAGAACCTACCTTCCTCCAATCACCTTAAAATTGTGTCCCCACGTAATAGCCATTTCCGCCCTGGGAAAAGGGTTCTGGCTATCCACTCTATCTATGCCTCTCATCATCTTGTACACCTCTATCAAGTCACCTCTCATCCTTCTTCACTCCAATGAAAAAAGCTCTAGCTCCCTCAACCTTTCCTCATAAGACCTGTCCTCCAGACCAGGCAGCATCCTGGTAAATCTCCTCTGCACCCTCTCTAAAGCTTCCACATCCTTCCTATAATGAGATGACCAGAACCGAACAGAATATTCCAAGTGTGGTCTAACCAGGGTTTTATAGAGCTGCAGCATAACCTCGCGGCTCTTAAACTCAATCCCCCGCCAATGAAAACTAACACACCATTTGCCTTCCCAATAACCCTGTCAACTTGGGTGGCAACTTTGAGGGATCTATGGACGTGGGCCCCAAGATCCCTCTGTTCCTCCACACTGCCGAGAATCCTGCCATTAACCCTATATTCTGCATTCAAATTCGACCTTCCAAAATGAATCATTTCACACTTTTCTGGGTTGAATTCCATCTGCCACTTCTTTGCCCAGCTCTGCATCCTGTCACTGTCCCATTGCAACCTACAACAGCCCTCCACGCTGTCCGCAACTCCACCAACCTTCGTGTCATCAGCAAACTTACTAACCCACCCTTCCACTTCCTCATCCAAGTCATTTATAACGATCACAAAGAGCAGAGGTCCCAGAACAGATCCCTGCGGAACACCACTGGTCACCAAGCTCCAGGCTGAATACTTTCCATCTACTACCACCCGCTGTCTTCCATTGGACAGCCAATTCTGTATCCAGACAGCCAGATTTCCCTGAATCCCATGCCTCCTTACTTTCTGAATGAGCTTACCATGGGGCACCTTATCAAATGCCTTGCTAAAATCCATATACACCACATCCACTGCTCTACCTTCATCAATGTGTTTTGTCACATCCTCAAAGAATTCAATAAGGCTTATGCCCCTCACAAAGCCATGCTGACTATTTTTAATCAAAATATGCTTTTACAAACAATCATAAATACTATCTCTCAGAATCCTCTCCAATAATTTGCCCACCACAGAAGTAAGACTGACTAGTCTGTAATTTCCAGGATTATCCCTATTCCCTTTCTTGAACAAGGGAATAACATCTGCCATCCTCCAATCATCAGGTACTACTCCAGTGGACAGTGAGGACGCAAAGATCATTGCCAAAAGGGCAGCAATCTCTTCCCTCGCTTCCTGTAGTAACCTTGGGTATATCCCGTCTGGCCCAGGGGACTTATCTATCCTCACGTTTTTCAAAACTTCCAGCACATCCTCCTTCCTAACAGCAACCTGTTCGAGCATATCAATCTGTTTCATGCTGTCCTCCAAAGTCCCTCTCACAGGTGAATATTGAAGCAAAGTATTCATTAAGAACCTCCCCCACCTTCTCGGACTCCGCACACAAGTTCCCTCCACTATCCCTGATCGGCCCTTCCCTCACTCTGACCATCCTTTTGTTCCTTATACAAATACAGAAAGCCTTGGGGTTTTCCTTGATCCTACCCCCCAAGGTTTTCTCAAACCCCCTTCTAGCTCTCCTAAGTCCATTCTTCAGTTCCTTCCTGGCTACCTTGTAAACGTCTAGAGCCCTGTCCGATCCTTGCTTCCTCAACCTTAAGTAAGCTTCCTTCTTCCTCTTGACTAGGTGTTCAACATGTCTTGTCATCTAAGGTTCCTTCACCTTACTATCCTTTCTTTGCCTCAGTGGGACAAACCTATCCAGTACCTGTAGCAACTGCTCCCCAAACAACCTCCACATTTCTGTTGTGCATTTCCCCGAGAACATCTGATCAAAATTTATGCTCTGCAGTTCCTGCCTAATAGCATTGTAATTCCCACGCCCCCCCCAATTAAATATTTTCCAAACCATCTGCTCCTATGCCTCTCCATGACGAGAGTAAAGGTCAGGGAGTTGTGATCACTGTCACCGAAATGCTCTCCCACAGAGATCTGACACCTGACCTGGTTGGTTGCCAAGCACCAAATCCAATATGGCCTCCCCTCTAGTCGGCCTATCTACATATTGAGTCAGAAATCCTTCCTGGACACACTTGGCAAAATCTGCTCCATCCAAACTGCTTGCACTGAGGAGGTTCGCGTCGATATTAAGGGAGATAACATTCTGGGGCCCAGGTTCGAATCCCACCATGGTAGATCATGGAATTTGAATTCAATAAATGTCTGGAATTAGGAATCTTATGATGACCGTGAATCCATTGCTGATTGTCCGAAAAACCCATCTGGTTCACTGATGTCCTTTACGGAAGGAAACTGCCGTCCTTACCTGGTCTGGCCTACATGTGACTCCAGACCCACAGCAATGTGGTTGACTCTCAACTGCCCTCTGGGCAATTAGGGAAGGGCAATAAATGCTGCCTGGTCAGCGACACCCTCATCCCATGAATGAATGAAGAAAATTAGGGAAGTTGAAGTCACCCATGACAACAACCCTGTTACTTATGCACCTTTCCAAAATCTGTCTCCCAATCTGTTCCTAAGTGTCTCTGTTGCTACTGGGGGGTCTATAGAAAATTCCCAGTAAAGTGACTGCTCCTTTCCTGTTTCTGACTTCCACCCATACTGACTCAGTGGAGAAACTCTCTTCCATGACCTCCCTTTCTGCAGCTGTGATACCATCCCTGATTAGCAATGCCAATCCCCCACCTCTTTTACCTCCCTCCCTATTTCTTTTGAAACATCTACACCCCAGAACATCCAACAACCATTCCTCCCCCTGTGTTATCCAAGTCTCCGTAATGGCCACGACATTGTAGCTCCATGCTCTAAGTTCATCATCCTTATTCCTGACACTTATGTTTAAACAGACACATTTCAACCCATCACACTGACTGCAACTTTGCCCTATCAACTGTCTATCCTTCCTCACAGACTCTCTGCATGCTCTATTTGCCTGTATCCCAGCTACCCCATCCTCTGACCCATAGCTCCGGTTCCCATCCTCCCTCCCATACCCTCCCGAAGAGCTCTAGCAAACATCCCGCCCAGGATATTGGTGCCCCTTCAGTTCAGGTGCAACCCGTCCTTCCTGTACAGGTCCCACCTTCCCCAGAAGGTATCCCAATGATCCACATATCTGAAGCCCTCCCCCCTACACCAGCTCTGTAGCCATGTATTCAGCTACACTTGCTCTCTATTCCTAGTTTCCCTAGGCAGTGGCACTGGTAGTAATCCTGTGATTATTACACTGCTCGTTCTGGCTTTTAGCTTCCAACCTGACTCCCTATATTTGCTTTTCAGGTCCTCATCCTGTTTCCTAGCTATGTCATTGGCACTTATGTGTACCAAGACTTCTGGCTGCTCTCCCTCCCCCTTAAGAATCCTGAAGATTCGATCTGAGACATCCCTGACCTTGGCACCCAGGAGGCAACATACTATCCGGGATTCTCACTCGATACCACAGAATATCCTGTCTGTTCCCCTAACCAGTGAACTTCCTATCGCTATCGCTCTCTTATTCTCCCCCCTTTCCTTCTGAGCCACAGGGCCAGGCTCAGTGCCAGAGACTTGGCCACTAAGGCCTTCCCTTGGTAGGTCGTTTCCCCCCCCAACAGTATCCAAAACGGTATACTTATTATTGAGGGGTATGGCCAACAGGGATCCCTGCACTGTCTGCCTATTCCCTTTCCCCCTCCTGACAGTCACCCAGCTGCCTTTTTCCTGTACCTTGGGTGTGACCACCTCCCTGTAACTCCTGTCTATCACCCCCTCAGCCTCCTGAATGATCTGGAGTTCATCCAGCACCAGCTCCAGTTCCCTAGTGCAGTTCATGAGGAGCCAGAGTTGGGTGCACTTCTCGCAGGTGGAGTCAGAGGGGACACTAGCAGTGACCCTTACCTCCCACATCCTGCAAGAGGAGCATGCAACTGCCCTGGCTTTTACTCCCTCTACTCTAGATTGCCAAAAGAGATAAAGAGAAAGGGGGGAAAAAAAGTTTGTTGTCCCTGTGCCAGCTCCTGCCCATGTCAGGCATGCTGTTGGTAATGGAGACTCATGCCAGGCCCATTTTGGATGTTGGGGCTAGATGGAGTCATCTAAAGGACTCACACTGTCCTGCAGCTGCCTCAACTGCCAGCAGTCAAAAGGGGGAAAGACGTAATCAATTCTCTCACTGGAAAAGTCCCACTTTCCCCAGGCATCCATTGGAAAGAACAATTGGAGGCGGGTGGAGACTGAATCCTCGGCATGGTGAGACTTGATGGGTGCTCAGCAGCAGCTCAGGCACAGGGAAAAGCGAAGACTACGGCAGGACATTGGAAGCACCTATGCTCACCTTGGAAAATTGGGCTTGCTCAGGTTGTGGGATTCGGGAAATCACAGAGTGCCATCCCTGTATGTGAATGGGAATCCCTGTTATTGGGCCTCATCAGACAGTGAGCTGTTCATTGCAGCATACACACTGAATCAAACAAACACTGTGGCTGATCTGCACGCGTCATCGCTGGATGGTCACCAGGACTGGAATCACCTCTCGCCTCCCCCTTCTGAAATAAGCAAGCTCAGTATAGACTAGGGCTCCAACGCATGTCTGCGTCTGTGCGGTTTCATTTAACGTCAGGCATTGCTTCCAGCCAATGCCAAAGTGAAAACTTGCGAATGCCGGAAATCCGAAACAGAAACAGAATGCGCTGGAGAAACTCAGCAGGTCTGGCAGCAACTGCTGAGAGAGAAACAGACCTAACGTTTCAGGTCTGATATGGCTTCTTTTAGCTGCAAGATCATGAGGGGAGCTGAAATCTCTTTCTGACAACCATTTTGCCTGAGCTCCTTTCCTGCATATTATTTAACAACCCCCCCCCAGCCAACCTCATCTTCTTGCACAACTGAGAGAGAGTTGCATTTATATAGCTTATTTCACAACCACTGGATAACTCAAAGTGCCCTGCCACTGATTAAACATTTTTATTTTAAGGCACAGTGATCCTTGTAGTGCAGGAAACATGACAGATAACTTGTGCACTCCCGGGGACTGCAATGTGACAGTGATCGGATAATCGCCTTCATGCGATAATGAGTGACGGATTGAGGACTCCAGGGAGTGTTCCTCCCGCCCTTCTTCAAAACACTGTGCAGTTGTACATATCCACCCAAAAAAGGGGATAAGGGCCTCCAAATAACAGCTGTCCCAAAGCCAGCACCTCTTCACTACTGCACTGGAACCTCAGCCTTGACTGTTATACTCAAGCCCTCGACTGGGACTTGAACCAGAAACGATGACAGTGAGAGACAACAGCAAATAGCAATTGGCTCACAGCTGACTACACATGGCAGATTTTTTGCTCAGTGGTAGCAATTTTGCCTTGAACTCACAATGTTGTGGATCCAAGTCTGTTCTACTAATTCAAACCCACGCCTGCTCTACCACCGGCAGCACTGCAGTGCTAAGGGAATGCTGCACTGCCGAGAGCTACTCTTTTCGCAGGCAAGATGTGAAATCAAAATCCCGTTTGCCGCATCATGTGAGTGTTAAAGATCCCGTGGTGCTATTCCAAGAAAACAGGACCAATATCTACACCTGAATCTCTTGTAAAAACAGATGCTCTTTATCATTATTCATTTGTGGGACATGGGACATCGCTGGCTGGGCCCAGCATTTATTGTCTGTCCCTAGTTACCTCCTGGAGAAGGTGGGGGTGAGCTGCCTTCTTGAACTGCTGTAGTCTATGTGCTATAGGTTGACCTACAATGCCTTTAGGGAGGGAATTCCAGGATTTTCACCCAGCAGCACTGAAGGAACAGTGATATGTTTCCAAGTCGGGACAGGGAATGGCTTGGAGGGGAACTTGCAGGGGGTGGTGTTCCCATGTATTTGCTGCCCTTGACCTTCTAGACGGAAGTGGTCGTGGGTTTGGAAGGTGCTGCCTGAGGATCTTTGGTGAATTTCTGCAGTGCATCTTGTAGATGGTACACACTGCTGCAACTGAGCGTCGGTGGTGGAGGGGGCGGATGTTTGTGGATGTGGTGCCAATCAAGTGGCTGCTTTGTCCTGGATGGTGTCGAGCTTCTTGAGTGTTGTTGGGGGCTGCACTCATCCAGGCAAATGGGGAGTATTCCATCACACTCCTGACTTTGTTTTGCCATTGCCACATTGGGATCTTGCTGTGCACAAATTGGCTGCCTTGTTTCCTACATTCAAACAGTGACTGTACTTCACCGGCTTTAAAGCACTTTGGGATATCCTGGTATTTATCAATAGCCTATCAGTTTTTCTCAAGAAGGAATCAGATATAGTTCTTTGGGCTAAAGTTATCGAAGGTTACAGAGGGAAATGGAAACAGGGGACTGAGTTGGATGATCAGCCATGATCATATTGACTGGTGGTGCAGGCTCGAAGGGCTGAATGGCCTAGTTTCTATGCTTCCATGTCTCTATGAGACCCCCTGGCCCACCCCAGATGCCAAATCTGCTCCGAGTTCATTTCCTCTGAGATTGTTTGGACAGAGCCATTCTTCTTCTGAACTCCTGTGGGGATGGTGTCACTTTAAGTCACATCGGACGGTACACGCCCTGTTCCCTTGCCAATCGGGTTTGAGGACGTTACACACAGGCAAAGAGTCTGATGCATGAAGTGAGCCTGTTCAAGGGCTAAAAGCAACCTAGGGAGACCCGAGGGGGAGCGGGCAGAAAACCGAAACAGTGTTTAACATTCTCGACAGTGCGAGTGTCACTGCAGTGACCTTCCTTCATGCAAACTGAAACCAGCACCAATAGCCTCAACGCCCCAAAGGCCAACATAAAGGGGAGAAAGAGAGAAGCTGATCAAATTGTTTCAAAGAAAGCAAAAGGCACCAAGCATTTGGGAAGACAGGTGTCTGATACCACAGGGATAAAAATACTCAAATCAAATGCACCGCATGCAGAGCATCTCAAGTTAATCTTGTTGTGCACATACCACACACATTCAGGTGAGGGAGCAATAAGACAGCATCACAGAAATGAACTGAACAGCACGGCTACCATACAGTGCAAACCATTCCATTCTTTCCATGGTACAGCAACGTGGGGAATGGGAGGGTGGGGAGATGGTGTAAGGATTATTCTCTGAGCAAGTCGCAAGGAATATTTCAACCGTGGAAACTGAAGCCTCACCTCAGGGGATGCAGCATTTGGGCTGGAAGACGGAATCAAGTTTGGGCTATGAATTTACCTGGTGGGTATCCGCCAAGCCCACCTCTCACCGAAAGCAAAACTGTCTCGATGTTACTGAGTCCAAAGCCTTGCGGCATCCAGCAAGGGGTCAGTGAGGTGTCTGGAAAGTGAAGCGAGGTCTGGTGGCTCAACCCCAGAGGCTCGAAGGATTTGCAAGCAACGTTTTTACAGGGAGAAGCAGGTTGGCTTCGCCCGAGTTGGATTATCTTTGAGCTCACAGTCTCATTGTAATGTGGGCTGGATGAGCTTTACTTTCTGTCAACTGTTTGAATCTGACACTCAGTGTGACTGGCTCAGTCATCTTTTCAAAGGGAGGTAGAAAAATGCGCTTTGTACAAGGGAACACAACCAGTTCTACATCCCATTATTTCAATACTTGAGACTTATTGATAATCCTTACACACCTCCAACATCCGGTGCCCGTGCAAAAAACACACACTATACCCACTGGCATTACCACAGCAACCTCAGAGCGAGCACAGGCCTGTCACTACAATTACCGCTGCAGATGCCAGCATTATGCTCCGGTGGCCTGTTTCTCCTGGTCGGATGGCTGTGTTTGAAGATGAGCCCTGTGATATTCAGTTTCATACTGAGATTCTTTGTTCGTTTTCTTGAAGAAACCGCACTACAAGGAAGCAACGTTTGTCCAGCATTATGACAGGTCAAGCAAGTTAGGACGGGCAAAGGTGTCACCTGTATCGAGGTTTGGAGGTGGGGGGGGGGGCGTGGGGGGGGTGTGGGTGTGTGCCAGGGTTCAGGAATGCAGCCAAGGAACAAGAAATTAGAAAGCAATCTGGCCCAGTTCGCTGCACTGTCTTTAGGTCAGAGGGCTATGAGAGGCAGCATTTTTCTGGTTTCTACCACACGGGTTATTTATTGCTGCATGTCGTATGCTGGCACCCTCACGCCAATTTGACGGCAGATTCCCACCATCCTGTAAAGAGTTCCTGAATTGGCGGGAATTTCTGAACCCAGCAGGCACCCGTGCCAACATCTCAAGCTGTTGAGTTTGCCCCTTGTTTGGCACAATACAGGATGAGCTTTACAGTCCATTTTTCAAGCTTCATGACCATTGATAGAGGTTTTCACCAGTCTCTAGGGAAAGCTCCCTCAGTGCGTTAGATGGTGCAAAATTCCATTTACAACCAACTATTTTGCAATCGAAGTGAGAAAGTTTAACCCTTCGCTGTTCGAGAATTCCAACTACACGTGAAGTGCATTTGAAATTCAAGTCACACCTTTGTAGCTGAGAAAACAGATTCGGGTCTTTCACATTGACCTTACTTATCTCAAGGTCACAGCAGGTTAAAACTGTGACCAAACCTGCACAGTGCCTCCAGGAGCGGAATCCAGTCGAAGTTTGTTTTAAAAGGGAAGGATAGGGCAGAGTTGACCCACAGGTCTCACCAGCCTCATGCCCCCAGGCCTTGCAAGTCAAAGACTGGGTGACAATACCATGGTGAAAAGTTTCCACCTAACACTCAATAAAAACCAAAAGAACTGTGGATGCTGTAAATCAGGAACAAAAACGAAGTTGCTGGAAAAGCTCAGCAGGTCTGGCAGCATCTGTGAAGGAGAAAACAGAGTTAATGTTTTGGGTCTGGTGCCCCTTCCTCAGAACTGATGGAAGGTTCTGAGGAAGGGTCACTGGACCCGAAACGTTAACTCTGTTTTCTCCTTCACAGATGCTGCCAGACCTGCTGAGCTTTTCCAGCAACTTTGTTTTTGTTTCCACCTAACACTCCCTGGGTGTCAAATTTAGGAAGAATGTGAAGACATCAGTGAGGTTACAGAAAAGATTCAAGAGAATGGCCTTAAGGATGGAGAGTTTCAGTTATGTCAGTAGATTGGAGGAGCTCCGGCTATTTCTCTCAGAGAAGGTTAAGAAGAGATTTAATCGAGGTGTTCAAAATCATGAGGGGTCTGGACAGAGTGGACAGGGAGAAACTGTTCCTACTGGTGGAAGGATCAAGAAGCAGAGGGCACGGATTTAAAGTCTACAGTCAATGTTGGGGGCTCCCAGGGCAACTGCTTCCTGACTGTATACCACTGTGCCACCCCCTGTGTCAGTTGCACAGGATACGCTCGGACATGGTGATGGTGTTGTCTGGGTGTCAGGGCTGGGTTGTTAAGTATATATTCAAGGCTGTGATAGACAGATTTTTAACCCGTAAGGGAATTGAGGGTCATGGGGAAAGGGCGGCGAAGTGGAGTTTAGGATTGTCGGATCAGCCAACGATCTCATTGAAAGGCAGAGCAGACTCAATGGGCTGAATGGCCTACTTCTGCTTGGGGACTCATGATTCCATGCGTATGACAATGTCAAGGCTGTTGCTGTGAGACAGTGCTCCCAGTTCTGACGAGAATCCCCAGATGTCAGTGAAGAGGATGCTATGAGGAGACTGGGCAGCTCCTGCCTTTGTTGATGCCAGGCTTTATTTACGGTCACCCTTTCACAGGGCAGCTGGGCACAGTCAGTGACGCTTACATGGCTCATCTCCCAACAAATAAAAGAAAAGCCTTCCTTTTACATGTGAGAAAGATCAGCGGAAAGAATTAAATTTCAGCACCGTGTGACATTATGAAGTTCATCTTACGGTGTCTAAAGTAGCATCAGACAAATTAATTGAACGAACGTTTATAATTGTGCCAAACATAAATGATTGTCAGTGTTTTTACTCCAGCGGAACAGTGTGTATCAACATCAAGCCAGTATCTACAAAAAGAAAAACGTTTTCATATATGGTCCAACCCCACAGGGCAAGAAACAAACAGGGCAAGAAACAAACAGGGCAAGAAATAAAGACAAAAGAGTTCGCTGATGTGAATTGATTTAAATCAAAACGTTCCAGTTAAAGGGTGACCTTTTCTGTCAGATCCATGCTTACCTTCCAAAGTAGGAGTACAAGTAGAGCCAGCACTAGGATTCCTGCCAGGACAGCAATGAGTATAATCAACCAGGGTGCTCCAACATAGCCCACGCTTGTCTTCTCTGGGTATATTTGTATGGTATACTGGATAGATTAAAGATGGTAACAGTCATTGATCTGCTCACAGAATCAGAAACCGACATACCATTTTACCCTCTCACTATGTAATGTTCTTCTCCTGTACGTCAGGCCCATGATACAGGCTGTGGAAAAGTGCAGGATGACCTGGTCAGGGATCCTTATCATGATAGCAGTCTTGCCATTTCTTGTCCTCCAGCTCAGGATGACATTGTAGCTGGAGCCCCTCACCCCTGCTGTATCTTTCTCTCTTCACAAGGGCCCCACAGACATTTCTGCTGGTGGGGCGAAAGTGCAGGAGACGGTGAGGGATAAGGAAGGGTGAGGGGAAGGTGGGTGAGTGAAGGTAAGAGGAAGGAGTCGGGGGGGTGGGGGTGTAACAGCAGGAAGGACTGGGAGCAGCTAGTGGGTGACACTTTCCTGAAAGCGTTACTGTCTCCCAATTGAAAGACAGAGAAGTGAGGGAAATCCAGCTTCAATTCTTATAATTGGACCTTCCTTGTGGTTTACACTGTCAATATGTTTTGCCAAGCTCACAGCGGGTGAGCCAGGAGGACAAACTTCCGATGGTCTGTGTTTCTAACCCTTGTGAGCCTTATTGGTGGTGATGCTATGGCACATGTTCCCATAAGACAGAGGAACAGAAGTAGGCCATTCAGCCCATCGAGTCTGCTCCACCATTCAATGAGATCATGATCGATCAGGTCATCCTCAACTCCACTCTCCTGCCTTTTCCCTATAACCCTTGATCTCCTTCCTGATTGTTGTCCAAGCATAAGGTCAGACAGCCCTGTGGCCTTGTGTTGAAATATTCCAAAATATTGTGTTGAAGCCTTCAGCAAAGGTGAGATTTGGAGCAATATCTGTACCTCAGCAGCAGCTTCCTTCACCTTTAGGTTTCTGATACTTGACTTCACGCTGATGTTGGCACGGATGGTCAGTTTGATGGAACTGTATGAAGCGTACTCCTGAAATGTTAACAACAGGTCTCCATTAAAGCAAGTCCATCACTTCCTCCTTCCCAGCCCATTCATTCCTGACTGCGATCAGCGAGCTGAGGAAGTAGGATTTTCAGCAGCACAAGTTCAGACATCGGCGTGGCTCTCAAATGGTTGGAGAGCCTCAAGATACAAGAAGGAATTGTTCAAAAGATGGGCTGGCAGCCTTTCAGTACCTTACCAGGTCACCACCCTGCACCTTGGAGCTGAGACAGCCTCCAACACATACCTTTCACAAAGAGGCTCACACTCAGAGATTGGAACTTGGCCCCTATTTTCTCTCTTGAGCCCCTCAGAGTAAGGGAGGTCAGCTGCTCTGTACACATTAGGATGGAACTGCAGTTCCTTTTTTCTCGTTTATTCAAGGATGTGGGCATCACTGGCTGGGCCCAGCATTTATTGCCCCGTCCCTAGTTGCCCATTGAGAAGGTGGTGGTGAGCTGCCTTCTTGAACCAATGCAGTCTGTGAGCTGTAGGTAGACCTACAATACCATTAGGGAGAGAATTCCAGATGGTCGCAGCCTGATATTTGTGTGGTACAAATGTTATTTGCCATTTGTCAGCCCAAGCCTGGATATTGTCCAGATCTTGTTGCATTTGAACATGGACTGTTTCAGTATCTGAGGAGTCGCGAATGGTGCTGAACATTGTGCAATCATCAGCGAACATCCCCACTTCCGACCTTATGATGGAGCGAAGGTCATTGATGAAGCAGCTGAAGATGGTTGGGCCGAGGACACCACCCTGAGGAACTCCTGCAGAGATGTTCTGGAGCTGAGATAACTGACCTCCCACAATCACAACCGTCTTCCAATGTGTCAGGTATAACTCCAACCAACAGAGAGTTTGCCCCCAATACCCATTGATCCCAACTTTGCTAGGGCTCCTTGATGTCAAAGGCTGTCACTCTCACCTCACCTCTGGAATTCAGCTCTATTGTTCATGTTTGAACCAAGGCTGGAATGAGGTCAGGAGCTGGGTTATTCAACTGCCCTTGGCTCTGGTCTAATAAGGGGCCTTAAATCCAACCCACAAGAAGGTTTTACCTGAAAGATATGATGTTTCAGTTTCCCACCTTTTGGTGACCCTCTGTCCTCACAGTGGAATGGACAATCTCATGTCAATGAAGGACACAGGAGGACAGCAGTCAGCTCCTTGTACCTGATCTGGTCTTCAAATTGGGTCTTGAGTGATTCTTCTCCTACCCATCTTCAATAATAACAACTATATTTGGTTCTAATATTTGGCCAGTTTTAAACTCTGGAGTTACAGTCACCAGGAATTAGACTGATGCTCATCCAACTCCATTTCCTTGATGAACCTCACCAACAGCAGAGCTAAAGACCTTACTTCCATCAAACTGGTATTAAATTAATCTCAACATACAATTGCTGGAATGGCTCACCTCCAGAAAGGTGCTGTTCCACAGTCGGGCACCTATTTCCACTCTGGTTGTTGTGTTTAGAATTTGTAGAGGGCACTGGAAATCAATACATCGGGCAGTACCCTGTTCACAGTCCTGTGGGGAAATAACGTTCAACATTAGACTCAACGCAATTTGCAAATGGACGATATGTCACATATGTTCCTGGGCACTCCGATGGAAAGACTGCGTGCATTTGACTTCGATCGAAGGAGTCTTGGGTTAACCCTGTGACAACTGGAAGATCCTGCATGCTTGTTCTCAGCCGCGCAACATTTGCAGAGCTGACACAGGAGAAATGGGAACGAGGCACAAGCACGGCCAATCAAAAGCAGCAGCATGGAATTTTGGGCAGTAACTGGTGACAGTCCTCTACTAAGGTCAAGACATTTCCTTAATTTTCCAAAGAAAGCAATCTCAGGATAAAGGCTTTACAGACGATTGAAACCCACTCTAATCTTCTAACTGTCTGCAGGGGACCATCCCTCTAATCTCCTATCTCTCCATCGGGGACCATCCCTCGGATCTCCTATCCCTCCATCGGGGACCATCCCTCTGATCTCCTATCCCT
>JAHRHZ010000089.1:2220585-2231082 GCA_024137785.1 Ginglymostoma cirratum | reverse complement strand
TCTCCTATCCCTCCATCAGGGACCATCCCTCTAATCTCCTATCCCTCCATCGGGGACCATCCCTCTAATTTCCTATCCATCCATCGGGGACCATCCCTCTAATCTCCTAACCCTCCATCGGGGACCATCCCTCTAATCTCCTATCCCGCCATCGGGGACCATCCCTCTAATCTCCTATCCCTCCATCGAAGACTATCTTTCTAATCTCCTACCCCTCCATTGAAGACCATCTTTCTAATCTTCAAAATCTCCATCGACGACCAGTTCTCTTGTCTCTTAACTCTCCATCCAAGCTCACCTCTCTGGTTCTCTAAATTGCCCATTAATCCCCGTCCCTCCAGTACCTTAACTGTCCAATCTGCAAGGGAACACCACCCCTTGCAAGTTTTCCTCTGAGGCACCTGGGATATATATTGATTTTCCTTTACTGTCGCTGCGTCAAAATCCTGGAATTCCCTCCCTACAGCACATGGGCTGCAGCGGTTCAAGAAGGTAGCTCACCCCCACCTTCTCAAGGGGGCAACTAGGGACGGGGCAATAAAGGCTGGGCCCAGCCAGCGATGCCCACATCCCACAAGTGAATTAGAAAGTAAGAGCCAGTTTCCACCAAAATGGGGCTGGTGTCAGTGGTCAATGAACCATAAAAGCACAGAAGGAGGTCACTCGGCCCCTTAATCCATGCTGGCTCTCTGAGGAGCAATCCAATTGGTCCCGTTCTTCCGCTGCATCCCCGCAGGAAGTTTATTTCCCTGGAGCCTCTCTCCAAATTCCTTTTGAAGTCAGCGGAGGGGATAAGTACTCTGCCTATCTGCTGTACGGCATGTTGCAAATAAACCGACAGAGAAACCAGGCTGTTTCGTTTGCTGTAATCTGGAAGTAGGTTTACCAGATTAACAAGTGGTGCCCGAAATATTCCAGGCCGAGCCTGTTGACAGGAAGAGAGCGGTTAATATTTCAGACCAGTTACCAGAGTTAGAGACTTTTTGCTTTCTGTCTGATGAGCTACTGATTGCTGTTGGTCTCCATTCTGTAACCTCGCGGTGCTCCACAACCCTGGTTTATCCTCATCATGAGGCTGTCAATACAGAAGAAAAGGTTAAAGCACAATGGTTTCAAAAAACATCCCCAGATTCTGATTTAAAAAGAGAGAACTCCTCCAGCAGCCCCGCCAAAGAGGAAATGGCAGTGGATTCGTCAGATAAGATGTCGAATCTTGCTTTCGGGGAGTGTTAGTGAAATGGTTACATTGTCCTTCCCCTCCAGAAGTGTATCCAGCGAGCTCAGTGATTGCTCTGAAATATATTCCCCAGCCACGAGGTGCAATTGTCCAAGGCAGCACCGGGCCGAGCAGCTTCAATCCTGAAATCCCGCAGATTTACCAGCTCAGACAACAGCCTGCATTTATACAGAGATAGTAGGAACTGCCGATGCTGGAGATTCTGAGATAACAAGGTGCGGAGCTGGATGAACACAGCAGGCCAAGCAGCATCAAAGGAGCAGGAAAGCTGACGTTTCAGGTTGGACCCTTCTTCATTTCTGAAACGTCAGCTTTCCTGCTCCCCTGACGCTGCCTGGCCTGCTATGTTCCTCCAGCCCCCAACCTGCATTTATTCGGCATCTTTCACGTAGAGAAGCATACCAAGACGCTTCGCAGGAGCAAAGTGTTACATCGGGCCCCATAAAGAGATATTGGGTCATGTGACTGGACGTTGGATCCAAGAGGTGGGCTGTCAGGAACCTCTTAAGAAGGAGAGGGAGAATAGAGGGGCAGGGAGCTTTCGGGAGGCAATTCCAGAGTTTATAGGCAAGGCAGCTAAAGTCAAAGCCACCAATGGTGGAGCGATTAAAACAGGGGATGCACAAGAGGCTATGGTTCGAGGAGCCCAGAGATCTCAGAGGATCATGGGAGCTGATGGAGGTGACAAAGATCGGGAGGGGATGTTGGATAGGGATGTGGAGGGGTTCGAAAACAAGGAGAAGAATTTCAATCACAAGATGCTGCTTGACCAGGCTCTGACACAGGCCAGGGAGGGCGATAGGGAAATGGGATTGGGCGCGAGATGAAACACAGGCAGCAGGGGTTTGGTTGAATGTCGGGGATCAGTGAGGAGGTAAAAATGGCAGCTGGTGAGCTGATGGAGGGGCAAAAGTCGAGCGATCTTACTGAGGTACCAATTAGCGGTCTCAATGACACCGTGAATATATGATGTCGGAAGCATATATCAGGATCGAATATGGCACTAAGATTGGGAACGGACTAGCTAAATCTCAGACTGTTGCCATGGTGATGGATGGAGTCCGAAGCCAAGGAATGGGTGGGGGGGTGGGTGGGCAGGGGCGAGAAAAATAGCTTCCGTTGTCCCAGTGTTTAATGGCGAGGCACTTCTCAGGCGAATAGATGTTAAGTTTTGCGCAATGCTAATAACGATAGTGGGTTCGAGCTGCTTACCAGTTTGAGTGGATTGATAGCAGGGGCAGGAGAGCACTGTGTATTCTCATCCCCTTCAAATTCGATCCTCATTGGGTATAACAGCCATTTTCCATTGCTGATCTCATAGGGCCACTGGATGTTCAGGAAAGCAGAGCGAAGAGTTTTCAGGACCTTACCAGTGTTCAGCACCTGATGGAGAGAGAAGATGGGGATTGAGCTTGGGCATGCCACGGACTGTGTTCAGAAACCTTCTCCCCATGTTACTGCACAACAGACAGGCCCAAGGAGACGCTAGTTTCATTCCCTATTACAAGCCACCTTTCGAAAGCAAAAGCCACATTCGCCCTATCTCTGTTTCTCATTACAACTTTAGCGTGGCACGAAGGTGGTCAGTGTGTCAACAGCTGTTGGCTTGAAGGGGCCCAGGCTCGAGAGGAGTGGCACAGAGATCAGAGTCTCAAAATTGTCATAACGCAATCAATCAACATAATAGACTGAAAAATATCGCCGTTCCTTCACTATCACTGGGTCAAAATCCTGGAATTCCCTCCCTAAAGGACACTGTTGGTCAAGCCACAGCACATGGACTGCAGCTGTTCAAGAAGGCAGCTCACCACCCCCTTCTCAAGGGGGCAACTAGGGACGGAGCAATAAATGCTGGGCCTAGCCAGCGATGCCCACATCCTTGAATAAATAATTTTAAAGAAGTCCCTCCTAAGAATGATTGATAATCCAAATTTTAGTGTACAATCCCGAGGCACACAAGGCTAAACTCACCATGAACACAGTCGAAGGTCTGTGGATCAGAGACAGGTTCTCAGGCTAACAGCTGTATCTCCAAAATACTCTTCGAGAGCAACTTTCTCTTATGCTGGGAGAACAGGATCAGCTTATAGGATCCCAATGGTCACAAACCACTTTCTGGTTTCTAGAATCCCAAACGGCCCAAACATTTCCAATGCACTCCTTTATAAAAAAGCCCAGGGATATAAGCCCATCCCTATTCCTTAGATGTTCCCTATACCCATTCCAATAGATCGCAATGCACCAAAATCCCTTCCTGTTCATTTTCCATGGTATGCTTCACTCTTCAATGAGTAACTAGTGAAGGTCTTGTACTTGCCGTCAGTTTGTAATCAACACGGCTGCCCACATCCTCTTCTTTCCTCATGGCACTTTCTCCCATTATGTTACCTCCAAAAAACACATTTTGCGGTTCAACGTTTCTGTGAAATGTGGGAAGAAAACACACCAGCATGAAACAACATTCACCAGTTACACAACTCATCTGCTCACCACCTACAAACAAATAGACCTTGCGAGAATAGTGGATGGGACTGGGAATCAGGGAGACGGACGGCGATCGCAGGACAATGGAGCACTCTGCTTGTGGGTGCCTGGCGTTGGCGATGCCAGTTCATACTGGGCAAACGGCAAGAGGCGCAATCCATAAGACATAGGAGCAAAAATTAGGCCATTCGGCCCATCGAGTCTGCTCTGCCATTCAATCATGGCTGATAAGTTCCTCAACCCCATTCTCCCACTTTCTCCCTGTAACCCTTGATCCCCTTGACAATCAAGAACCTATCTATCTCAGTCATAAATGTACTCAATGACCTGGCCCCCACAGACTTCTGTGGCAGTGAATTCCACAGATTCACCACTCTCCAGCTGATGGAGTTTCTCCTTATCTCCGTTCTAAAAGGTCTTCCCTTTACTCTAAGGCTATGCCCTCGGGTCCTAGACTCTCCTACTAATGGAAGCATCTTCCCAACATCCACTCTGTCCAGGTTGCAGGGAGAATAGGCTCCCCAATTTGTTGGCTGCACAAATTCGAAAACACCGGAAATTGACCAATTATTGCTGAGTACAATGCACTGCTTATAATTCAGGGCAAGTTTGACCAGCCAGGAATCGACGATCACGCTGATGAGACACCACTCCTGTTGCAACTCCTCACTGACTTCCACTGTCAATTTACACACAGCAAGCTCTCACAGTCAGGAGACCGCGACCTGACTATCTTGATGTAGAAATTGGCTCCTGTGCTTGCCTGTAGAACAGCCACAACACATCAAATGTATGTCACTGGTTGTAAAATATATTACTGAGGCTGTGGAAGGTGCTAATGCAACTTCTCTGTTCTGTAGTCCTTTTGCTGTGGGAGCAGTTTGACATGGAGCTACGGTGAGGCTGCCCAAATTCAGTGCATGGTCAACATTTAGACATGGCAGACTTTCATTCCCATTGCTCTCAGCTAGGCCGTGGGTCAGTGGCTAATCCACTGCACTTTGAACTTTGACACTTGCTCTTTGACAAGGTGACATTTTCACAACAGAGGAAGCTAAGCTCTGCCAGAGATGGAGGGCACACTTACGGAACAAGAGAGACTGGCAGTACCAACATAACATGGGCAGTGGCTGTGACTGGATCCAAACCGGTCTGTTCGCTGATGCTGTAGGAAGGAGCAAAAATCCACATTTCATAATTCTTATCATAACAATTTCGATAAATTGACACAGAATCTCAGCAGGTCTGGCAGTATCTGCGGAGAGAAAGCAGATGTAATGTTTCAAGTCCAGTGCCCCTTCTACGGAACTGTTAACTCTGCTTTCTCTCCGCAGATGATGTCAGACCTGCTGAGTTTCTCCAGCCATTTCTGTTTTCGTTTCTGCCTTTCAGCATCTACAGCTCTTTGGCTTTTTTTTGATAAATTGTCATCGACTAAATTTAAAAAGGAACTTTACCTATTGCGTTCAATTCTGGTTGCCACAGTATAGGAAGGATGTGGAGGCTTTGGAGAGGGTGCGGAAGAGGTTTACCAGGATGCTGCCTGGATTAGAGGGTATGAGCTATAAGGAGAGGCTAGAAAAACTCGGGCTGTTTTCTCTGGAGCAATGGAGGCCGAGGGGAGACCTGACAGAAGTCTATAAAATCATGAGATGCCTAGGTAAGGTTGACATTAAGAATCTTTTTTACCAGATTTGAAAGGTCTAATATTAGGGGGCATGCATTTAAGGTGAGAGGGGGAAAGTTCAAAGGAGATGTGAGAGGCAAGTTTTTTTTACACAGAAAGTGCTAGGAGTGTGGAACGCACTGCCTGGGGTGGGTGGTGGAGGCAGATACAATAGGGACGTTTAAGCACATGAGTATGCAAGGAATGGAGGGATATGGACCAAAGGCAGGCAGAAGGGATTAGTTTAATTTAGGCATCATGTTCAGCACAACATCGTGGGCTGAAGGGCCTGTTCCTGTGTTATACTGCTCTATGTTCTGTGTTTGCCAATTGACCAGAATCAAGCAAATGAGGAAATTCTCGTGCCCTGAAGCAATCTTGGTGAGACCCAGCAGATGGCACCCTTGTACAAGTAGACAATGTGGAACCAAGTGCAACAGTACCCTCTGTTATCAGCAGTCCATACTGCACCCATCATCATCAATGGCCTCAGGATGGTCATTCTGCT
The DNA here is from genome assembly GCA_024137785.1 of Ginglymostoma cirratum. Classification (NCBI taxonomy): domain Eukaryota; kingdom Metazoa; phylum Chordata; class Chondrichthyes; order Orectolobiformes; family Ginglymostomatidae; genus Ginglymostoma; species Ginglymostoma cirratum. The sequence goes on along the minus strand of JAHRHZ010000089.1, from coordinate 2,225,187 downwards.
TTACCAAGTGCTCCCTGTAGATTTTCCTGTCAGTGTATCTTACCACGAGATGTTGGGGGTGGCAAAAAGGGGAGATGCAGTGAGACCTGGGTGTCCTCGTACACCAGTCACTGAAAGTAAGCACTGCAGGTGCAGCAGGCGGTGAAGAAGGTAAATGGTCTGCTGGCCTTCATAGTGAGAGGGTTCGAGTCCTGGAGCAGGGATGTCTTGCTGCAATTGTACAGGGCCTTGGTGAGACCACACCTGGAGCATTGTGGGCAGTTTTGGTCTCCTTATCTGAGGAAGGATGTTCTGGCGATGGAGGGAGTGCAGCAAAGGTTTACCAGACTTATTCCTGGGATGGCAGGGCTGATGTATGAAGAGAGAGTGGATCGGTTAGGACTATATTCACTGGAGTTTAGAGGAATGAGGTGGTGGATCTCATAGAAACCTGTAAAATTCTAACAGGACTAGACAGGGTAAACACAGGAAGGATGTTCCCGATGACTGGGGAGTCCAGAACCAGGGGGTCACAGTCTAAGGATACAGGGTCGGCCATTTAGGACTGAGATGAGGAGAAATGTCTTCATCCAGAGAGTGGGGGGGCCCTGTGGGATTCTCTGTCACAGAAAGCAATTGTGCCCAAAACATTGAATGGTTTCAAGAAGGAATTAGATATAGTTCTAAGGGGTTAAAGGGATCAAAGAGTGTGGGGGGGGGGGGAGAAAGTGGGAACAGGGACTGAGGTAGATGATCACAGCCACGATCCTATTGAATGGATGGATCTGGCTCGAAGGGCTGAATGGCCTCCTCCTGCTCCTAGTTTCTATGTTTCTCTGGGGCAGGGTGGCCGGGGAGGGGTGAGAATTTGCTTTCATGTCCTTCCACTGCCCAGTTCTTGATCTCAGTCACTGAGAAAGGCTGAGTGGAAACAGAATGCCCAGACACAGGAAGTCTGGGGTTGGGAGGGTGGGGTCAGATAGCAGAGAAATCAGAGGCCATCTTGTTAGTAAGGTAACCTTGCAGAGGAAACTGCTCGCTGCTGAGCCACAACAGATAGCTACAGCACACGAGAGGGATGTAAATACTGTAAAAGACCCAGCGCATCAGGCAGTGACTGTAGAGAGGGCAGGTTAAACAGCTCAGCAAAACTCTGAAAAACACTGCGATCCCTAGTGCCACTGAGGGCAACTTGCCCATGTCTACAGCTTGTGAAGGAAAAATCAACGTCAGAGAATGCAAATTTTATTTAAAAAGAAAGGATAGAGTGCGAGACAGGAAGCAGGTAATGACAGGCTGTTTTACAGAGGCAGATCAGCCAGGAGTGTGGTTGAATCGAGAACGAACAAAGGCGTCAGTGAGGGCTTCTGCAGATGAGCTGCAGGAAGGTCAGATTCCAGGGATATCATGGAGGTGAAAACAGCCGGTCCTATTGATGGTGAGGGTATGAGGTTGAAAGAGCCCCCGCCACCCCCCGCTTCCTGGGGTCAAAGATGTCTCCAACAGTCTGGTCGAGTCTCTGTTAGTGAGCAGGGAAAGGGATGGAATCAGCGCTTAGGAGCGAGAGTTTCCAGATGGTACAGCAAACAATAACTTCAGCCTTCCCAGTGTTTCTGCTGATCCGAGACTGGACAAGCTGTCTATGAGTGAAGAGACAATGCAGTGGTTGAGACAGATGGTGGTGAGGGTCGAGAAGGAAGATTGCAGGGTTCGATTAGAGCCGTCACACAGACACAAAAATCATACTCTCGCAACACAGGCGGGAACAAAATTCGAGATCGAAGGTGGTTCTGCTCGAGATCACTGCCCTAAACAGCACTCACGTTGTTAGCTGAAGTACAATTGGTAAAGTTGTAGTTTCGATGGTGATCCTAGAAGTGCTTAAGATCAGGTAAAAAGTGACCTGTCAAACAAAGTATGTACAGTCAGAACGACTATATGCTGCAATCGGAGCACGGCTATCGCCTCATAATATCTCCCTCTGCACCATCCCCCCCAAATCAAACACTCCCAGGGACAGCACGGGGTTAGATACAGGGTAAAGCTCCCTCTGCACCGTCCCCCCATCAAACACCCCCAGGGACAGGGACAGCATGGGGTTAGATACAGGGTAAAGCTCTCTCTACACTGTCCCCCCCAATCAAACACTCCCAGGGACAGCACGGGGTCAGATACAGGATAAAGCTCTCTCTACACTGCCCCCCCATCAAACACTCCCAGGGACAGGAACAGCACGGGGTTAGATACAGACTAAAGCTCCCTCTACACTGTCCCCCCCATCAAACACTATAAGGACAGGGACAGCATGGGGTTAGATACAGAGTAAAGCTTCCTCTACACTGTCCCCATCAAACACTCCCAGCACAGGGACAGCACGGGGTTAGACACAGCGTAAATCTCCCTCTACACCATCCCCCCCATCAAACACTCCCAGGACAGGGACAGCACGGGGTTAGATACAGCGTAAATCTCCCTCTACACTTCTCTAACATGTATTTTCTGTACTAAGACCACAGAAAATAGGACCAGGAGTGAGGGGTTCAGCCCCTCCAGCCTGTCTGCCATTCAACAGGATCCCAGCTGATCTGCCATTCCTCACGTCCACTTTCCTGCCACTTCCCTCAATTCCCCTGATCCTGATCAAGACAAGACCATAAGAAACAGGAACAGCAGTAGGCCATTCAGCCCCTTGAGTCTATTCTAAAATGCTATAGCAACCAATGTGACAGCTTCTTGCAGGATACAGAGTGTATGTTCCGTATCTCCCAAAACCCTCAGATGAGGAGAGCTGTCAGACTCTGGCCTGTGCTCGCTACTGCAAACCCCAAACTACCCTGCCTCAGCTCGCAGCCGGCCCATTACCTGGGCTGAAACCTCCTGTGCTCCAGGGTGCTACCCCACCCGATATGACAGTGCATTGCTTACAGTAAATTGGGAATTCTGTGACATTTGTGAGACACAATTGCCGGTAATGCTGACTTCCAACCAGAGACAATCTAACCATTGCCCATTGACAATCAATGGCATTACCATCACTGAATCTGCTCCCACCTGCCCCCCCCCAAACAATGTCAATATCCTGGGGGTCACCATTGACCCGAAATTGAACTGGACTAGCCACATAAACACAGTGGCTACAAGAGCAAGTCAAAGGTTAGGAATCCTGCAGTGAGTAACTCCCCTCCTGATTCCCCAAAGCCTGACCACCATCTACAAGGCACAAGTCAGGGGTGTGATGGAACACTCCCCACTTGCCTGGATGGGTGCAGCCCCAACAACACTCAGGAAGCTTGACAACATCCAGGATTTGCACAAAGTCTTATTCCCCAGGCACACCACACCACCCCACCACCCCCACCCTGACCTCGCCCAGATCACTGACCGACATTGGCTGCTGGTTCAGCAGCACCTTGATAATACAATTTGCACCTTGGGATATCCTGCAGTTGGAAGGTGCTACGTAAATGCAAGTCTTTTGCTCTAGGATGAGAAACCGGCTCTCTCTGTGAGAAGTAGCTCTCTTCGGGGCAGCACGGTGGCTCAGTGGTTAGCATTGCTGCCTCACAGCACCAGGGACCCAGGTTCCATTCCACCCTCAGGCGACTGTCTGTGTGGAGTTTGCACATTCTCCCCGTGTCTGTGTGGGTTTCCTCCCACAGTCCAAAGATGTGCAGATTAGGGTGGATTGGCCATGAGAAATTGCCCGTAGTGTTCAGGGATGTGTAGATTAGGTGGGTTATAGGGGAATGGGTCTGGGTGGGATGCTCTGAGGGTCAGTGTGGACTTGTTGGGCCAAAGGGCCTGTTTCCACGCTGTAGGGATTCTATGAAGTACAAACATGACTGAACTGGATTGCTTTCAGACTCCTCACCTCCTTCTACTGATGACCTGACTGGGTCAACATGTGGCAACAGAATGCCTGGAGTTGTGCAGCAGGGAGGTTTTTTTGGGCCAAACAACCCGTTTGCATTCTGTGCATGCCCGCTGTGCCGCGCACGTGGCGAAGGTTGGGTGCTGACTGTACCAGAGAAAAACAAGTGCATACCACGGCGTTGCGTTTCATTGGGTTTCCAAGCTCACACTCGGCCTGGGATCCGTTGGTATTTGCAACGCAGACCAGACTGCTGTCCTGGAAAGACGAGACAGAAACACATAAGCTGCTAAATTTCACCTCCTTGAGCCGGCACTCCAAATGATTAAAAACAAAACGCGCCAATCGTTTTTACACTAGCTGGGAAAGCACAAAGCTTGAAGTTCGGTTCTGTACCTTAGATGATCGGAAGGCGGAGTAGGACAGAGTGTCTGGGAAGCTTACAATCAGAACAGCTTCGTGAGCATCGTCGCCATCTTTCATTGGGTTCCTGGCGTCGGATGGCAAGTTGGTGACGGTAATCTCCAAGGCAATGTCTTTCTGGTTGCTGAGGTAAAATACCTGCTCCCCCTGGTCGTCTCTGCAACGATGGTATGAAATCAACCTTCCCTAAGGTACAGTGGTCTGTACAAATTACACTGCATGCCTCAAAAAACAGACATTGCTGGAAAAACTCAGCCGGTCTGGCAGCATCTGTGAAGGAAAAAAGTCAGAGTTAACATTTCGGGTCCGGTGACCCTTCCTCAGAACTC
>JAHRHZ010000089.1:2207036-2220185 GCA_024137785.1 Ginglymostoma cirratum | reverse complement strand
ATCTGGGCACAGATCATTGAAGGTGCCAGGAGAGGTGGAGAGAGCAGTGAATAAAGCACACAGTGCCCTCAGCTTCATTAATAGGGACACAGAGTACAGGAGCAGGGAGGTGATGGTGAACTGGTACAAGACACTTGTTAGACCTCAGCTGGAGGATTGTGTACAGCTGTGGGCCCCACATTATGGGAAAGATGTGAGCGCATTGGAGAGAGTGCAGAAGGGATTTACAAGAATGGTTCCAGGAATGAGAAACGTCAGCGATGAGGATGGATTGAAGAAGTTGGGACTGTGCTCCTTGGAGAGAAGAAGGCTGAGAGGGAGATCCGTTAGAGGTTTTCAACATCATGAGCTGGGGCTGGACAGAGTAAACAGGGAGAAGCTGTTCCCACATGTAAAAGGGACAAGAACGAGAGGGGAGTGGATTGAAAGTGATAAAGCGAGGGGGATGTGAGGAGAAACATTCTCACCCAGCGAGTAGTTAGGGTGTGGAATGCACTGCCTGGAAATGTGGGGGAGGCAGGCTCCATTGAGGCATTCAAGAGGGGCATTGGATGGTTATTGGGATAGAAACAGGGTGCAGGGACATGGGGGGAATACTTTGATTTGACTCATTATTGTCACACGCATCTAAGTACATGAAATGTGTTGTTTTGCGTGTGCTACAGGCAGATCATACCATACAAAGTGCATATGGGTAATAGAACAGAGCGAAGGAAAGGTCGGGGATTGGCTCTAGCTACTGGTGCTCACTTAATGAGCCAGTGCAGGCTCGATGGGCTGAAGGGCCTCCTTCTGTGTTGTATCACTTCTGTGATCCGGTGTGTACTATGCACAAGTCCTTTCCTACACTATAGTTATAGATTAGAATACCTCCTGGAATAAAAGGATGTATACGTACTTTGGCAAGGGCTGGAATACGTCCTCATCAAGCCTGGCACAAAAGCTATATTCCATCTGTAAGTTACTCTGACAAATCTTATCAGGGCCACAGCCCTCCTTTAGAAAATTCACCTGGAAACAAACAACAGGAGACTTGTCAGTGAAGTACAATTCGATTGGTGGCCGTTAAAGCAGCCCCTCAGCCTGGTGGCTGCGATTTTCAAGTCAAAAGCTTGCTTTGTTCTTCTTTCACGGGATGTGGGCATTACTGGCATGACCAGCTTTTGTTGCTCATCCCTAATTGCCCCTTGAACTGAGTGGCTTGCCAAGGCTATTTCAGAGGGCATTCAGGAGTCCACCACATTACTGTGAGGTCTGGAGTTACATGTAAGCCAGGCCAGGTAAGGATGGCAGATTTCCCTCCTTGTAGGACACTAGGAAACCAAATGGACTTTGACAACAATCAGCTATCGTGGTCAACATCACTGAGACTAGCTTACAATTCCACGTTTATTAAGAGAATTTTAAAAATTCTACAAACTGTTGTGGTGGGATTTGAACCTATGCCCCCAGAGCATTAGACCTCTGGATCAGAGGCTCAGTGACAACACCACGACATCATCATTTCCACAACAGGGCCTGAAGTCTCACTCCACGTCACAGCCCATGTGCAGTATTAAGGCAGTACTGAGCTGCTCTGGGAACTGTCTTTTGGATGAGATCAACAACAGTGTGACCTCTCAGGAAAAGATCTTGCGGTACTATGCACAGGAGTAGGGGAGTTCTCCCTAGTGTCCACTTACTCCTCCACAATATCCTCCCCCCCTAAAAAAAGACATTATCAGCTCATTCTCTCAACGCTGTTTGTGGGATCTTGCTGCGTGCAAACAGGCAGCTGCGTTTCCTACATTACGGCAGAGATCACACTTCAAAAATGTTTCCTTAGCTGTAAAGTGCGTTAAGAGGTCATTTGGTTTTCTTCTCAGGAAGGAAAAACCCATCTGGTTCACTTTTAGGGAAGGAAATCTGCCATCCTTACCTGGTCTGGCCTACATGTGACTCCAGACCCACAGCAATGTGACTGACTCTCAACTGCCCTCTGGGCAATTAGGGATGGGCAATAAATGCTGGCTTGGCCAGCGACGCCCTCATCCAGTGAACGAATAAAGAAAAATATAATGTCTTGAGATCATAAAAGGTGCTAGAAAACTTAAGTCTTTATTCCATAGAGCAGCCGGTTGCTTGATGTATCAAAAGCGCAGTTATAAGCAAGGATCAGAACACACAGCTCATTAGATATAGTCCCCAAAATCTCGCCGTGTGAAAACAGGGAAAACCTGTGGACGTGATTAACTGATTTTGGACTGTGAAGTGGCCTGCTGTCTTACTCCTGGCCTTGTGTGGGGCTCTGGGGAGGAACTGGGACTGTTTACCTCTTCTCTGTGTATGTTCGAATCGTCAGCATTTAAGACTGGCATCAGGGGAGCCAGCTGCCGCTCCACCTGCTTCTTTTTGCGCTTGACCTCCTTGATCACGTAGGTCAATGTCACTGGGATGGGCCGCAGTTTGTCCCTAATGTTCTCCTGTAAAACAAAGGTGCAGTCATCAAGCAGCTCGCCCACCCCACCCGCCATCTCACCTTGCCACTGTGTGCTCACCAGCTTTCAAGCTGGTACAGCAGGTGGCACACCGCTTTGCATGGCCTCGATACGGTGCGATATGTGAATGGTGGGAAGGTGCGATATGTGAATGGTGGGAAGTTGCTCACTGCAGCTTCTCCCGTTCGCTACCAAACAAAACGCTGTGCCCTGTGCTGTGTACCAACTATCAGGCACAAAATGCTGTGCCCGCACCTCAAATCTCTTTCCATTCACAGGTTTATGAGTTTGGGTTGTCTGCGATTTTTCACTGTACCTGGAGTTTCATGGTGACATTGATACAGCTGGAGTCCGATTGCCTCCGCAGGACTACCTCACCGCGATACTGGTTTTCGAGGTCACTTGGGTTCCTTCTCAGGAAGGAAACCCGGGGAGGTCTTCTGCGTTGTCCGTCAACCTCAACTGCATCAGCCTCGAGCACAAAGCCAAGAACTGCAAGGAACAAAGAGAACACAATCGGCAAGATGGCGGTGTACAATAACGAACGCCCCAGTCACACTGAGCAATCGTCTTTCTGAGGTGAATGGCTTCTCGATGCTTTGTGCAACACTGGCTTTTTGCATATTGACTTCGAGAAATGTGACATTTTCTTCCAAAAATAAAATTTCACATGAAAAGGAGTAACTACAGGCAGTGCCCTGGTTACAAACGGGCTCTATTCCCGACTGCTTTCATAATTCAGTTTGTACACGTCAGAACACAATACAGTATCAGATATCAATTCGTAGATGTGAGCAAATATTCGCATGCCGGATCCTGTGGTTCAAAGAAACATTCGACTGAAAAGTGCTTTTCTGTAAAGGTGACATACAATGCAGCTCTGTCCACCTGCTCTGCTATCCCCCTGCTTAGAGAAGAGGGCCGAGTGGACGATCAGGATGATTGCGCACACTCCTGTTCACATCAAGCTAGGAGTCTTGGAACCTGAATGTTACTGGTCAGAGGTCGGCATTTATGACCCATCCCAGATGGTCCAGAGGGCAGTTCCAAGTCTGCCGCACTGCTGTGGGTCTGGAGTCACATGGAGACCAGACTGTGTGAGGACAGCAGTTTCCTTTCCCGAAAGGACACACATTTTACAACAGTTGACAATGTTTTACATGCTTGTCACAAGGCCAGCTTTTCATTCCAGATTTCAAATTGGACCATCTGCCATGGTGGGATTCAAACCCATGTCTGCTAGCCCAGCGACGTTACGATTAGGCCACAACCTCCCGCCACCCCGACTTCAGGGATGCAGCCTGCATTTTGGACGGACTGCCTGATACAGTGTGTTGTCAGAATTCTTATCCCTCAGATCAGACACTAAACTGTCACCCGTTCGGCTCATTTGGATGGATATTAAGATAGGGCATGCCACTGTATAGGGAAGAGCAGGGGTGTCTTTTTGCTCCCTGAAGCAGTGCAGTGGGATCTTCCCATGCGCAAAATGGCTACCGCATTTGCTTGCAGAAGTCTATTGAATGTTGCTGTACATTAAGAGCTTTGAGACATGAGGCAGGCCATTTAGAAATCACATGTTGAAAGCAAAGAAATGAAACATGTCATTGTCTACACACAGGCATGCAAGATGCAAATGAGAAAAGTCTGTGCTTTCAATCTAAGTTTTTCCGTGATGTTGATTATTTGGCACCAATTCTTCCTCTATTTCCTACAATGCATGAAAACGGACAGCACCACAGGGAGAGCAGCTGGAAATTCAGTTACACATCTGGGCAGGGTGTCCCACACGCAGGTTGTAAGCACAGAGACACTGTTCCCTGGTGGCACAGCCTGGCAGCTGCCCATCGCCATCTTCTTCACCCTCTGCCTCTCTGGGTTGCTGCTCTTGGGGTGCTCCCATTGTGCACAAACATTGATCAAAATGCTCAATGTCCTGCAGTGTGCTCAAGTGGTGAGGAAGGTATGATCTGGCCAACTCCAAAAGTCTGCGCTGATGCTGCAAAAGACTGGTTCTATTCGCCATCCTGGCTTTGGCACAGGTCTCATTGCAACGCCAACCTTGTTCGGTACGAACAATGATTATAAGTGATCTGAATGGGCGTTGAGCTGCTGCCATGTTTACTTCTCTCAATGCAAAAATACTTCTGGAACACAAGACCACAAGTGACGCAATGGATCCCCTTTTCTGGTCACAGAATCCCAGGGATTACAAATTCCCATACTGTGGAATCCAGCAAACATCAACGGAAATACGGGATACTGCAGTTCATAGCACAGTAGCTCATTTCTGCTAGCTGTGGTCTCAGTAGGTGACAAAGATTAAGACACGGTCTCACGAATCATGATCCTCAGTGCGATCCCACTCACTCCATCAGGCACAGTGGTCTGACCCAGCTATGGGTGAGGTGGTTGGGGGGAATGGGGCTGTGATTGGTATCTAAAGATTTGAGGTGCCATCTGCTCCACCAGCTTTCTGCATACTGGGCACATGTTCCCAACAGCTTGGCCCAGTTGGCACGTCTCTGCCCTCACAGTGAGAATGTCGTTAAGTTCAAACTCCCTGCACAGACCGTCATCCTGTCATCTGACCCTGGCACTTTCAGGGGTGACCCCAGAAGTAGCATTGCATTGTCTGGAGAAAAACCTTCAGATGGGATGACAAAATACCTGGAGCAATGGTTCTGTCAGTTTGTTGTGACTTGCGCGATGTTGCCTCCAATGCATTTTGCGACATTTTACACAGCAGAGATGCAATAAAGAGCTCTTTCAATGCAAGTTCTTTCACTGTGAAACCTGCTGTTTTGATCACATGTTCCTTTTATATTGAATACAGCGGAAATTCAAAATCAACTGACCTCAACAACTTTTTACTCAAGGACAACCTTTGGCCACTCAAACCACATTGAAACCCTGCGGATTACGCCCAATTGCTCAATGCTCTGCCAATCCCATTTAGCGCTCTGTTTCCACACAAGTTAAAGCATCATGACCTTCCCATCACACCTTTCTTTCTCAAAAGCCACGGGGAGAATACGGGCCATTCTGTTGTTGAACTTACCAATCCTGGGGTTGTAGGATTCAGGCTTCGATCTGTAAAGGAAGCAGGCCCTGACATCAATACTGTGGGATAGAAAAGACATCGTAAATTAGAAGTTAAAACAACCATGGAAATATAACCATTAACACTGCGAATCCTTGGGAGTTGGGAGCTGACACGAAATTGTAACAGATTTTGGGGAAGGAGAGCTTACAATACGTTTGAAAAGCCATAGAGGTCTTGCAATGCACTGTGGATCAATGGAGCTGAGCTCTTTCTAGACATGATGGCTTAACTCATATTTTGACTGCTCATTGCATTTTTGCTAATACATACTTTGCGAATACGTTTTTTGCTCATTTATTGGGCAGGCATTGTCCAAGTACTGGTGGCTTGCAAAGTCATGGTTGACGCGCTTACTATTTCCCAGCATGCACCATCAGCACACATGGTTACCAGCACACCCTCAGAGAATTAGCCCTCCCAAAAAAATCACATTTCCCTTCTTTCTGATACCTTTTTGCCTAGAAATTGCTTCTTGAACTGTCGAAAATTGGAGCAGGAGTCGGCCATTCAGCTCTTCAAGCCTGCTCCCCCATTCAATATGATCATGGTTGATCATCTAACTCAGCCCCCTGTTCCCACTTTCTCTCCATACGCCTTGATCCTCTTAGCCCCTTCTGGAAAACATTCAATGTTTTGGCCTCAACCATTTTCTGTGACAGAGAATTCCACAGGCTCACCACTCTCTGGGTGAAGACATTTCTCCTCATCTCAGGCCTGAATGGCCCACCCTGTATCCTTAGACTGTGACCCCACCACCACCCACCCCAGCTCCTGGTTCTGAGCTTCATGAATTTGGTTTTCCAAACGTCAGTCGGCATAATCTCTCGCCTGTCCCTTTCCCGCTGCCTGACGCTGCAGCAAACTCTCACACAGTGGACTGTCCAGTGCAGCTATGGCAATGACCTGCATGAGCCAATAACACTGACCCCCCACTGTATTGTACGCAAGCTGTACAGGCCTACTCAGGCACTGGAAAGGTTTAGTGCAGGAGTCAAGACATAAGGGATGACAATCAGCTACGACAGCAAGAAAGACTTCCCTTCCCCCAACCCCCTCTGTTCTCCCATCCTGAAAAAGGTGCCTGGTGTACCATAGTTAGCCAGGCTCAGTGGTATCTCTTCACCCTGCATGACCTGAAATATTATAAGGAAGACGATGTTAGATTTCGTAAACTCTGCAAATAATAGTACACAGTTAAAACAGGATGCACATCTAGCCCCTCTGCAGGACAAAGAATGACCAGGGTACTCTCTGTGAGAGCAACGCTTCAAACAGCTTCACGTGGCTCGCAAGCCGACTGGGATGGTCACGTACGAGGAGATTGTCTTTGGTTCAAACTGGCCAGGAAAGCACTGAAGGAGCAAGGGACGGCGAGTTCAGAGGTTACTTCTCATCCCATGACAAATTTGGATCCTTCTCAAGCCTTCTGATGTGATTCGCATGTTTACACCGGCGCACACTGTCCCTGAGGAACAGCCGTCTGAACATCACACAGTTGGTAATTTGGCGAGCTAAGGCAGCATTTGAATACCGTTTTACTTTGGAAGTGCAGAAAGGAGCCGAGATGGATCCAGGAGGAGCTTCTGAGTCACAGCGGCCTCCAACAAGTGACAGCACAGGCCCTGGTGGAGGTTGCAGGTCCCATGTAGCCACTGACTGCCTGCAGTATCTAGCTTCAGGGTTTTACAGTGACTCCTCACAGCCACAGATTGCACTCGGAGCTGCACTATGGAAGTGAGTCACTGGTGCCAGTGCACAGTTTGAGGCAGGAATTCGAGGATCCCATGGTCGCCCAGAGTTTAGCTTCGAGACAGATCTGCGAGGGGTTGTTCTGAAGGCATGGCATGCCTGTCGCTGTCACAGATCAGCTGACCAGCTCTCAGGCTAATGGCCAATGGGATGGAAATAAGATAGATGCTTGATGGCTAGCTCGGACGTGATGGGCTGAAGGACATTTTGCCATGCTGTGAAAACTCTATTTGAGCAATGGCATGGCCTTGGACAACCGATGACCGAATGTAGGTGTAAGTCAGCTAGGCCCAGGCAGCCATGGCATCACAGGGCATGAATGGCTCGAGCCATCCCAGCACAGTCTCTGAGATGATCTAGGGATGGCAGTTACAGCAGGTTTGTTGCACGGCTGGCTTGGCCGATATTTTGTGCCCTCTAATGTTGGCATCGGGTCCTTCTGCTGCCCTAGTGAGGCCAGTTTGCCAGGCCAAATTACGCGCTGCAGGACCCTGACACATCTCCCATGCTCATTCGGGATCTCGACTGCGGGATCAACGATCATTCCAATCGGGGCACACTCTCATTTTACCACTACTTAGCAGGATGACATCAAATCCCAGGATTACACGAGGCACTTTGCCCATAAGGGTGGCCCAGATGATTGTGTGAAACTCAGGAGCTCTGCGGGGAAAAGGGGATTTTCGCTTGTCAGGTTCCAGCCACCGACTAATCGCATATTGCAGCACAAATAGCAGCGGAGCAGACTCGATGGGCCGAATGGCCTAATTTCTGCTCCTGCATCTTATGGTCTTAAAATTCTTTGCCGTTCCCGCAGCGGAACTGCACTGGATCTGACAGGCCGCGTGGCAATGCACTCCGTGATCCTAGCCCAGAGGGGCTGCTCTGATAAGTGGTGCTTTTCTCTTGTGCTGGTTTTGGTGGGTTTTCCGTGTGTAGAAAGTTTGGCAAAAAAAAACAATCGCCCAGAGTTCATCTGGGAGGACGTATGAGGACTGCATTGACTCTGATAGTGCCTTAGAGGTGTTAAGATTGTGTCTAGAGTTTCTCGCTGGGTGTATGGCACAGTATCATTCCTACCGCACGATTCTTCAGTGATTCTGGGAGCAGTGCTTGGTAAAGGTAGACCCGACAGGGTGGTATTAGGTGACCATATGCCTTGTGTGCTAACTTTGTATCAAGTGCGTCAATTTTTCTTCCTCCTGCTGGTCTTGTCAGTGCTGATGGATACTCAGTACTCTCCGCTATGACCAGTCACACACTCAGTGCAGCCAGGAAGCCTGAAGATTCAAGCAAAGTGGGAGCCATCTGAAGTCGTTGGCGCCTGGCATTTCTAGGCCTGTTGCGCGAGCAATAACCGGACAAATGCATATGTCCAGGGTCAAAGCGCCAGCGAGCCACTTGTCCGTAAAACAGCAAACTTGGCAGTGCACAGAAAATAATGCGCATTAACTGCATGCTCAGTTACTGCACAATTTGCGCCAGTGGTCACTGCGGCACCAATGGTAACATCCAGGCATCTCTGCACTTGCACTGACCATAATAAGTCCATGAGACACAGGAGCAGAAGCGGGCCATTAAGTCCACTCCGCTGTTCAATGAAATTGTGGCTGATCTGATAATCTGCAACTCCAATTTCCTGCCTATTCCCTAACAGATAAAAAAATCTCTCAAAGACCCAACCTCTATAGCCCTCTGCAATAAAGAATTCCACGGACTCACTCCCTTCTGAGAGAAGAAATTCCTCCCCATCTCTTGTCATAAATGTGCGACCCCTTATCCTGAGATGACAGCCTCTTGTTCTAGACTCTCCCATAAGGAGAAACAACCTCTCCCCATCCCCCCTATCAAGCCCTCTAAGAATAATGAATATTTCAATAAGGTCGCCTCTCATTCTTCTCAACTCCAATGAATAGAGGCCCAACCTACTCCACCTCTCCTCATTGGACAGTACCTGCATACTTTGTATCGGTCAAATGAATCTTCTCTGGACTGCCTCCAATGCTAGGACATCCTTGCCTCAGATATGGGGCCCAAAACTGTTCACTGTATTCCAACTGTGGTCTGACTAGTGCCTTGTATAAATTTAATAGAACTTTTCTTCTTTTATACTTCATTTTGTCTGAAATAAAGACACTAGCCCAGCATTTATTGCCCCGTCCCTAGCGGCCCCTTGAGAAGGCGGGGGTGAACTGCCTTCTTGAACCGCTGCAGTCCACCTGCTGTAGGTAGACTCATAATGCCCTCAGGGAGGGAATTCCAGGATTTTGGCCTGGTGACAGTGAAGGAACGGGGATATATTTCCAAGTCAGGATGGTGAGTGGAGGGGAACTTGCAGGGGATGGTGTTCCCACGTATCTGCTGCCCTTGTCCTTCTAGGTGGAAGTGGTCGTGGGTTTGGAAGGTGCAGTCTGAGGATCTTTGGTGAAATTCTGCAGTGCATCCTGTAGATAGTACACACTGCTGCTACTGAGCGTCGGGGGCAGGAGTGGAGGGAATGGGTGTTGAAGGTGGCGACACCTATGGCCTCTAATTCTGGTTTCCCCTTAAAATAGAAGACCCCTTGTCCATGTCTATCTTATGAACCCCTTTCAAAATTGTAAAGATCCCCATCAGGGCAATGCTCTGTCTTTTCTGTTCTATTTGTAGTAACTCTTAATCAGACAGCGAAACTGTGCACAGAGGATTTTGACCAAATTTCTTCATACGAAGTGTAAAACAGTGAGTCCCCTGTTGCCTGAATTCAGGGAACATGCTTTCTAGGTTCCATTGTCCTTTTACGATCATTTCTTACCAGATCCCCAGTTCGCGTCCGCAGTTGTTTAGTTCCAGATCAATTTGCTGGGGCTTGATGTAAACCTGTTTCGTCACATTAATGACAGGACAAGCTCTGAGGAAAAAGACAAAGATTCAGAAAATGGTATGGGGACAGCGACTTGTACTAATTTACGTTTCAGTCAGAATCTCTTGATTGTGCCTTGTTTAATCTGATATGCGCTCAATGCAAAGGTTAACTCTGATTGTCTCTCCTGAGATGCTGCTTGAACTGCTGGATATTTCCAGGTCCCTCTTATTTCAGATCTCCAGCATCTGTGAGGCCTTACTTTTCTATGAGCAACCAGCTACTTCTTAATGGCTTAAAATGACGCTCTTTGATATACCTCGGAGATTAATGTGCCAGGAATGCATTTTTAATGCTTTTTGCTCTCTCTCTCCAAGTCAGGGGAGAAATCAGAGTAATGAACCCACCTAGTGTGACTGCATGCCAAAGCCACTTTGACCCAGCAAGCCCTTTCACTGTTTCAGCTCTTTGTTACACGTGAAATATTTGTAAAAAGGGACGAGAGGTGTAGAAAGGGTGGATAGTCAGAGGCTTTTTCCCAGGGTGGAAAGGTCAACTACAAGAGGACACAGGTTCAAGGTGCATGGGGGCAATTTTAGGGGAGAAATGCGGGGAAAATTTTTCACCCAGAGGATGGTGGGTGCCTGGAACACACTGCCAATGGGGGTGGTGAACACAGGCACGTTAGCAATGTTTAAGATGCATCTTGATAGACACACGAACGGGAGGCGAAGAGAGGGATGGAAGCTGTGCATGGACAACAAGTCGCTGGTCGAAATAAGGAATAGGAATCGATGCAGGCTTGATGGGCCGAAGGGCCTGCTCCCATGCTGTACAGGTAGTTCGGTTACATAACGCACGTTTCGTCAATGCAAATTGGCTGCAATGTGAATAATGAATAGTGGGCACTGTTTGGATAACACAAACTTTCTGCTGTATGGTATAACGATTTTCTACAGTGATTTCCCTATAACGCAATTTTTTACAGCGCGAGGTTACGCAGGAACACAACTATTGTGTTATAGGAGAGCTGCCTGTATTGTATTGTGTTGTAAAGTAGCCTGGTGTTACATTGTTAAGCAATTACATACATCTCTCCAGTAACTAGGCATGCTGTTTTTTTGGCCTTCAAGCTCAGAATTAAGCTATCAAAGGGTTGGACCCTTTCAAACTGAATCACGGATTAATAAAGCCATTAGCTTAGAGGCAAGTCTTGACAGGGCCTAGAGGCTCACAAATCTGCATGTGCACAACTTGCTTTCCAAAGAGAGACTTGCAAGAAATTGGACACTCAGCCATGACTATGCTGCAAGGATGTCTGAAGAACTATGGAGCAAAAGGACATAAAGGACCAATTTATGTCCCTCAGTTCAGCTCCTGCTACTCATTCTAAGGGTCTCATAATTTTCCTTGCAATTCGTTGAATCAAGGCTGATCTGCTCCCGAGCTTTTGTCAAATACACGATTGAGCCAATGACTGGGAACTATGTAAGAATGACCTGATACCTTGTTTCCTTTGGAGTCTTTCCTCCCTCCCTCTTTAACACCTCACTGGCTGAACGTAGCGAAACTCAATGACAGATCAATAGCTTCTTGCTTGCCTGTAACACTGTCTGCTGTTCTAAAGGGTCCCCCTCACCCACCAATTTGGCAATATGGCACCCTCCCCCCATTTGTTGGTCTGCGTTGGACCAATAGGACTGCTCAGATGGTGAAATTCCTCCCCGACTTCAGACTCGACAACCAGTTCATTTCACGACATTGGGTGTCAGAAAAGAGAGGCAAATACGAAGGAGGTGACCCATCATTGTTAAATCCTTTTAAAACCACACTTTTCCCAAGAATGCTACCCCTTTCTGCTCTCTGGCCACAGAACTGACTTCAGCGAAGGTACCACTGCACCTTCCTGGGCTCTTCTCCTTCCAAAATGACGACCCTGCTAATGACAGCATCTGGCCAAGTCTTCCACGATTCCTGCTCGCCTCCGTTTTTCCAAGCCACCTTGTGAAAGAAGGAATAGCCCCTGTGACCTCACCTGAACAGAACCGCAGAGTCCGAGAGGGAGCCGACCACCATATCTGGGTAAAAATTGTCATCAACGTCGAGTCCTCCAGCAATGGAGTAGCCGAACTTAGTCACCCCAACAGTTTCGCCTTCGATTATCTGACAGAACAAAATAAAAACCTCCACAGTTCGACAGCACCGGATAACTTACTGTTCAAAAGCATGGACATATTTCTAGATAACAAGCATGGGGCTGGATGAACACAGCAGGTCAAGCAGCATCATAGGAGCAGGAAAACTTGACGTTTCGGGCCTAAACCCTTCATCAGAAATGGGGGAGGGGAAGAGGGTTCTGAAATAAATAGGGAGAGAGGGGGAGGCGGATAGAGGATGGATAGAGGAGAGGATAGGTGGAGAGGAGGCAGACAAGTCGAAGAAGCGGGGATGGAGCCAGTAAAGGTGAGTGTAGGTAGGGGGGTAGGGAGGAGATAGGTCAGTCCAGGGAGGACGGACAGGTCAAGGGGGCGGGATGATGTTAGTAGATAGGAGATGGGGGTGTGGCTTGGGGTGAGAGGAAAAACAGGTTAGGGAGGTGGAGATGAGCTGGGCTGGTTTTGGGATGCGGTTGGGGGAGGGGAGATTTTGAAGCTTGTGAAATCCACATTGATGCCATTGGGCTGCAGGGTTCCCAGGCTGAATATGATTTGCTGTTCCTGCAGCCTTCGGGTGGCATCACTGTGGCATTGTAGGAGGCCAAGGATGGACATGTCATCTGAGGAATGGGAGGGGGAGTTGAAATGGTTCGCGACTGGGAGGTGCAGTTGTTTGTTGCGAACTGAGCGCAGGTGTTCTGCAAAGCGGTCCCCAAGCCTCCGCTTGGTTTCCCCGATGTAGAGGAAGCCACAACGGGTACAGCGGATGCAGTATACCACATTGGCAGATGTGCAGGTGAACCTCTGCCTGATGTGGAA
>JAHRHZ010000089.1:2190638-2202620 GCA_024137785.1 Ginglymostoma cirratum | reverse complement strand
CACCCCTATCTCCCTATCTCTCACCCTATTCCCCCTCCCTCACCTCCCTTACCTCCATCAGCCCTGTATCTCCGCTGAGAGGCGAACAGAGATCATTCACACCCTGCCCAGCTTGCACCACCCTGGACCAGCTAGGGTTTGGGAGATTCAACAAATGATCGCTCCTGGAAGAACGGAATTGTCCCAGTCTCCGAAACGAACAGCCATAAGCCTGCCATGTTGATTTGGCCAACTTTGGAGCAGAAGGTGAACGTCTGTTGGAGATTCTTAAAACCCTTTGTAAACAACAGCTGGAGTTCTTTAGAAGAACAAATTCATTTCCTTACCTGAGCTGGAACCACATTTAGCCCAAAGTTGTTGCCATGATAGATATAGACCTTCCCATGTCCATCGTAGGGAGCTCCAACTGCAATGTCTTACAGAAGAAGAGAAAATTGCTCTTTAATTCAGTCAGTTCAAGCAAGCCCACAATATGCTGAGCATTTCAAGCTGTTGGAATCGGTCATCTTTTTTTGGAAGTTTGCAAATAGGCGTATTAAAGGATGTGGAACCTAGACCAGGAACTGGGCTAAGGATATACAGCAGCCACAGAATGGTAGAACAAACTCAAGGGGCAGAGTGACCTCCTCCTGTTATAAAAGCAAAATTCTGCTGACGTTGGAAATCTGAAATAATAACAGAGAGTGCTGGAGAAACTAAGCAGGTCTGGCAGCATCGTAGAGAGAGAGAGAGAGAGAGAGAAAAACAGGGTGAACGTTTTTGAGTGGGGTAAGGCTCTTCTTCACAAGTTGAAAGGGGCTAGGAAATGGTGGCTTTTATGCTGTTCCTGTTTTCACCCACCATTTCAACAGTGGAGAACTGGGGCTGGATTGTCCTCTGTGATATCTCTGCCTCTTTGCGCCTGAGGAGCGAAGGGTTCGTCTGATCTACAGCCAGTCGCTTGCTGGAGCTCTGAACACTCTCGCTAAGATGGAATCCCACACGACAGCAAGCTTCTTAGTCACCATAACCAAAAACGGAAAACTGCCAAAGCCAGCAGAATCCCCCAGCCTCCGATTCTCTCGGAGCAGGAAATACTGGGACAGTGAGCGAGGGAGAAATAGAAGGGGAAGGGCCAGGCAAATCCGCCATCCTTACCCAGTCTGGCCTACTTGTGGCTCCAGGCCCATCGCGATGTGGTTGACTCTTAACTGCCCCGCTGAAATGGCCGTGTAAGCCACTCAGTTCAAGCACAATTATGGATGGGCAATAAATACTGGACTAGCGGGTCAAGCCCATATCCCATGAAAGAATGACGAAAAATCTCAGTTTTCAACATACTCAACTATTCAAAATAATACGCCAGGGGTGCAGCTGCTGTGGCACCGCACTTGCAGTGTTGTTGTTTGCCCATAAGCATCCCTTTGCCATTGATTCACACTGAGAAACTGGCATTGGGCCTATGTTGGTCCAATGATGCCCAGTCCCTTTTGGAGTACATTTTGCTATCCACATTAAAGGTGGAACTGATGGGCATTTCTGGCAGGGATGTCATCCAATCTGTACCATGTCTGTCAATGTCATTGGCACGGACAAGATTGGCACTCACTTCCATCCATCCTTTGGGTATGGGCAGAAGGCCTCATAGAGAGAGTAGAACTGAACCATGTCTGCCCTTTGACTTTTGGTTCCCCAGACCCAGAATGACCAGAACCAAAACCGGAACCCTGGATGACAAGAGAAATTGTACGGTTAGTTAGAAGGAAAAGGGAGGCATATGACAAGACTCAGCAGCTACAAATTAATGATGCCCTGGAGGAGTATGGAGAAATTAGGAAGGAACTTAAACACAGAATTAGGAATGCAAAAAGGAGCTGTGAAATGTCATTAGCAAACAGGGTCAAGGAGAATCCCCAGGCTTTTTATGCATGTTAGGAGAAAGAGGGTAACGAGGGAAAGCGTAGGCCCACTCAAGGACGAAGGAGGGAAGTTATACGTAGAGCCACAGAAAGTAGGAGAGATCCTTAATAAGCACTTTGTATTGGTTTTCACCAAGGAGAAGGACATGACTAATGTTCAGGTCAGGGATGAGTGTGTGAATACTGTAGAAAATGTCAACATATTGAAAGAGAAAGTTTTGGGAATCCTAAATCACATTAAGATAGACAAGTCCCCAGGACCAGATGGGATCTACCCCAGGTTGCTCAGACAGGCAAGGGAGGAAATTGTTGGGGCATTAGCAGATATCTTCACATCCTCGTTGACCACAGGTGAAGTTCCAGAGCACTGGATATCAGCGAATGTTGTTCCCTTGTTTAAGAAAGGATTCAGGGATAATGCAGGAAACTATAGGCCGGTAAGCTTGACGTCTGTGGTGGGGAAGCTCTTGGAGAAGATACTGACGGACAGGATATATGTGCATTTGGAGGAAAATGGACTAGTTAGTGACAGGCAGCATGGTTTTGTCCGGGGAAGGTCATGTCTCACCAACTTGATTGAATTTTATGAAGAGGTAACGATGGTAATTGATGAGGGAAGGGCTGTGGATGTAGTTTATATGGACCTTAGTAAGGCATTTGATAAAGTCCCACATGGCAGATTGGTACAAAAACTAAAACCACGTGGGATTCGGGGTGGCCTGGCTAGATGGATAGAAAACTGGCTTGGTCATAGAAGACAGAGGGTAGCGGCGGAAGGGTGTTTTTCAGAATGGAGACCAGTAACTAGTGGTGTTCCACAGGGATCAGTCTTAGGTCCTTTGTTGTTTGTAGTATATATAAATGATCTGGCGGAAAATGTGGGTGGTCTGATAAGCAAGTTTGCTGATGACCCGAAGATTGGTGGAATTGCTGACAGTGCCAACGATTGTGAAAGGATACAACAGGATATAGATAGATTGGCAGCTTGGGCACAGAAATAGCAGCTGGAGTTTAATCCGGAAAAAAGCGAGATGATGCATTTTGGAGGATCAAGTTTAGGTGTGAATTATACTGTTAATGGCAGAACCCTCAGGAACACTAACATTCAGACAGAACTGGGCATACAGGTCCACTGCTCCCTAAAAGTGGCAACACAGGTAGCCAAGGTGATTAAGAAGGCATATGGCATACTTGCCTTCATCGCCAGGGGCGTGGAGTACAAGAGTTGACAAAACATGTTGCCGCTATCTAAAACCCTTGTTAGGCTGCATTTGGAGTACTGTGTGCAGTTTTGGTCACCGCACTACCAGAAGGATGTGGAAGCTTTGGAGAGAGTACGGAGAAGGTTCACCAGGATGTTGCCTGGTCTCGAGGGCATTGGCTATGAGGAAAGGTTAAAAAGACTAGGATTGTTTTCACTGGAAAGATGGCAACAGAGAGGAGACCTGATAGAGGTCTACAACATTATGAGAGGCATAGATAGGGTGGGTAGTCAGAGGCTTTTTCCCAGGATTGAAGTTTCAATTACAAGGGGACACAGGTTCAAGGTCAGAGGGGGAAAGTTTGAGGGAGATGTGCGAGGGAAGTTTTTCACGCAGCGAGTGGTAGGAGCCTGGAATGCACTACCAGAGGAGGTGGTGGAAGCGGGCACATTGGCTACATTTAAAAGGCACCTGGATGGTTACATGAATAAGGAGGGAATAGAGGGATATGGATCGAAAAATGGCAGGTTTGGTTTTAGATTAATTAGGGCATGATGGTCAGCACAGGCTTGGAGGGCCGAACGGCCTGTTCCTGGGTTGTACTTTTTCATTTGTTCAAAACATTTGCATTTTTTTGCTGTTATCTATTCTAACAATGGCCGCATTTTACAAACCATCTGCAGATGAGATAGGCTTCCAAGTTTACAGCACCTCTGGCAACCATTCTCTGGTTCATTTCTCAGGGCAGTGCTATGACCAATCAAAGTCAGTCTGGCTTGTTTAAAATTTAAACAAAGCTTGGCAGTTAACTGTCAGTCATAACTAACTGGTGCACTCTCCATAGCATGCCGTTACCAGAGTCCACTTGTCACCCAATCAGCACTCTCCTCTCATACGGCCAAAACATTACTTTTTCTCTTAACGTGCTGTTCCTGCAAATTGCTCTGATGAGCACAAGACAAAAATCTTCAACAAAATGTGTCCTTTTTTCATAAACTCTCAAGTTCCGTACCACCAAACAACTCAACGTTGTGACTAATAAATGAAAGCATGCCAAGAAAATGAAAAATGCTTATTTTAGAACGCGCTTGCTTCAGCAACTTTTTAAAAACTAAGCAGCAAGTTACTTGATCACAGGTTTTTGGACTTTTCTCCAATGCTTTGAAGAGTGGTTTTATGGGGCTCAGCCCTTCAGCCAGTTTCCACAGTTTGCAAAATAAAACAAAAGAATTTAAACTGTCAGTAAGTTACTTCCAATTGTTACAAAACACCAAAGCTTTGGGTCCTCCTCCTGCCGTGAGACTGAATGGCTTCACCCTGAAACAACATGGAGAGAGACTCACCTTCAAATCCATCTTGATTGATGTCCCCAATGTTAGCCACAGCCAGCCCAAACAGGGAATCTTTGGTCCCATTCAGCCGGAGACTCCTCACGCTACCCCACTTGCCGGCCTGGTTAATGTAGATATAGACGGCACCGCCAATCTCTTCCTTTCGGTCAAAGAAGTAGGGAGCGCCAACTACAAGATCCATCCACCTACCAAACAGAAGGGCAACAGAATGTCGTCATGGCGTGGAATATCTATACGGGTCCAGATGGAAAAGTGAAGGCAGAAATAGCCGCTGGGGCAAGAGAACAGGCTGGCCAAGTCAATGCATCGAGACTCTAAGTTATGGTCAATTGTCGGAGAACCACACAGGAATGACAACATATAAACAGGCCACTGAACTGAACAAAAGTGAGGAAGTGCTCGTCCTGTTCATATAGCTCTTTATTTGTCTCTCCTTCACTCTCCTGTTGAAACTGTTATTAATTATTGACCCGACCTCTGCTTCAATCACTGACTCAATTGGCGAATTCCACGGGCTCGCAACAAACTGCGACAAATGGTTTCTTCTCTCCAGGTTTGCGGCTGGGTTAAGGGGAGGGGGATCTGTGAGGAGGGTGCAGAGATGCTTCAGTGTGACAGGCTGTGTGAGTGGGCACGTGCACGGCATTGGCAGTATAATGTGGATAAACGTGAGGTGATCCACTTTGGGAGCTAAAACAGGAAAGCAGCTTATTATCTGATCGGTGGTAGATTGGGAAAGGGGCAGGTGCAGTGAGACCTGGGTGTCCTTGTACACCAGTCACTGAAAGTAAGCATTGCAGGTGCAGCAGGCGGTGAAGAAGGTAAATGGTCTGTTGGCCTTCATAGTGAGAGGGTTCGAATAGAGGAGCAGGGATGTCTTGCTGCAATTGTACAGGGCCTTGGTGAAACCACACCTGGAGTATTGTGTGCAGTTCGAGTCTACTTATCTGAGGATGGATGTTTTGGTGATGGAGGGAGTGCAGCGAAGGTTTACCAGACTGATTCCTGGGATGGCAGGGCTGATGTATGAAGAGGGGCTGGATCGTTAGGACTATATTCACTGGAGTTTAGAAGAATGAGGGGGGGAATCTCATAGAAACCTATAAAATTCTAAAAGGACTAGACAGGGTAAACACAGGAAGGATGTTCCTGATGACCAGGGAGTCCAGAACCAGGGCGTCACAGACTAAGGATACAGGGTAGGCCATTGAGGACTGATATGAGGAGAACTGTCTTTACCCAGAGAGTGGTGAGCCTGTGGAATTCTCTGTCACAGAAAGCGGTTGAGGCCAAAACACTGAATGTTTTCAAGACGGAGTTGGATATAGTTCTTAGGGTTAAAGGGATCAAAGGGTTTGGGGAGAAAGAGGGAACAGGGGCTGAGTTGGATGTTCAGCCATGATCATATAGAATGGTGGCTTTAGCTCAAAGGGCCAAATGGCCTACTCCTCCTATTTTCGATGTTTCTGTTATCTGACATCCCTTATAATGTTATAATTATTATATATTATCATAATTCCAACAATCCTCCCCATAACTATCAGAAAGAAATTGTTTCTATCGACTTTGCCCCATCACTTTAAATACTTCTATTAAAAATCCTGAAACTTCTTGATTTTCATGAAAACTGCCCCAATTTTTACAGATTTTTCTTTGTATCGTATTTTCTCCTCTGAGGCAACATCCAAAATGGTCGCCCTGTATGAACCATGCAGCCCAACCAAGAGGAGACCCTAGGTCAGCTCAAAATTGCGCCTTGTTAACGTCATGTGAGTGAGTTGCCAGGGTCTGGCACAATTCCACAGATAACTCCATCAAGTTCGATCTTTCTAGTCAACCTGCTCAGAGATGTTATTACACACATCTGGAGCAGGTGGGACTTGAACCCAGGACTCCTGGGTCAGAGGTAGGGACACCACCACTGCACTATGACAGCCCCTATCTCTGCTATGTTAACAAGAAGGAATTTCTGGGGGATGACAGTGCAGGAAGCAGCTTGTCTGAGGGGCATGGGTGTAAATGTAAGTTTAAGCACAGGTCTATAAATAAGGGGTCCAACAGTTTATGACACCCGTCCCCAAGATTATGCCTATAAAATGGGCGCGATGTCCAAATTTACCCGATCGACTTTAATCTTGCCATCTGCCAGTGCCCTGCCAAACACATTCGCTCCCCCCCCAACCACGTTCTGTGCCCAACCCTCACCCTGCCACCAGCCATAACCTCATTTCTCAGAACGCAACTAAAAAGCAAACAAAAAAGGCATGACCACCATTTTTTACGTGAAACTCCTTAGTGTTGGATCTTCTGCTGCACCTCCAGTTAAAAAGAAATGTGTGTGACCTGTTCCTGATGATTAAGCAGTGACAGTCTGAAGGAAGAGACAGTAAGAACTGCTGACGCTGGAGTCAGAGACAGAGGAACACAGAATGGAGCTGGAGGAACACCAACAGGCCAGGCAGCATCTGAAGAGCATTTTCTGAAGAAGGGTCCCGACCCGAAACGTCAACTTTCCTGCACCTCTGATGCTGCCTGGCCTGCTGTGTTCCTCCAGCTCCACCCTGTGTTATTTCTGTCTAACTCAGTCTTTGAACATGTTTAGTACCACAGCCTCCACTGGGGCAGACAACTCCAAACATCTACAACCCTCTCTGTGAGAAGAAATTCCACCTCATGTCTCTTGTAAATGGTAGACCTCTTATTTTAATTCCCCAGTTCTACATTTCACCAAGGGGTGTAACATGCTCTTCTGAATTCACCTTGTCAGCTCCCCTTAGAATCTGACATCTGTCAATTTGGGAAGTCCTCATTGGTATAGTGGTCAGTATCCCCACCTTTCACACGCTAGACCGTGTCAATTCCCCACCAGGGAGGATCCAAGGACTTTTTGGGTGGCACGGTGGCACAGCGGTTAGCACTGCTGCCTCACAGCGCCAGGGACCCAGGTTTGATTCCACCCTCGGGCGACTGTCTGTGTGGAGTTGGTATGTTCTCCCTGTGTCTGTGTGGGTTTCCTCTGGGTTCTCCAGTTTCCTCCCACAGTCC
The DNA here is from genome assembly GCA_024137785.1 of Ginglymostoma cirratum. NCBI lineage: Eukaryota > Metazoa > Chordata > Chondrichthyes > Orectolobiformes > Ginglymostomatidae > Ginglymostoma > Ginglymostoma cirratum. The sequence goes on along the minus strand of JAHRHZ010000089.1, from coordinate 2,195,123 downwards.
AAAGATGTGCAGGCTAGGTGGACTGGCCAGGCTAAATTGACCATAGTGTCCAGGGTGGGAAATTCCAGGATAGGGTAGGGGATGGGTCTGGGTGGGATGCTTTTCAGAGGGTTAGTGTGATTTCAATGGGCCGAATGGCCTCTCACAAGGTTGTAAGTCACTGAAAGCAGTTGTCGCAATCAGGAAAGGAAATGGCATATTGAATTTTACTTTGAACAAGAGGTTTTGAGTACAGGGGCAAAGATTTGTCTGACAACAATTTTACAGAGCCTTGGGGAGACCACACCAGGAGTGTCGTGTACAGTTCTGGTCTCCTTACCCAAGACAGGATGGTTGGGTCAAAATCCTGGAATTCCCATTGTGGGTCAACCCACAGCAGGAGGACTGCAGCGGTTCAAAAAGGCGGCTCACCACCACCTTCTCAAGGGGCAACTAGGGATGGGCAAGAAATGCTGGGCCCAGCCAGCGACACCCATATCCCACACATGAATGCACTTGCCATAGAGGGAGTGCAATGAAGGTTCATCAGATTAGTTCCTGGGACAGTGGGGCTGTCCTATGGAGAGTAGATTGAGGAGACTCGGCCTTTATTCTCTCGAGTTTGGAAAAATGAGAGGTGATCTCATTCAAACACACAAACCTTTCAGAGAGTTTGACGGGGAAGATGCAGGAAAGATAACTGGTGAGGGTCTAGAAATATGGGCGCAGTCTCAGAATAAGACAGCTATGAATCTTTTGGAGTCCTCTGCCCCAGAGAAAGCTCTGGAATCTCAGTCATTGAGTATATTCAAGAGAGAGATCGATCAATCGATGGGATGAATGTAGGAAAATGGCATTGAGGTAAAAGGCCAGCTGTGATCCAGCTCACACCTGTTCCTGTTGCCTACCTTCTAGACTTGACAGTATGCCACACAAAGGCTTGGTCAAAGAGGAAAGGGACTTTAGGGAGCATCTTAACGGAAGCGAGAGATGGACAGAGAGGTTTAGGGAAGGAATTCCAGAGCTTAGGCCTAGCCTGTTGAAGGCACAGCCTCCAATGGTGTAGAAATGAAAATTGGAAAATGGGCCAGAGTGAGAGTGCACAGAAATCTTGGAGGGATGGAGTGGGGATAAAATGTCACTGAACACACCATTGAGTGAGAGACAGATGAAAGTAAAACTGATTTTATCTTACCCATCGCTGTTGAGGTCAACCGTGGCAACTGCGTAGCCGTATGATGACCCCAGCTCCTCGCCCCACAGAATGTGCTCTGGTGCCAGTCTGTTGACGCCCTCTTTCTTCAGGATCACTACAGCGCCGGTGTGGTTAGCTCTGGGTGCCCCAGAGACCACACTCAGCTCATCTTGCTGAGTGAGGCCTTTCGCTGAGTCTACTGAAAATCCTGAAAGGAGTACAGGCAGTTAAAATAAACACCGGCGTACGGAGTTGGTGGCACAATTAGCATCAACGGAGTCTTAGAAACACAGGGTTCATGCAATGGGGGCAAGAAAGTCGTGTTTTTAAAAACCCTTGGTTAGGCATCTCTCAGGACTTCTATATAACGAAAGTTATATTGAATGCAGAACTTATTTGGCAGTTACCTGAGCCAGCACATTGAGGTGTATAAGCACATGTTAGTGACACAAATATCAGACTACAAGAGGACATCAGGCTAAAATATTCTTCAATTTTACCCTAACTCACTGGCAGAAAATCCACTGCATCTGGAAAATTATCCGTTTTTAAAGCCCCACATATTCTTCTCCATTGGAGAACAGCATGAGGCAGATTGGAAAATCAGGGCTCCGTCCAATCTCATCCTGATGGGCAATTTTGGTTAAAATGGCCTCCTTGAACACTCAAAATAGGTTCTCGATGTTGTATCCAACCTTCAAAATTTGCAGTAAAGGAAGCTATTTTGGTCTTAATTCAAAGAGAGGGTAATGCTGGTGGCTTTACTCAGTTTCTTCTTGGCTTCGTAAAGAAATGTTCTCTGTTTTCTAGGCGTTGGAACTGAGGATAGTTTGCATTGCATTCAGATGTCTGGAACCTGCTGGAAATACAATCCGGCTTTCTGCAAATAATGTGGCTTGAAATAAATCTTTACTTAAACAGAGTCAAGTGAACACAACTGGATGTATGGTATTAGGGCCCAACTACATTGTTGTGCCTTTCATACTGTATGCAAATATCATAGTGTATCCTGTATGAGTACCAATGTGACCATGGGCTTTAAAGAAATTGCCCTGTACTCAAAGGTATGAAGTTCAGTCATTAACAGGAAGAGTTTACAGGAGTAAAAGGAACACCATAATATACGTTCCAAAGCTTTCCCTTTCATTCATGTGGTGCATTGGAGGGATGATTAGATTACCATCTCACCCTATCCTGATCAGTCAGAGAATGGTAGAGCACGAGACGAGGCCATTCTGTCCATCATGCCTGTGCCAGCTCTTTGAAAGGACTGCCCAATTCATCCCACTGGCCTGCTTTTTCAGTAGTACTGCTCCACTCCCAATGCTGTACAGTTCACAGTAGTCAATAGACGGGGAGGAGGCGTTGCACTGATAATGTCACTGGACCATAGAAATCCAGAGCCCCTAGCGAACGTACTGGGGACACTGTTTGAATCCCACCGTAGCAGATGGTGAAATTTGAATTCAATACTAATGGGCAAACTTGTAACCATTATCGATTTTCGTAAAAACCCCACAGGTTCACTAGTGCCCTTTAGGGAAGGAAATCTGATGTCTTTAACCCGGTCTGGTCTACATGTGACTCCAGGCCCACAGTCACCTCTTAGCTGCCCTCGAAATGGCCTCACAAGCCACTTGGTTGTCTTCAAGAAGATGGCTCACAGCAGCTTCTCAGGAGCAATTAAGGACGGGCAATAAATGTTGAGCTTACCACTGATGCCCAGATCTTATGAATAAATATACAACATTCTTTCAACCACTATAGACTTTTCGTTAATGTGTAAAAACCCATGCTAACTCTAGAACTGACATGAAAATCCTGTAGGATAAATGGTCTAAAATTGTTCTCTACCAGACTCAATCATATTTCCCTTCTTGTCAAACACTTACTTTGTGTGATTCCTAAAGATGGGTATTTTGTGCTGCGGGACATATAATTTTTCCATTTTAGACCTTGCACCACCAGTATTCACTGCTCTAGTACTTTCAACAAATCAAACTCTCCAAACTCGCCCATTTCAAAGCTGTACATTTGCAAAATTTTATTTGCGACTCTTTAATCCTGGAGACAAAGAGGCAATCTCTCGGTTTTAAGAGATGGAGAGGGGTTTAATTCTTCAAAAACCTTAACTGCTTCTCTTTTTCCATCACCCCACACCCCAGAAGTCTTTATGGCAACTTGAAGTGAGATTGCCAACTTGGTACCAATTATAATGTTGTGTTCACATTCATCAGGAACTAGGCTCAGACTGCCCAAACCCATTTACCACAGAACCCTGGAAGCCAGTAGGCTGAGATGACCTCCAACTGTAGGCTTTGCCTAGATTCCAACGTAAGCTCCCCATGGATGGAAGGGCAGAACCCAACTCTGCAACAGTCCCATCAGTCAATCACACATCTCCATGTGTTTGAGGATACTATGTCTGTTCACTGTTGCTCCCCAAGAGCTACGTATTGTTCCATGACACCAAATGTGAGCTTTATACCTCCTTTAAACAGAGCGCTGCAGTGCAAATGATGGTCTGGTCCCAATTTTGTCCCAACATGGGACCTTATCGAAACATACAAGATTCATAGCGGGGACTTGACAGGGGAAATGTGGAGAGTTTGTTTCTGCTTGTGGGAAAGGCTAGGACCAGAGTCTGACTTACTCTCAAACTAAGAGGTCACACATTTAATACAGAGATGAGGAGGAATTTGTTTTTTCTGAGGGGAGTGAATCTGTGGAATCTTTTTTACCCCAGAGGGCTGTTGAGGCTGGGTTGTTAAGTATATTCAAGGTTGTGACAAAGAGTTTTTTAATCAATGAAGGACTCAAGAGTTGTGAAGAAAAGGCAGGAAAATGGGTTTGAGAATGAGGGAACAGACTTGATGGGCTGAATGGCCTACTCCCGTTCTGTCATCTTATGGCCTCATGAGCTAACATTTCTCAAGCTCTTGACTCATCCTGAGGAATCAACGGAAAAGAGCCCTAAAGCCAACATCACCCCCCAACCCCACTTCTTGAAAACTAAATGGAGAGAAGAGTCAAAATTGAGTTCCTACCCTACAGGATGCCTAGCTATAGTTTTTAAGAGTAGGTGACAGTCCAGTGCAACACGGCAACTTCAAAAGAATAAAGTGAAAGTGCTGTGTGGTAGTCAACATGCCAGTGACTGAAGGCAACAGAGAAAAGCCCATTCGAAACACATCACAATTTCAGGCAGGATAAAGAGCTGCAACTAACAGATTAAATGGCTTAATAAAAACCAAAAGAACTGCGGATGCTGTAAATCAGGAATAAAAACAAAGTTGCTGGAAAAGCTCAGC